>CM045761.1:131496635-131894953 GCA_025200525.1 Camellia lanceoleosa | reverse complement strand
CAAAACTTTTTAATCCTAGAGTAAAAAAAAGCTAAAAAGTCAACCTATAATTTAAATGAAGGCTTTGATTTTGGTATAGAAATAAAAAAAACAAAGTAAAAGTTTTGTTGGAAAATTATAATTTAATGTAATTTTTTAAAAAATAATTATAAATACATGAAAAAACTTGTGTTTTTAATTATTAAAATTGATAAAGTTTACCATTAATTTATAATTATTTTTTTACAATTACCTGCTATGTAATTTTCCCAAGTTTTTTTCATTTTTTTAAATTCAAAATAAAAAAAGAGCGGAAAAAAACTTTGGGCTGGCCCAATTCTGTGTGCCTATTGACAAATGCAACCATATGTAGGACTAATTAGCCCAATTTTTGTTTTTGTTTTTGTTTTTTATATCTGACTAATTAGCCCAAATGAACAACTTAAAAATTTTATAATTATTTTATTTTATTTTATTTTATTTTTTTTAATAATTCAGATGAAGCAATCGATATGGGCGGAATCAAGACTCCAACATCGGACGCAAGAAGGAAAGTGTGGAGCGACTCTCAGAGTATAGGACTTGATTTAAATCGTTTAAATAATTATTAAAGTATTATTCAATATAGATTAATTAGACCAATGATTGTTTTATTACGTTTTCATAATCCGATATAGTTTTGTGGTTATTTTTTTTAATGTTGTTCAATCTACATATTTGTGTTTAATATAATGGTCTTATTTGATATCATTTTTTGAGCTACTTATAATATTTTTTTATTTTAGTAATTCATATCGAGTGTTTTTGTGTAATCTTTATTTATAATTTATGCAATAAGAATAATTTAAATAAATTAAAAATTTTAATTATCCAAAAGTCGGAAGTTTGTTTTTGTTTTGTTTTGTTTTTTTTTTTTTTTTGGTTTTTTGGTACTCATTATATACAAATTTTTGGCTAAATGTTGTTAAGCATGAGGAAGTATGTTTGGCATGAAGAAGACAACAAAATTTTTAGGACATTTACAATGAGAAAATAAAGATCATGTATGGACTACAATGCAATGCTGTTCATTTTGGGCTTCATTGGGCTCAACTAAGGGCAACAGGCCTGGGCCTAAACTTTTTATTTTATTTTATTGAGCCTGGGCCTTCTTAATTTTACATGGTTTCCATTTGGAGGCAGTGAAAATACCCGACTCGTACGGATCGGCCAAGATCATTTTCGGATTTGAGCTTTGGGATCCTCTGACTCTCTCCCCGACCCCAACCTCACCTTTTTTTTTTTTTTTTGAAAAAAAGGGCAAAATTGAACTTACCACACAAACAAAAAAAAAAAAGAAAAAGAAATTACCCCATAAGCAAAAAATAGTAATAATAAATTTACTCCTTATTTATAATTTGTTCTCAACTTGATTTTGAGAGACACAAATCTCAGATAAAAAGAGCAACTATATACTCACATTCTAATATTAGTAGTGAAAGGCTAAAAGATAAATACAAAAGTGTGAGAGATTAATAATAGATCATGAACATATGTATAGGATTATACTAATACATTATATTAATACTTAGTACACGTTTCATTTGGACTATGATGGTCAAAAAGCTATGAATAAGATAAATTATAATTTGGTCTACAGACATATTACATAGTGCATCGACATCATTTCAATTGGTTAAGTTTTTTATTAGTAAAGTTGTAACAGATAATACTGCTCATTCGCCGACCATCTATCAATCAATATGTTGTTAAAAAGTTAACTGACTTTCATCTTAAACTATCGAATAACTTGATTGAATATAAAGTTATAAATCAACATTATATTTTTCAATAAAGACTAAGTTTGATAAAAATATATATATATAAAAAAAAAATTATTGAATAAAAAATTATCCAAGTTTTTCTATATTGCAAAGCACCCCTTCATTTACTTCTATCTAGTTTTTTACTTGTGCTATATGTATGGTTTTTATCTATCCCGCTTAGGGTACTGAATAGTCGAGGCTCGAGAACTCACTCTTCTATTGTGCTTAATTTCCACATTTTCCTCTCTCTCTCCCTTTCCTCCTTTCTTTGTTTTTTTTTTTCTTTTTCTTCGCACTCACTCCACCGCCACAACATCAACTCTCATCTCAAATCTCATATTCTACAAATACCTTATCAAAACTTTCTCATTCTCCTCAATCCCAACCAAATCCAAAATCAAAATCCAAGTCCAAAATCAATCCCAAAATCAAAATCAACCCTACATAATCAACATTAAAACAAAATCAAACCCAAAATCAAAACCAAACCCACATAATTAAAATCAAACCAAACCCAAAATCAAAATTACCAAACTCAAAATCAAGATCTATCTTTGTCCTCTCCGTCCATGGCAAGGTTGGGTTGTGGTGGTTCGAGTGGTTCGCAATCTTTGTCCATGGTGGTGGATCGTTGTGGTGATCTTTATCCATGACCCCTCTTTGTTGTCTTCTCTTATCGCTTCTCTCTTTCTTCACCTCTATCGCCTCACTGCTTTCTTTATTTCTCTCGAACCAGCTTTCAACGTAAAGGAAGGAAAAAAGAAAAAAGTGTGCCAAAATGACATCATTTTGGTACTCAAGACATTCGAGCCTCTCCAATTTTGAGCTGCCAAATAATTTTTTGTTTTTATTTAAAATTTTATTTTATGATAAAGAGTCATAGTAATGAATATTTTTTTTATATAACATTTATAAATTATATAATTATGCCAAAATCACCTAATTAACTTCTCTCTCCAACCACATAATTGCCCGAAGTGGGGGCCATCATCAGTTTATTGGTCCGAGTCAGTGAGTCGGTCTTCGGTTAAAGAGGCATAGTTTTCCGATTTTCCTCCCTTGCGTTTCTATTTCCCTAATTTGTCCCAGGAAAATGTTCGAGAAACGAAGATTCGCGCCAGTTCTTCTCTGAGGAAGAACCACCATCGCGATATCCTCATGACTTCAGGTAGGTTTTCTAGTTCCTACAATTACTTTGATTCCCCTCAAATGCACCTCTGTTTCAATGCAAATATTTCTCGAAATTAAGATTTTCCTTTCATTATATACACGAATTTGATCGATTCTTTGGATTTTACCATCTGGGCACTGACCAAATGGTCAATATTTACTGTAATTTAATCTGGGTTTTTATAATTTCCGAAAGTCAAATTCATTCAATTCTATAGTTTTTTTTTTTTTTTTTTCCTTCTAATGTTTGGCATTTTTTTTTTAATTTTATTATTAATTTTTTTTATGTGGTATGTGTTAATTTAATTCATACTGAATCAATGTTTATGATTGTTTCAGATTTTGCCTTGAAAATTCCAGCGGAGCTTGAAGCAGCTTCGCGGCTGAGGACTGCACAGTTCTTTGTAACACAAAGGCCATGGCTTGGTAAAGTTTCTATACCAGGCCCCCTTTTTTACGTTCTCATTTAGCTGATGCAATGACGATTTTCTTTGTTATAGGCTTAGTTATTCTTTGAGAAAGTAAATAGTTTTGAATTTTCATTATCTTTTAAATCCCAGATCTTTATGGAGTTCATGTAAGACCAGTCCCTCCTTTTGGGAGTGCAAGCAGTAAACCATTTGTTGATCCAGCACTTATACATCGATCCTTGCCGGATGAGCTACTTTCGGAGGTGCATCTTTCTGAACGTTTGACCAGTTAAATTTTGTCTTAATGATTTTTCACAAAGAGAAAAAATCGCCGTGATGGAGTTGCTTTTCATTCCTATGGTGAATTTTGTTTCTTAAATGTAATATTTCTGCGTTTTATCTTCAGAAAAATGTGCATAATTAACAATTAAGCTCAATACCACTAGAATTACTGCTTTTGATTTGTATTTTTCATTTTGCTTTTATATATGTTAATATATGAATATGTGGACGTATATATGTATGTATGGAAAGCTGTATTTTCTACTGCCTAGTGGTTGCATAGTTCCTTATAATTCAAATTTGCTAAACATTTGGTAAGCATTGTCATTTATCAGTGGCCATTTCCCAACTTGAGATACAAAATTAGTTTTCCAAGTGGTTCACTTTTTGATGTAGAATGGAATTGGAAACTTAGGACTCGTTTGGAAACAGGCTAATTTAGTAACTTTTTGGCTATTTGGCTAAAATATGAGCTAAAAAACTAGTATGTTTGGGATGACTTTGGCTTTTTACTTAAAAGATGTGCAAAAATTAGAAAGAAAAGAGAATCTTTGACTTTTTGGTATGGGTTGTTGGCTTTTTGGCTAATTTAGTAACTTTTTGACTTTTTGGCTAAAAAGTTCGGTTGCCAAATGAGGCCTTAAGGTATTTACTTGGCACAATGGGGTTAGACACAATTAGAAATTTGGAACTCTATGTCAATACGTGTGTGTGGACAATTTTGTGGCAAGGGTGTGAGAATGAATTGGTTACATTCTGAGAGCACCAATTCCCTTGAGTTTGTTCATGGACCTTGAACTTAGTGCTTCATTTAGGCAATTGGTGAATGCAAGGAAGAGCCCTTCGTCTTTGGTTTTTTTTTTTTTTTTCCTTGAAGAACATAACTTAATAATTCAACCAAGTATTTTTGGATTGAGTGGGAGAAGGGAATTAAAGGAACTAAGTTACCAGTTCAAAATGGGCTGAGTTCTAATTTATTGTAAGATTAAGCGAAGTGCATGAAAAGTAAAGATTAGTTTACAGTAAGGATATGCAAAGGAAATATTGGACTGATGGAACTAGATTAATTTACACCAATCACATAGAGGGAAAATAAGTGGACAAGCTCCTTAACTTAAGCGAAGTTAACAACCGGACAAACCTCCAAGAGTCTCTTTGATAGAGTAAGATTAAGTGAAGTTGCTTAACTTAATTTTGAACTAACTTAGTGTACTTACTTATCCTATTGAACACAAATCAGTCGTTTAATGTTTAAGTCCTCATCTCAAGTTTAAAAGGATCGAAGGGGAAGTTGCATTTTTGTCCGCATTTTTTTAAGAAATTTTGTAATTTACATTTCATTAGTGTTTAAGTTGCGAGGCTGTTTAGTTTTGAGTAGCGAATTGCATATTGGTACGCACGTTTCGAAATATGGTACATTTTCGTTTCAAAATGGTAAATTTAATGATCTGTAGCGATCCCTAAAGTTTTTTCTAATATATATCCTTAAATGTTACCTTAGGAGGAAAAAAATCAAATATAATGAATTAAAATCTAAGGTGACTTAAGTTTTGACAAGACAAACTTCAAAAATGAAAAATATATATTATTGGATGCCTAATAGTTAAAAGAGAATTATTCTAGAAGTACTTTAAATTCTTAAGTGTAAGACATACAAGTCTACCCCTATCGTACCACATTTTAGAACATGTGGCGTATCATGTTCCCGTTCACATACCAAAACGATCCACATTCCAGTTAACATAGGTTTGGAAGTAGTTGAGTCTTAATTATTTTAAGAAAATTTTATGCAGTTTTTCATCTTGTGTTTTTCGCAGTTTCTTTGCATCGACCTTTTTTAATTTGTAAATATTACATTATGCCTTTACATTCTCGAGATTCTTTTGCCAAATCAGTATTACATAGGATTTTAAAATTCTGTGGGAGCATGGTGATGGCTGTAGAATAAGGAGCTGTAAACCCTAAATAAGATGAAGGTCATTGCTTAATCAAAGTTGTCGTAGGTAGAGCTTGATGGCTGAAAAAGGATTCAGGTCCTGTATAGTTGGAAACTGATTTCATGATCCTTTTGGTCTATTATTGAGGGATTTCAACTCCTGAAATTATGTTTTTTTTTTTTTTTTTTTTTTTTTTTTTTTTTTTTTTTTTGAAATATAGAGAAAAAAATGAGGCATACAAGATTAAGAGAGACATTTGCCTTGGTGGCTTTATTTATTTAAAGTATAAAAATAAAGGAGAATCTGAGCGATATCGTTAATTTTGTAAATTTCAATGCCTGGTGCTTTTGTCTGACTCTAATACACTCCTATCTGTACAAAGTAGCTTTAGGTCAACATATGCATTTATCCACTTTTGTATAGTATATGGATAGGATATTAGCAGCTCATGGCAGGACTAGTTCTTGTTGAAACTACAAAGACCATGGGGGCATTGACTTTATTTAAATATTGTCTAGTTCTCTAAGTTGGTCTTTCAGTACCCACCCAAAAAAAGTTGGTCTTTGAGGAATACTTTTGTTTTTTGGGTCATAATCAAAGCTTCATGTTGTGATCGTTTTAGCTTAACATTTAGGTTACAGTCTAATGGATTACACTAATTTTTCTGCTCTGTCCATTTAAATTTTAACTAAGTGATGAAGAAGCTTCTACTTTGGAGTTTTTAATTGGCTTATCTTGTATATAAATCAGGAAGTTTTATTAATTTGTCACGATTATTCATGTGCAGATATTTGCAAAAATGACTCCATATAACTTGGGGAGGGCAGCTTGTGTATGTCGAAAATGGAGATATACGATCCGTAACCCTGTGTATTGGCGCATTGCATGCTTGAAGGCTTGGCAGGTAGATCCAATATCCATTAGGTTATCTCATTAGACATGCATCAGTGTATGTAAAGTCTCAAAGCCAAACCCTGTGTTTTTCTTATGAAGATCTCTGGAGTGGTGGAAAATTACAAGATTTTACAGTCAAAATATGATGGTTCATGGAGGAAAATGTGGCTTTTAAGACCAAGGGTCCGTACTGATGGTAAGATGTATCTTCATACAAACTTTCTAGTTTTGAGGTTTGGTTTGATACATGTTTCCACTTTATTTACCTGTAACTCAATGTATGTATGTGTTTATGTTCTTTTTAATATGCTTCCATGCTGCTGTGATTTCCTTCCCTTTTTTTTGAACCCTGATTTCCTTCCCTTGAAACTTCTTGTCTTATTATATATGCTTTTAGGAAAACTATGTAGTATTTCTTTTAATTTTTTAGTTAGTCTTTTTCTTTTAACAAAAAATATTCTACTGTATTTCTTCTGCTTTTCAATGAGGATAGTTCCAGGTCATAATCCTTTGGATCCATATGTTGAATTTGTATAATGGAAAAGGACCTGGTGTGTACACCTGGAAAGTCTATGGGCTTATACCGGAATTGCCTATGGAATCATTTCCATGTTTCAAATTTTTTTCCCTATCCTCTGTAAGTTCTCCATACTATTTGATAAACAATTTTTATGTGATGCAATTGAAAGTATGTGATGACATCATATCTTGAGTATAGTTTAGTTTCTATTTTTGAAATTTATAAATGATTAGTTTTTAGAGGTTAAATGAACTGAAGTTTTCAGCTTCAAGGTATCATGATGCTAATCACTATGTTTAGTTCCATTTTTTTGAATTTTTTTTCCAAAAAGTGATTTGAAAACTCAATTTTGAAAAAGTATCTTTGTTTGGTTTTCAAAAAAATGCATTACTGCAAATTCAAGTTTCCCTCCAATTTAAGGAGAGAGACTATTTTTAAAAAAAATAAAAATAAAATAAAATCTATCACATCAAAAAATACTCCCATGTTAGTTATATATATATATATGTACATGTTATATATGTATGAAAACATAATTTGGTATATATTCATTTATGGGTACATATCCTACTATTAAATGTGTGACTTTATCATAAAATTTTCATTCATTTTAACCACAAAAACGAATTTTTTACAAATTGGCATTAAAATACCTTTTTCATAGCATTAAATCTTCATAAATGTTATACAGAAAATTTATTTTATCACAAAATATCGTAACATTAATACAAACATGTGTAACATCGTTAGAAATTGGCATAAGAAAATGTCCAAATTTTTTGTATTTGATATTGCAAAAGTTTGTTAGTTGGTTACATTTTTTTTTTTAATGCCAATTTGTAAAAAAATTACGTTGTTTGTGGTTGAAATGAATAGAAATTTTATGATAAAGTCACACATTTAATGGTAGGATAAATGGATACGTATATAAAACTAGTATGGGAGTATTTTTTTGATGTGACAAATTTTTTTTTTTTTAAATTGTCTCTCCTTAAATTGAAGGGAAACTTGAATTTGCACTAATGCATTTTTTTGAAAACCAAACAAAGATCCTTTTTCAAAATAGAGTTTTCGAATCATTTTTTGGAAAAACAATTCAAAAAAATGGAACCAAACATAGTGAATAGTATCCTTGTCTAGAGTTGACAAACTTAACCCAAAACCGTGAACCCACCCAGTTTTATCTGTTTGAAACCTGTTTAAACCTGTTCAAATCCATAAATGTGTTGTAAATGAGTTGCATCTACCCTTTTGGGTTTGGGTAAAAGACAAGCAGCAACAAAGCAAGGAACCCACCCCCACCATCCATTGGACAAAGACTTTAATAAAGTAAACGAGCTGGTCGGGTCGATTTGTCTAACCCATACCCACTTCAACCCAACCACCTTTAAACCATTTATTAAATGGGTGGGGTGGGGTGGGTTGGGTTGGATTGCTTTAATGCATAGCCCGTTTTGACCATGCTCAAATCTGCCAAACCTGTCCATTTGCCACCTGTACTTGCATGATATGAAAGATGTTTAAGGACACTGTCCTCTATATGGCGACATTTTAACTAAAAATAGAGTAGATTACATAACCTTTTTGAGGTCAAAAAAGTTATACCCAAACAAAGTGAAGTACTTTAACAGTCTCTAATGATAAATACTTCAAAGAAGCAAAGAAATAGTCATATACAGAATCAAGAATTATGAAGAGGGGGACGAATTGTTTGGGTAATGGTTGCCTGCCTGGCCTGGGGGTGAGGTTGGAGGTGGTGGTGGTGATGGGACTAAGGAAGAAGGAACACTGAGAATTCATAGTAACTTCTTAGTGTTCAAGTAAAGTATTGCATGGAGAGAAAACTAATATTTATAGGGGTATAATCGGTTTGGTATGATCGGGGTATAGGGTAAAATTCCCATCAAACTGAATTAGTCAGTTTTATGCACAAGAGAGCCAAACCAACCAAACATATTTGAGGTTGGTAATTTATGCTATTCGAATTTGATATTATTTTACTTAAGTATGGTAACACTAAATGCTATTAATCAAACTTTACTATAAATATAACTTTGGAGGGATGCTCTATCTTCAAGAGGCTTTGAGATAAATAGGACTAGAATAGATGTGTGACGCCTAATATAATCTTAGAAAGACTAGGGAAAAAGTAGGATGGTGAAAATCAGGAGGCAGGTGATCATTTTTGTCTCATAGGTTTGGTTATTCATAGAGGATGTGACTTGGCGTGATGACAAGTCCTATTTGTCCCCAACGTTATAATGTGGATTTGAGTAATGAGAATCAGACTACCTACTGTCTCTTCCAGATCCTTTTGTAACCAGGAGCCTTGTATTATTCATTTGGAGGTAGAGATTAGAGAGGATGTTGCTTGTAGAATTGAAGCAATATCTCTAAGTGGAGAGGTTCTTCAGGGCATTATATGATCAATATGTACCTTTGAAGTTGAAAGAAAATGTCTTTGATACTAGTTTTGGTGCCTGAAACAATGTCTAAAAAGCATACTTACTCTCATTGAGAAATGAAATGCAAAAAGTTGGTGCCTCACTAGTACATACATATCTTTATGCCAAATCCAGACTTTTTGTTCCCAACTATTTAATTTCAGTTTTCTTAATTTCCCAGAATTTTCTTAGTGCTGAAGTTTTGTTTTTTTATGAATCAGGGCTTTACGTCAGCAGAAACACCTACATTCGTGCAGGAGTTGCTGAATGGAAAATTACCAATCCAGTCCATGTGGTATGTTTCTATTTTGTTTCTATTATAGCATGGCATGTAAATTCATCTGAAGTTTCCATTTCATTCAAAAAAGTGTAGCAGTCCCATGAAGATTTTGGCATTGGCTAGTGAATCTATATTCCAGTTCTCATTTTCAGTACTATTCTAAATTTATTTTCTTATATTGCAGGTTTGTTATTTTCGTTATTTGAGATTTTATCCTTCTGGGAGGTTTCTTTATAAGGTTATTTTCTCAACTGGGTTACTGCATACAATATTAGTAACAAAGAGACATGTTTTGCTGGTATACTAGTCACTAAAATAGTCGTGGTTGGTCTGTAATTATTAGAATTCATCACAAAAGTGAAGGACGCTGCAAGGTGCATGAACTTCCGCATCTAAAATTGACTGTGTTCATTCTGGCAATTACACATTGTCTGATGACAAGGTCAGGTTCTATCACTTGCCAAATCTTCAATTCTTCTTATCCCATTCTACAAGATATGTTTTCCTTCATGTTTCATGGTATTTCATCAAATTTGAGAATTCAAGCAACACTTTTGTTCAACAAGCATTTCCGTGTCCTACAAAACTGTGTTTCAATTAAAAGCCTTACATTTGCAGGTTGAAGCCGCCTTCTTGTACCCAGGTTTGCGCCCACTGCGTGAGGATCCGCTTAAGGTATTTTAGATGGGTTGGTTCATTCATTTAAAGAACTCTCTCTGTCTCTCTCTCTCTCTCTCTCTCAGTAACAAGTAATTACTGCCTTCGTTACTCAAGCTAAAGAGATAAAAGTTGTAGAAACTAAATCTTCTTAATACTTGTGGTGAATGCTAGTACTCAATCAAACATCAGAGTTTGTATTTTTGTATAGGTATAGTACATATTCATTGGTCAGGTTAGAGCAGAAACATAATTTTTGAACGAGCTCATAATCCCTTGAAATTTGGTAATTTGATTGGAAACGACATTTTAAATCAGACTATCAGATGTGAAAGATTTTGAGGTTGTCCAAAAATTACGGTTCTGCCCTCTCCCACACGTCTTCCCTCTCCCTTCCTCCCTCGTCTCCTGTTCCCTTGGCACAACACAGGTTGCGTAGACAAGTAGGAAATGATTTTTCTGCCAAAGCCAAGAAGCTGACACACTTTTTTTTCCCTTTAAAATATGGCAATGCTCATAGGAAAAATTATAATCGTTATTGTGAAAAATGTTACAGGGAAAATTATTGCTAACTGGGATTTGTAAGTTACATCTTTGGGTTCCTATATAGTGAGCAATGAACTGTGCTCAGCTCATTTGCTTCTGTAAACAGGTTGAGGGGAACAATAGCAGGGGCTAACAATCGGATGGATTTGGTTTCGCTTGTTACAAGTGGTGTGAATGATGGTGAGGTTTCGAGCCATGATGAAGACATTCTTGGAGTTGTTGAAGGCTGGGAGGAGGACGAAACACACAACCCAGATGTGCCGGCTGTTTCTCACAGGAGGGGTCTAACACCTTTCGTTTTTGTTCCATTTGAAGAGGTATGTTTGTGATTGATCTGGCTTTGCTACACACACATTGTGCAGAAGTATTTATTGTTTCTTGAGAATTGAAGTTATGCTCTAATTGCTAGGATGAACTAGTTATTTGTTCATGAATAATAATTCAATATTGTCAACATATAGGATTACCTGTTTATACAAAATTGTATTTTTGGACCCTTCAGTCATGGAATACAATGTGAAGTTGCTAAGTTCCAAAAACAAGTCATAAAATTAGGTACTACGCTAAGAAGCAAGGACGGTTGCACATCTATGACTGTGCTGTGTCATTATCCCTGACACATGTTGAACACTTTTCTAGATGTGTCTCAACACTTTCAATATTTTTAAAAAAGCTAGACATATTTTGAAACACTTGGAAGATACGAGTGTCTATAGCATAGACACGCATTAAACACATTGGGGGATTGACACAAGTTTTAAGAAAATAACTTGGGGGCTATGTTACATGGACTCGAGTACGGGTGTCGGGTGTGGGTATATATCTAGAGGTCGGACTCCTCAAATCATAAATTTAAGGTTACGCGAACTTGGCAAAAAAATATCATATTTTTATATTTTTAATCAAGTATGTGAGATAAAATGGTGTTATATGTAACTTACAATATTAAAAAGACATTCCTAGCAATTATACAACAATATATATATATATATATAATAATAGTGTTATATACAATTATATAAGAAGTGTCCGTTGAAAAGTATCCAACACATATCCCATACTTTTGTCTAAGTGTCAAGTGTCCGACACGGGTGTTTGATTTATTTGGAAGAGTCCGTGTAATATAGCTTGGGGGATAACAAATAAAATCTAAACAAACCTTTTAATTCTTCCTTTAGGCATTTTTGAAATCCTAAAATTTAAACCCTACATCTTTTTATATTCTCTCTCTCTTTTTTTTTTTTTGGGGTTTAATAAAACGCTTAACACTAGATATTAAAACTTCATGTTCTCCCCTCTTTTGAAACATATATAATGTGGAAAAAAATGAATTAATCCTTACTGCTCGTAACATAAAAAATGTTTCATTTTTTATTTTTATTTTTATGCACAAATATAAATATATTTCTTCTTTTCGTGTCCATGTTCTCAATTCTTTCTTTCTTTTTTTTTTTGGTAGTGCTCACATCTTGTCTGTTTCATGTAATTATTTCTTCTTTTCTCCCAAACTATTGTCACAACCTATCAGGGTTCCAAGTTCTTTTGGGTATTAAAAGAATATTTTTAGTTCATATATTGAATGTTGTTCCAAACCTAACATTTTTCTTTTGTATTGTCTTTTATCATATAGGTGGAAACATCAGTTCTGAACCTACCAGTGGAAAGGATGGATTATTTTGTACCTGGCTGACAACTGCAACCAACCAAAGATCACCAATCTGTAAATACCTATATATATATAGATTCCCTTCACTACAATTTTATATTATTGTTGTACAATGTGTTATTCAGCCGATTGGCTTCTTGCCAGTGAACGCAATGCGTGTTCAGCATGGGTTTTTGTTCTGGTGTTCACCTTGTAAAATAGATCATGGATCAGATGGTCTCTGTTGTGAAGTATGAATTGCACTTTTGGTCTGTGCTAGCTTTTCGTCTATGAATAAATATAGCTTGCCTAGAATGTTTGTTAATGTTATGTTATCCTTGAAAATGAGGGGGGGGGGGAGCTGTTTGGAACAAGAATCAGACACAAAGATATACAGATCAATTGTTGTTTTTGTAATTCTCACTTTTCATGGATTGAGTACCGTGTCAAAGTATAGAGTTCATGTTTTGAAACTTTTGAGTAATTTTCTGGATGACAGTATCAGGCTCTGAATTCAGAAATTTGCAAAACATGAAAACAAAAAATAAAATTATGCAAACAATGTGAAGGTTCACCAACTCCTGAAGATTATTTGCAAGCAAATCAGAAACATAATTCTAGCTTTTTGATTGCAGTATCTCAGCAGAGATGACTCTGCAACAAGCACAGAGGTAAGAGAAGAACCACCAGTTAAGATTATAAGCACGTCATAAAAGAAAGAGAAGAATCTTCATTTGGTATTACAGTTTATTTCCTTAAAAGCATGCTAACAGGATAACACATGCACAATGCTAAAAGCTTCATATATTAGATTTGAGATCATCCGAGTGCAAAACAGATTTCCATGATGGGTTTCGAGGAAGAAAAGTGTCCTGCCAACCAGTAAAGAAGATTTCATCAACCATTGTAAGAATGAACTATCTTGTCATTAAACTTGTGTACCTCAAAGACAAAAAGTCAACCAGAAAAAAACCAAATTGTTAAAGCCAAAATATCACATCATACACATTAATTAATCATATTTTTCCCTTCCAAACTACTATTCAACTAAAAAAATCATTCCACACACACTGACTGTTATAAAATTTCAAAAAGTCACTAAAACAAGAAGTTATTAAACGGGCATGGTTTAGATGTGGAACAGGAGTGCAAATACCTGGTACAGTAGCTGCATGCTCACATTATCACACAGTTGGAATGGATCGAGGCATTTCCAACCATGAGTGAGATGACCCACAATTCACAATAAGGTTAAAATGCACTCGCAATATATATATATATATACTTCTACGCAATAAAATTGATGATGATCCAAGTAGCACAAACACTGTAAGGGGTCATATCTGAGCTAAACACATTGGAAACTGACGCCTCATGAATACTACTAAAAATGTGCACAATGTTCCTTGGACATGTCCCAATCTGGAAAAAAGTTTTATAACTTCACCATTTTGCTAGCACTTCTCGGTCATTTTCTGGCAAATGACTGATCTAGTGAATCCCTTAATAGGAAACCTATCCACTATTCTTAGAAATGCAACTCACTCACCAACTTGTTCTTACAACACTAATAAAAAATGCATCATACACATGACCAACACAAAGTAAAGTATGCAAAGGACGCTTCTAATGCAAGGAAAAAGCATGATTGCAAAGCTAAACAAAATACAGTACGAAAGTAATAGAAATAGTAGCATGCTTTGTGTACATGATATTTGTTAGGATTAGTCCACCCATGTGATAAATATGGGTCCCATACAATTATTAGGCTTGTTTAAACATGTATTTGGGTTAGGATAGTGGAGTCCAGAATCTATTGGGAAACTAATATGTGTATGATTTGATTACCTAATTGTATGAAACTAAGATTCTCATGGTAGGCTATTATAAATAGTCATGTGGACTATAGGGTTTTCTTGAGAAAGATTTAAGAGAGTGGTGAGAGAAAAAAGTAACGATGTAAGGGGTGAGAAAAAATAATGTATGGGTACGAGGTGAGCAAGGACACAAACTACCCTTAAGCATAGCGTTCGGGGTGTGGGTTTTGAGTGTTTTGGCCATCTCACATGTATTCTCTATTGTATTCATGTAGTGGAAGCTCTCTATCCCATGGATGTAGGTGTTTTGACTGAACCACATAAATCTATGTGATTATTTTTCTCTTTGGAGAGTGCGTGGGTGTGTTTCCGTTTGTGTTGGTAGAATGTGGTATAAATCCTAACGCATTTCCCATGCCATAAAATTGTCAATGTAAGATTGTGAAATTTACATTTTCTTGTATAATATGTTTACCACACACATTATGATGTTGCCATGTCTCTATCCTATTTTGCTAAGATTTTCTATGTTAGCGTGTCTTGTTGGACTTGAGAAGAGTCTTTTTAGTCCAAAGTGTCCATATGGAGTGTTTTCCTGATTTATGTTGGTTTTAGTATGGTGTTGATTACTTTTACTCATGTTTGGTTATGTTAAGACTATTTTAGAGCTTTTGGAATTGGTCTTTATAAGTGGTCTTTTGCCGGCCAAGAATAGTCTTGATAGTCAAACCTCCAAATGTCCCTATTTTGAATTCCTAGCCTGAGCTCCAAAGTGAACATTAAAAAAAGATACAACAGCTCAAATATACCTGAGAGTGCTATGGTACACATTGGTAGCTCTATTCTTAACAGCTTAAGCATTTAGGGCAAGTGGTAATGCAATATTTTCCTTGTAAGGATTCAATTCAATGGACTGGAGTTTAAAGAAATTGAGATCAGATGAAACCCTTCTTCTTTTCCTTGTATTGGGTATGATACGATACAAATTCTCAAAAGTACAGTGTCTCCAATTTTGATCTTGAAAGTGAATGTATTTAAATCAAAACTCGAAATGTTCAGTATTGCTCAATGTAAGGTAGTTTTAGGCTAAAATTGATAAGTAGACTTCCTTCCTTTTCCACTGAATTTAGCTTCAAAGCTTGTATTTTATTTCCTAATGCACTGAAATTATTATTTGTTAATGAACTGATTCTGTAAATTATTAGCTAATGTTTTCACCAATTCATCAATTCATTGACCTAGGATTAACTTGCAAAGCCAACACAAATATCACTCTAATGACAATTGAACTATCTTTTTCTTATAGAGATTATGACAACCACAAACACAAACAAAACACAAACACAAACATGTAGAATTCATGGAGTTCAAAAGAACCAAAATCTAAATAACATAATTCCCCCAGAGAAAAGAGAATCAAGAGATTGAATCAGGGGGAAAAAAACCCCATAATTGCAGTGAGCAAATTAGCACAACCCACTAAGGAAACCCAGAATTGCAGTGAACAATTGAGTAGAACCCTCAAAGCAAACTTCATATAATATACATGTGTGTGTGTGTGTGTGTATAGAGAGAGAGAGAGAGAGAGAGAGAGAGAGAGAGAGAGAGAGAGAGAGAGACGAGAAACCCATAAATGCAGTGAGAAAATCAGCAGAACCCACAAAGGAAACCCAGAAATTCTGTGAACAATTGAGTAAAACCCAGAAAGAAAACTTCATATAATATATATAGGTATGTGCGTAGAGAGAGAGAGAGAGAGAGAGAGAGTTCTTACGGAGACGTAAGTGCAGGTGGGGAGGACGGACATGGAATGAGAGTGGGCGTGAGTGAAGGCAGAGACGCAGAGATGAGAGGCCAAACCGAGGCCTCTCTTGGAGGAAGGAACGAAAGTATGAAGTATGTCCATGACTTTGCCACCATCCCTGAGCTGGTACTGTATGTAAGCTTTCTTGTCCTCCGTTTCAAACCTCTGCTGCCTCTCGTTCCAAACTATCTTCGGTACCTCAGCGCCACCTCCGCTCACCGTTGTTGCCATCTCTCTCTCTCTCTTCCCTCTCTCTCCGAAATTCTCTTATCAAAATCTCAACCCTCGTTAAATTTTTCATCAAATTGGATTTCAAATTTAACTAAAACATTTAATTTGATAGGAATTAGACCATTTTTATCAAATTTAAATTTAATAAAAAAATTATTAAAATTGTACTCTAAATTTTGATTAAATCAATATCAAATGAAGGGATAATTAAATTTTTCGTCACAACCTTTTATCAAATTTTATAATTAGTTGTTGGGCCGAACATTCTCCCGAACATCTTTCCATAATTTTCTTTATCTAAATATTAAATTTTATCCATGGTTGGATGACGGCCGGGACAACTGGATTTGTAATAAGATTGATGAAAATTTTAAATTAACCATTGAACTGCATTGTATCACATCAAATTTTTTTAAAAGATTGAAGATGCTCTTACTCCAATAAATTCATCAAATTTTTATCAAAATCTCTTTAAAATTTTAATTTTATCTTAAATTTCTTTACATCAAATTTTATAAAACAAAATAATAATAATGTCTAATGCTTCATCGTTTTAAATTTTCATCAAACTAAAATTTGATAAAAGATTTGATGAGTTCTCAATTTGATTAAAAAAAAAACTACTCTCTCGATTTGATGAATATTTGGTGAAAGGATTAGAAATAATTTTTAATATTTTTTATCAAATTTAAATTTGATAAAAGAGAAGATAAAGGTTTCGTTTGGGAAGTAGATTGGCTTTTTGACTTTTTAGCTTTTTTAACCTAGGGTTGAAAACTTTCGTTTGGAAAGAATTTTTTATTTTTTTGACTTTTTGTGAGAGAAAGAATGTAATAATTATGGATTAAATGTGATATTTTATTTTATTGAATTAAAAGGTCTATTTTATTTTTTTGTGACTATTTTAGTAAAAAAATCCTAAACCTCAACTTTTCAAACGAGCTCAAATTATTGAAAATGCTCTTATGTAAGATTTAATTATCATTTTACACTCCGTTTAGACAGAGGGATTTTCTGAGGGGGAAAAAAAATGAAATAATAGCAGTTTTTGTTTAAATAATTAATGAGCGAGTGACAGCAAAGAAATGAGGAGAAATAGTGAAAAAGACAATCACACCAAATACAAGTTTTGTTTCTTATAAAACAATGGTGAGATTTGGTGACAAACTAAATTATTTTTACAAAAAGAAATTATAATATCAAGATTATTACTCTAATACAAAACAAATAAAATAAAAAGACATGTATCTTTTTTTAGTCATTGTCCATCAAAAGAAGAAAGTGATAAACTAAAATTATTATTTATTTATTTATTTATTATCTCACGATTTAAACAGAGCGTTAATCCTCAAATGATAGGGTTTATATAACTTATGTTTAAATACTGTTATTTTAGTCCTTAATAGGTAAAAAAATGTTTTGATTTAATCTTAAAATTTGTCGTTAAAGCTAAGAGTAAATGTAGGAATTTAATTAACAAAAGAGAAAATTTGTTTTTAGTTTAACCCGTTAATCTTTTTGTTTAATTTTTTTAATTATTTGTTCAAATATTTTATTTGTTTAATTTTTTTACTATCTATTTAAATAGTTTTTTTATCTGTCAAATTTGTATCTACTTGTTGGAATATCTATCTGTTATTCGTTGAAATTCACCAGACTTATTTTTTCTATGTGTTATTTTATATGTTGAAAGAGAGAATCTATTTAAATTTTTATTTTATCTTATTATTTTATTTGTTGAAAGAGAGAGAAAGAGAACACAAAATATTTGTACAAATAGAAAACACTTTCACTTTCTCTCTCTACCTCTCTCTCCACAAACCCATTTTCTGGGTCTTTGAATTGCAATTAGATCAACAACAATCCAACCTAGATCAACAACAAAGAGGGAAAGCCCAAAACAAAGTTAAGAGAGTGAGAGGAGAGAAAGAGATGGGTATGGGACGCCTTTCGGGGTTACCGAGCACACCCAACAGTTCAAACTCTCGATCTCCTAATCTGGTTTCACAAGTACAATGCGAAACATAAATGAGAGTCCAAATTCGGAAATTTATACAAAAAATCTATTTCATTGCAAAACATTTTCTCCAAAATGGACTACATCACCAGATCTCAGAGTCGCCACCTAGGAAACCTATGACTCATGCCGAAGGCCACTATTCGTCATAACCAAAGTGTCTCGACTCAGCAACTTAAGTACGATGGAGGAACGTCATGGATTGAGCACCCTCACTCACTCGATCAAAAGATCGCCTCTACTAAATCATGATGTGATTTTTATAGTCTCAATATGTTCATATTCTGGTTTTAATAATGCTAATATTATTATCCGAGGCAAATAAATATAGATTGTGTCACTAGTTCTAGTTATGCTGTGATTTCATGCATTCTGGAAAATCTTTTTTGCTCAGCTCCCCAAAAAGCAATTTCAGAAGTATAAGGATTAACCGCATTCCAACACAAACAACACAACCTCCATCCACTGGCATCCATACAGATATTCCACTTAAGCACATAGCCGTATGGTATAACGTCAGATATAGTAAACAACATGTACATGCGGGATGTTAAAACCGAAAGAATGCTCACCTAGTACTCCTCAGTGGGAAGCCAAAGAATATATCAAAAATATATGCATGATCCTATATACAAATAGCTAATGCAATACACTTACAACATACAACTAAGGATTCAACTACTAACATATGGCATATGTATCATCCAAGGCATGAGATAACATATATAATCACTTTAGAAACAATAAATCCTATGAATGCAAATGAACCGAATCCATATGCATGAAAAATGGATGCAAATCGTGAATATGATAAATAAAATGTGATGCTTTGCAACATATATGGAAAACATATAAGTGAAAGGGATAAAGGACGTAGGGTTGGACGTTATTACAACAATCAAATGAATAAAATGTGGAATTGGAGATTATTACAACAAATGAATGAATAAAAGACGTGGGGTTAGAGATTATTACAATAAATGAATGAATAAAAGACGTGGCGTTGAAAATTATTACAACAAATGAAATGATTCAGCCAAATTAAGTTGAATCTAACAAATCAAAAAGCAAATTACAAAAAACAACCACAAATGGCCAAGAGAACATTTCCCAGAAGATGCCTTGTTCTCGCTTCTACTCGCCTTTGGAACAAGGTTTATCGAGCCGCATAAAAGTCATTTGGTCAATGGAAACAGTCCGCCAATACAAACCTCCATGATGAACACTGCTTTATGCAAAACAACAATGTAGAACCAAAACACACCTTCCAAGAGGTGCTTATCTCCTCCAACTCTCTCTTTCATAGAAAAACCTTAACTCACAATTAGCAATACAATCAAACTATATACAATATGATATTGACAATAATCAATCAAATGACATGAGTTAAAGGTTGGAAGAAATTCAAGCCCAAGAAATTAATGAGAACCTACAATCATGTCTTTGTGAATAAGGATAGGTTAATATCCAAATTCATGTTATTCATTGGAGAGTATAGATTGATGCTCATTATTTCTTTGTGGAATCTTTGCCTTTAAAGTAAGAGATTCATCAAAATTATTGAAAACTCCTCTCCTATTCATGGAATGTT
The DNA here is from genome assembly GCA_025200525.1 of Camellia lanceoleosa. Taxonomy (NCBI): domain Eukaryota; kingdom Viridiplantae; phylum Streptophyta; class Magnoliopsida; order Ericales; family Theaceae; genus Camellia; species Camellia lanceoleosa. The sequence continues at coordinate 131,874,924 of CM045761.1, read as the reverse complement.
TCCACCACTTTCCATGTTCACAAAAGATTGATGGGAGAGTTTTCAATATCTTTGACCTAAAACCTCTTAGTTTACTTCCAAGGAAAAATCAATCACAATGAAAGCTAACAACTCTCCCAACACCAAATCTTGAGACTCATCCAACTAGTTCTATGCCACAACCACAATTACTCATGGGAATTGAGCATGGATTGAGGCATATGAACTCGCATGTTTGGATAATAAGAAAGATGATGAGAAAGTGAGTGAAAAGCAAAGAAATTACACTACATAAGCAAACTTGGGGATGGGTGGCTACTTTTAACTCCCAACTGTTCTTATTAACACATCTATACAACAACAATGAATTATATTTCTAAGGGAAAGAAAAAGAGTGTCAATATGTAAGAAAAGGAAATAAACAATCAACTCAATGGATGGAGGCTACTTTCTACTTCCCAACCCATCCATGAGGACTTATCACATAATTATAACAAGCTAACAACAAAATTCAGAGCTTAAAGATGAGAAGTAGAGAGGAAAAGTGAGAACAGTTCAAAAGTTTCACCTCCTTGAAGAAGGGGAGCTTCTTTGTTGTCAAACTCCTCTTTAGCACCCTCAAGGTCCTTCAGATATGACTTATGGTTCTTACTATCCTTAGCAGAAGCTTGAATTTTAGCTTTAATGGAGTTTGGGTGGTTGATATATGAAAATTGAAAGTTAGAATAGAGGTAGAGTGAGAAGCTCTTAAGAACAAGTCTTCTTGCCTTTGAAAATTTTGTAACCCCCAAACCAAAAGTTGAATCGTGCTTATATAGACTTTTGTGGTCAAAATATCTAAGATATTTATGAAAAAGTCGCAGAAAAAGTTGAAATTTCCGAAAATGCTCCGTATCCGAACATTTCAGTTAGTCATACCATTATTAATCTAGCCAATTATATTTTTCATCCGGTCATGAATTGTTGTACGGCCAAATAAAAAATATACCGTTAGATCAATAAGGTAAAACTAACATGATTTGAAAGGAGAGACGAGTATTTTAGAGGATTTCACCATTTCCATTTATTCTCACTATATCCTCTGCTCGGGCCATCAAAAGACAACTTGAAATTTGAAAAAGAGAGCCTCGGGATATTATAGAAATGTTTGGAACTACCCAACCAAACATATTTTGAAAAAGGGTTTTAATTTGGTCTAAAAATATTTTGGCCAAAATGGGTGTAAAATTGGAATTAAAGCTTGAATTAGACTTCTTGCTGAAGAATTCATAAGATTAGCATATCTCGATTTTTATCATCGAAAGTGTTCAAAACAAAGACTCAAGTCTTAAGTCCTGGTCAAAATTGAGTGTCTACAATGGGCATCTCTTAAGAACCAATATGTTCAAATATTCTCAAAACCAATTTGATCTATTCTCTCGAACCACTTGATAATTTTTCTTATTTCTTCTTCCTAGTAGAGCACATCCATAATGCATCAAACCAAAACCCCAACCCATTGAAATCTCTTTAGTATTTCTTTTCTTTTATATACACCACCCTCATTGCCCTCCTATCTTTCTCTTATATATATATATAATATGGCAAACCTCATCAAGGTGATCAATTCACATTCAAGCATCAAAGAATAGATCAATTAGGGCATTTCTTGGCATGGATCTCTCTCGCTCGCTTTCATCACTTTGGTGGTTTCATCGCCCATTTTATCTTTCATTAAGAGCTCCAAACCATGTTCTTCGCTCTCGGCTTAATCATCTCCCAATTCATCAATGATATCATGAAGACTTTGGTCCAATAATCATAAGAAAGAGATCACTGATGGTCTTCGTTTTGATCTCTCCAAACTTGTATAAGTCTGGTAAAAAATACCATTAATGCCGCCGCTCAGCAAGTAAAACTTAAAATCTAGGTCTAAACGATCTTGGCGTTGGAGGAAACTATATCATTGGTGCTTTAATCTGTTGTTGGATGGCTTCGATCTGTTGATCTGTTAACTATCAAATCTCCGTAGAAGAAAATGAAGACGAGCCAAAGGTCATGGTGTTCATTGGTGGCTTTCTTGGAGACTGGGTGAGAGGGTTTCGATGGAAGATCAGAGCGATTGCCGGAAGACAATATCGTTGATGCTTCGCTAGAGGAAGATGGAAAGTCTTAGGAGTGAACTCGATCTCCATTGTTGAAGAACCTATTCAAACCCTAAAGCTCAGAGAGAGAGAGAGAGAGAGAGAGAGAGAGAGAGAGAGAGTGTGTGTGTGTGTGTGTGTGTGTGTGTGTGTGTATGACGTTATGAATACAAACAGACACATACGTTTTTAGATAGAAAGAAAATGGATGATAGAATGAGTAGGTTGGTCATTTGTCAAAGCATGCCCTTATTGACAAAAAAAAAAGTTTAACCCGTGGACCTTTTAGACAAATTTGGGAAGTGGGTTATAATCCACTTCCTAGATTATAACCCACTTCCCTCTCTCACAAAAAGCTGATTATAATTAGCTTTTAACCAAAAAGCTAATTATAACCATCTTTCCAAAATAGCCCAAAGGAAATTCAAATTTGGATTTATCACCTGAGCGGCCTTAAGAGCATCTCCAATGGAGCTGCTATATCAGTTGCCAAAGCTAAAAAAATGACAGGAATGGCAAAAATGAGTCTCCAACGGTCTGCTATTTCACTTGTCAAAGATGGCAGATGCCATATGTGTTTTCAAATTTGGCAAGTGAAATAGCATATGCCAACCTTGCCAGATCAGCAAAAATCAATCGGAATTTGGCACAAAATTCAGTAGAAAACATCAGAATTAATCCAGTAGGGAACCTATATATATATAATCAAACCCATGAAGACAGATCGTATGTATATATGATCAAACCCATGAAGACAGATTGTATATATATATGATCAAAATCAAACCCAAAACACATATATATATATATATATATATCAAACCCATGAAGACAGATCATATATATATATGATCAAAATCAAACCCAAAACATACCCATGAAGATAGATCATATATATATATGATCAAAATCAAACCCAAAACATATATATATATATATATATATATGAAGACAAATATTTTTGATGGAGATCAAAACACATGAAGACATTTTTTTGATGGAGATCAAGACAGATCAAAACATATATGTTTATAGATAGAGATCGTACCAGAGACGGAGAAGGGGGAGATCGGATTCCGATTATAGAGGAAAATGGGGAGATCGGGTTCCGATCATAGAGGAGATCATGGAGGAGAAGGGGTTCCGATCTTGGAGGAGAAGGGGAGATCGAGTTCCGATCTTGTGCTCTGTTTGGTTTGTGTTCTGTTTGATTTCAGCCATGGAGGAGAATACAGAGTGAAAATGAGAGGGAGAGGAAGAGCCATGGAGGAGATGAGAGTGAGAAGATGGTGAGAAATTCTAGATAAATGTATGGCAAAATAGTGATGCCTCAGTGTAAATAAAGAGCCGTTAGGCTCTGTTTGGTTTGTTCAACAAAAAAAAAAAAAAAATTTGAAATTATTTTTTACAATGGCTCTTTAAACGGCTATTTACAAACGATAATATATTTAATTTCTATAAATTGAAACCCTCTATGCCACTTTTATTTCACACAAACATTTACATTTAATTTTTCTTTTCTCTTCTCTTCTTTGAATCTGATTTCATAACAAACCTCTTAAATTATTTTCTTTTTAGTTTTTTTCATCCAATCACTATGGAGGGTTCATCAAAAACAAAGAGAGGAAAATCATTCACCATTGAAGAAGATATGGCAATTTGTAAATCTTGGTGTCACATTTCGGAAGACCCAATTGTTGGCAATTCGCAATCGTATGCTCACTTTTGGGGGAGAATTTACGAAAATTTTTGCCTGCTTCAGAATGATCAGTCCAGAACACAAGTGTCTATTCAATCTCGATGCGGTATAATCATGAAATGTTCTAACAAATTTCGAGAATGTTTAGCTCAAGTCGAAAATCTTCATCCAAGTGGGATTTCTCAAGTTGATATAGTAAGTTTTTATTTTCAATTATTATGTTCAGTTTCTTATTCTAGTATCGTATAAAAATTACGTAATTAAATAATGTTTCAATTTTTTTTAAACAGATGTTTCAAGCAAAACTGTTATACCATCAAGATGAAAACAAACATTTCGCTTTTGAACATTGTTGGCCAATATTGCAAGACAATATCAGGTGGCAAGATGTAACTCCCACGAATACGGTAAAGTCAATGATGCATACAAGAGCTTACCCTAATTCAAATTTCTAATTTCCTATGGAAAACTCATTTCTCTTGAAGATAACAACATCTAAATGTTGGTAACAATTCAACTCAAGCAGAGAAATCTCTGGAAAGGGTAAAAGGCTGATGGGTAGGAAATCTGCAAAAGAATTATTCCGGAGAAATCAAGTCATTGAAACTAAAGTCCAAAAAATAAGCATACACTTAGACACATTTAACCAACACCTTGCTGAGAAAGAAAAGAAAAAAGAGGAAAGAGAAAAAAAAAGGATTCAAGCACTGTAGGAGATGAAAAAGCATGAGTTTGAGATTAAAAAAAAAAAAGCAAGAACACCAAATAATGACTACGGACATTTCTCATTTGGACCCTCAGATGAAAGCGTGATACACAATGTGAAAAATGAGATTTTCGCCAAGTAGTCCTCAAATGTGAGCAGCCCTAATTTTTATTTTCCCCTACCTCTTGATGAATAATTACAGGATAATGTATTTTTGAAATTTGCAATATCATTTATTTTTTGATATAATTGTTAGTCTTTATTTGCAATGTAATTTTTATTTTGTAATGAAATTTTATGTTGTTTTTTTATTTTATTTTTGAGAATTGTGTACTTCACAATGTAAAAAAAGACATTTTATGAAAAGACATTAACTGACATTAAAATACATTGTCAAATAAAAAGACATTAAATGAAGAACATTTTATTAGAATAAAAAGACATTAACTGACATTAAATGACATTAACTGTCATTAAAAAGATAAAATGCAAAGTTAATCTAACTCTCCAGCTCGGGACCACAAGTGCTCAATTAGATCATTACTAATTACATTATGGCCTTCAACAGATCTAATCCTTTACGGATTTAACATAAATTGAGCATACTCCTCATTCGGATTTCTTGACACTTGACAGCCTAAATTACTGGTATCAGTCTCAAGTTGTGCTGCACTGCGTTCATTTTCTGGAATATCACGCTTGTCTTCAATGATCATGTTGTGCAAAATAATGCACGTCTTCATGATGTAGTACAGATCCTCATCACTTCAACCTCTAGCTGGCACGCTGACAATATTAAATCATGCTTGGAGCACTCCAAATGCCCTTTCGACATCTTTTCGACATGCCTCCTGCATCCTCGCAAATAGTTGTCTCTTTGCGCCTTGAGGTTGAGATATTGTTTTCACAATCGTTGCCCAACGAGGATAGATACCATCAGCAGCATGATTATTGATGGTGTAGTTGGCAGCAGGGGCACGTCTTCTAGTTAATTCAGCAAATAAAGACGGCCTGTCAAGAATAGTAATATCATTTAGAGAGCCAGGCATGCCAAAGAAAGCATGCCAAATCCACAAGTCATAGAAGGCAATTGCCTCGAGTACAATCATGGTTTGTGATAGTGTCCAATGTAAGCACCGCTTGGGCACTTGGACATTTATCCCAACGCCAAAGGCATAAAATCCAAACTCCCTAACATTCCAGAAACCCGCTGTTTCCTCTTGCAATAATCATGACATCTGCTTCATTTGAAGATCTTATGTAAACGGCTTCATAGGTATTAACAATTGATCCGGTAAAAAATTTAAGGCGCAATTGCAAGATTTTCATCGATTCTAATGTACTCGCTTTTACATCGCCAGCATGCCGTATTGGAGGATTCAAGCATCAGCTATCTTCAGATATCGAATAATCTAGGAGCACCAAGTGGCATCATGGGTTTGGATGAAGTACTCATTCACTTGTTGAATATCGTGTAAGATACTAACAAACAATGACCGCCTCATTCGAAAACGTCTTCGGAAGTATTCTTCTGAATCAATAGGATTATCTGCAAAATAATCTCTATAAATTTGTTCGTCACCTTTGACCCTCTCATGATTAATGTATCGACGACCACTTATGGAACTAACACGTCTTATTTGTTGGTTTAGGCTTAACATCTGTAATCTTTGTTGTTACGCTGTGAATAGTTGCATCATGATGATATCATCATCAGATGATGAAGATTGATCAAAATCTCCATTTAATATGGCTTTACTCAAATTGTTCATTGTAGGTGAATGGGTGAGTAGGTGAATATGAAAATTATAGAAAATCTTCTTGGTGGGTACAGAGAGTTTTGAAGATATGAAAATGATAGGTAAGTGAATATGAAAATTGTAGAAAACCTTATGTTATATTTATAGAGAAAATTGTGGGTGGGTGAATGATGGATGGTTGTTGGGTGGGTGGATGAATAATGGGTGGTTGTTAGGTGGGTAGATGAATAATGGATGGTTGTTGGGTGGGTGAATGAATAATGGGTAGTTGTTGGGTGGGTGGATGAATAATGGGTGGTTGTTGGGTGGGTGGATGTGAGTGAATGAATGCTGGGTTAATAATAGATGGTTGTTGGTGGTTGGTTGTTGGTGGCTAATTGGTTTTAAAATTATTTTTTATGTGTAGTTAAAAAAATTTATTAAATATGTAGTGATATGTTTTTTGGTAGGGTGAATTAATCAAACAAATTTTTTTTTTCCAATTTTTCATTTTTTAAATTTTTTATATTTGTCTAGTTGGGAATAATATAAATATATAATTTTTTTAACAAACAGGTAAAAAAATGTCACAAAAGACAAAAAAATAAACAAAAATAAAATCACAAAAAACCTATATCCAAATAACACCTACAAAGTTGGAGGGAAAGTTGGTTGAGATTTGTTAAAAATAGCAAATGACCATTGGAACACCATTACTATAATTTGGCAAAATAACACTATTCATTGCCAAATTATAGCAATAGCAACCCCAATATAGCAACAACAATTGGAGATGCTCTAACAAAATTACTTCTTTTAATTCCTAAATATGCGATTTATATAATTTTGATTCTTAATGTTTAAATCCTGTTAATTTAATCTTTAATATATATATATAAATCCAAATCTTAAGTTTGTCTCAATTTCTAGAATACTTTTTATACTCTGGGAATAAAATTGATACAATTTTAATATTGGGGATCAAAATAATACAAATCTCTTCCTTCAATAATTGAAAGAGTAAATTTTTTAATTGAATTTTCATATTTATTTCCAATTTTAATGACATTTACAAACAAAGTTAGATTAGGGGATCAAATTTTATATATCAAGAATTAAACTGACAAAAGCTTTTGAGATTATAAAGACAATTAACATCGTTATACATATTAACCATATTAGGATTCCATGAACTATATTAATTTAGACATGAAATAGATGTAAGTTTAGAATTTAAGATGCATGGGCCACTTCAAATGAAACTTCTTCTTTTTTTTTTTCTTCTTTTTGTTAACTTTAAAATAAAAAATATATAAAGTTATTTATATAGAAATAAATAATTTATCACAAGAATTATGTGGTGATAGTATTTCTATAATTAAATACATTTTAAATATTTAAAAATAATAAATCTTAATGTAATTACACCTATGCTATATATTAAAGAAAATGAGGTTTCTAATGAGAAGAGATGTAGGGATGGCAATTTGAAACCGGCCCGACGGGGATCCCCGATCCCGATCCCGATTTAAGCGGGTTTTTCCCGAAAAATACCCCCGCGGGGACGGGAATGGTATTTAAAATTCAATCCCCGAACAGATTCGGGCCGGGGACGGGGATAAGTTTTCCTTCCCTACCCAGAACTTTCGAAATTTCGTATGTGTATATTATATTATTATATATGTTTTAAGTTGTCATTAGGTTATATAATAATATATTATATTTATAATATCATATATATGCTCTGCTCTCTCACTCACGTGATTCACTTCACTTTTGAGTTTCAACCTCACTCTCTCTCTCTCTATCTCTCTCAAACATTCCTCACCTCCGATGTCCGCCCCTCCCATCTCCTCCCTCCGATCTCTCCATCACCTCACGCCGATCTCTCTCTCCTCCTCCGATCTCCTCCTTCCGACCTCTCTCCTCCGATCCGCCTCACGCCGATCTTCAGGCTCCTCCGATCGCCGCCCTCCATTCTTTTTCCTTCACGGGTTTCCACCAGATCTGATGAAGATGAAGTTGAAGTTGAAGAAAATCATGTGTTAGAGTATTTATTTTTATTTTTATGGACTGATTTTTATTTTTATTTTTATGGATTGATTGATAATGTTGATAATGTTGTTGTTGTTGATCGATTTTTATTTTTATTTTTATTTTTCACGATCTCTCAGATCTGTTGATAATGTTGTTGTTGTTGATGAGTGTGTGAATATATGGACTGATTACATGGCTATTTTGAAGGACTGATTTTTATTTTTATTTTATGGATCGATTTCATTTCAGATCTCAGATGGACTGATTTTTTTTTAATTTTAGTCGGGAATTATCTGAATGAAACCCGATCTCGCTGGGGACGGGACGGGTGGTGATAGGCTCGTGGGATCGGGCCGGACGGGAATTTTCAACTATCGGGATCGGGACGGGAGGTGATCCTCGCCCGCCTCACTGCCATTCCTAAAGAGATGTGAGAGCTCCACATGCTCAACATGAATTTTCAAAATTTTTAAATTATTGTAAAAGGAAAAAAAGACATGTCTTAAAATGATTGGTTGTTTAAACATTTTTTAATATCATTAATATCACCCAATTTTGTTCCTAAATTAACTCCTTCAAATGTTCAAATAGGCAGTTTTATTGTATAACTATATTATTGATACCATATATAGATACTCTAACCTTTTAAATTTGGGTTAAAAATATATAGGGTTTCGAGCCTTTTTCAATTTAAACCTCAGTTTTTTAATTTCAACAATTTAAACCCCATCCTTCCACCCGTGTTTCAATCCGATCCCCCCGTCCATCTCCATCTCTATTAGTTAATAGAAGATTGATTTGGGTGCCAAAATGCTACAACAAAGCCCTAATCTTCACGATTTAGGACAAAAGACACCCCCCATTGCTATTTAGGGCATCATCCATTCACCTTACATGGTGCGATTGGTGATTCAACCCGCGATTGAAGCCACACAGCAAAGAAAGGCATGAAGTTTATGGTTGATTTTTCAAAAAGCTTTGGACTCTGAGTTAGAGGTAAGAAATAGGTTTTTTTTTTTTTTTTTTTTTATATGGGTTTATTGCTATTTTTTATTTTTTATTTTTTTTTGTCTCCATTGTTGAGCATCATATGAATTACTTGGTTTTTATTCATTTATGACCTTCTTTTTCTCTCTATTGTCAGTGCACATTTCTTGTTTATTACTTTATAACATTGCTTTTTTCTTTGAATGCATGCATGCCTCTGTATCACTAAATGAGTCCGGATCATCTACCGTAGTTTCCTGCAATTGTTCCAGCGGTGGTGCCAAAACGACGTCGTTTTGGCACCTTTTTTTTTTTTTTTTTTTCATTTTCATTTTCCTTCCCCCTTTCTTTTCTCTCTCAAACATTTGAGAACCAAACCCTAACAAACAAGAGAGGCGACAGAAAGAGAGGAGGAGGAATAGAGGAGAAAGAGGAAGAAGAAGAAGAAGAAGAGAAGACACTGGAGATGAAGGCTCGTCGCCATTGGTAGAGTTTGAGAACCAGATCTCATCATCCGTAATCTGATTTTGATGCAGAGAACAAACCCAAATCTGATAATACATTCACATTTTTTATTATATTTTTTAGCCTATGATTTGTAATATATATATATATATATTTGGGCATAAGAGTTGTTGAACAGCTTCAACAATGGCGTCCCATTCTCTCTCTCTCTCTTTCTCTGATTTTTTTTTTAATGGGAAAGTTGAATTTTCCAAGAATTTTTTTATTTAATCACTGAAAATTCTATGTGTTTGGGAAAGTCTAATTCTTTTTGCTCTACAAAATGGGATTTTGATGTTTATTTTCTATTCAGTGTGTTTGGATTTGGAGAAAACTAAGTCACATGAAAGAGAAAATTTCTTATTTTAGTCTCTGAAAATTAATTTTTTGAATGATATTTCAAGGATTGATTTTTTTAATTTGAATGATTTGTCTCTGAAGATGGTTTTGAAGCAGAGGATTTGTGGGTGTGGTTTGCGAATAGGCTGTCTGGTTTGTCTTCATCAAAACTAGACCAAACCCACAACCTTCCTAGACTCCATAGCTGTGAGTGAGAGTGAGGGTGAGAGTGAGAGAGAGAGAGAGTTGGTCAAAAACGACGTCGTTTTTTACTACGGCAGGAACCATGGCAGGAAAGTATGGCAGAAGATCCGGACTCATCACTAAACACATTGTGGTCCCATGGTTTCCATTTTTTTTTTAACACTTTATGTTTTTGCCTTTCTGTCATATTTTTTCTCCATAGATGGATATATGTGGGCCAAGTTGCTTTATGTTTAATATGCTTTGTTTTGAAAGTGGACCCATAGTTATTGTTTTGTTTATTTGTGGATGCAGTAATAGGAAGTTTTTATTAAAGTTATTATACATCACAATGGCTACTTTATTGAGAATGATGAAAGGAGTTATGTTAGGAGCACTGTGGATGTATTTGATGCAGTTAATGTTGATAAATTATCTATCCCAGAAATCAGCTGCATGTTGAAGGAGTTGGCTGTTTTTAATTATAAGCATTTTTTCTATAAGATTCCCAAGAAAGATATGGTCTTAGGATTAAAAGTGTTGGCTAATGATCATGATATTATGGAAATGTTTTCTTATTTGGAAAATACAAATATCTTAGAGTTGTTTATTGAGCATCATAAGCCACATAATGTAGATATTTCTCATCCTGTGTTATTCTTTACTGATGTGCCTATCAAGGATGTGGAAAATGATGGAAATGATAATAATGATCAGTGTGAAGAGGACTCAAACAGTAACAGTGATGGCAATGATGACCCATCAGACAGAGATTTCTTAGATAGCAATGATGATGATGATCCTGATCTTGATGACATTATGTGTGACGCTCCAAAATTTAAGGACATCATAATAAAATTTAGAATTTAAGATCAATATTGCCACCAATATTACTAACATCCATTAATTAACAACCTAGAATTTAAAGTTCTTACATCACAACTTAGTCTTAGTACATAAAAGAAATGACACAAATATAAAAAGAAAACTAGAGAAAAACTAGAAATTTTAGAAAATAGTTTATGGAACTTGGCACTCTTCAAGCTAACTAAGGCTGAGTGTCGCCTTGCAAAGCCTCAGTGTTTCCTTCGATTTCTTCGGTACCTGGAATAAAACGCCAGGGCAACGGGAATGCCAGTGAGCGACGAGCTCAATAAGATACTACAACCCGAAAATACCCACCCCGATAATAATACTCACAATTTATGAATAATGTGTAGTAACAGAATAGCCGGTAACATTTAGTAAGCATAAATTAAATGTTATCAGTTGAAATAATAACAATAAATAATAATAAAAAATTATAACAAACGGAAGCAGTATTTCATCATAAGAAATATGCCCACCTTCCTTTTTAAATTTTCATAGATTTAGTTTATCAGATAAATTTAAGTAACTCTCCGCGGAGCACTATTTCCACTCAACCACTAAACAATGGCCACGGGCGATTTCTAACCCTTGGTCAAATATTCAAATGTTACTTACTGTAACTACCAATGATGTCCACGCACCAGGGTTACCTACCCAAGTCGTGACATCGCAGTCTGCCTCAAGGGAACGGTCTATGTTGTGACACCCTCAGCACTAACCTTATATCGCCTCCACCAATAAAAGCTGAAATACCTTCGTATGCCATGTTAGGGTTCGCCACTCACTTGCGCAAGATTCTAAACAGGGCTCACCCCATCACTTTTAAATTTTAATGTACCATTGGTTAAATTTCGTGTTTCTTCACTTATTGAGATATTCACAATAATTCAATATTTAATTACTAATAATGTTATACCAACTCATTAAAATTCCCAACATAAAGTATTACACATATCACACAATAGTAAACAAATGTACAAAATTTTAATAAATAATTTATTTAAACCATGGTATGAAATAATAATGTAGATACCAAAAAGAAGAAATAAATCATAATCACACACATGCATGGATTTTTAATCTACAAGATTAGATTAGCACAATATTAAATTTTTTTCCAAATAAACAATTGAAGAGATAATTTTTGATTCCTCCTTAATCTGCCAGAATTTTCAGAATGCATAACTCGTAATTAAAATTATAAATAAATTACTTATACGACTCTAAAATTCATATAAATCTACAGAATACTCAATAAATATGTTATGGTCATTTTTCAGAAAGCATTTTCCAAAAATAAATTATAACTAATTCTGAAAAATTCCCAGAAAATTTATGACACAGATTTATCACATTTTCTTAAATTAACTCCATACTTAAATTTATAAATCGATTCCATGATCTAAAAATTTATTATGAAATTAGAATTCTCAAATTTCATTTTTTATTTAGAAATTACCAGATTTGGTTTAATATAAAATTTTTAATGCTTTTTCAAACACATAGTAAAATCTTCCTATAGCTCCAGATTTGGTTAAAAATCTGTATAAATTCGTACAAAATTCCATAATTGTTGAAACAATTCATGAACAAAGTAGACATCATAATAAACAACTTTGTAGAAGAAATCAACTTCAAATTTTGAGTATAGAATTGTCTAAAAATTCGTATAATTTTTCTGGCAGATTCAAGGACCAAATAAATTCTTCAATCCTCTCTTTAATAGTATAAACTACACATGCAAGCCTATTTCCACAATAATACCATGACTTTAAGGCTATCAATATCTTCAAATATTTGATATACACATCACAAAATTTACATACATATATATATATATATATATATATAAATTTCTATCTATAAATTAGTCATTTTATCATATGAATATAATCTGAAAATTTCAACGATTAAAAAAAATGAGAGGGTTGAGAGGGTTTTCTTACTTAATAATAGAATGATGAAATGGTAGAAAATTTTAGCTTTCTTAATCTCCCACTGTTCTTCCTCTCCTACCCAACTTAGCTGCTTCATAGATTTTTTATTTTTTTTCACCAAATGCTTGCATGCATATCTATACACAATGAATGTTTGCATGCATATATATATATACAATGCTTGTTGAGCCCCCTTTCTCTCTCTCTCTCTCTCTCTCTCTCTCTCTCTCTCTCTCCCTCTCCTTCTCATCATTCTCTCTTCATTCTATGAGTTCCCTTTCTCTCAATTCCAAGAGTATAATGGGCTCTCATTCCCTATAATATCATGCAATCCAACATGTGGCAAAGTTGTCACCAAAAATCTGCAAAGTTGTTGTTGTTGTTGTTGTTGTTGTTGTTGTTGTGTGTGTGTGTGTGGGTTTCTTAAAATTGATACACTAAGATTTCTAACTAAGGTATTTAGTAAGGATAATTATCATATTGAATCATAATTAAAATAATTTATAAACAACAAATATTGAACATCCACAAAATTATTATTCTTAATAATGTCTTTGTTAGTGATTGAATTGGGTTAATTTAAAACTAACTTTTACACTAATATATATTTCAGATAGACTCTGGATAAAATTAATTAATTAATTTATTTATTTATTTTCTTTTAAGAATAATTAAATGTGAGTTTTCACATTATGTTTGATAGTAATGTTGAGAGAGATATCAATGAAGAAGGGCTTAAAGATTACCATGAGTGTGAAGTGAATGATGGAAATTCATCTAAGGAAGAACTGCCTACCCCTAGAGGCTCTAACGATGAGGATAACAACAAGAGGCCTAAGTATCTTGAATTTAGGCTTGAGGTTGATTGTAGAACATTGAATTCAAATTAAGCATGTTATTTAGTATTGCAAATGAGTTACAAAGATGCTGTCAAGAAATATGCAGTAAAAGGGAGGTATGAAATGAAGTTTACTAAAAGTGAAATGGAAGGTTCAAGTGAACTATAGTGATGGGTGTGAATAGAGACTGTATGCGTCCAAGATGATTGGAGAGAACACTTTGCAGATAAAAACATATCAACCTAAACACTCTTGCTCTAGAACTTACAAGAATAAGCAAATTACTAGTTCTTGGTTGGTAGAGAAGTATGTCAAAAAATTTAGGACCACTTCAACATGGAAACTAAATAAGTTCTAGGAAACTATCAAAGATGATTTTGTTGTAAGTTCGTCAATAATGAAAGCTTATAGAGATCAAAATAGAGCAATGCAGCAGATTAAGGGAACCAATGCTGAACAATATAACAGGCTATGGGATTATATTGCTGAGTTGAGAAGAACCAATGAGAGTACTAATTTTGACATAAATGTGTGGTGCCCTCAATTGGAAGTTAAACCTAGGTTTCAGAGAATGTATGTATGCCTTGATGGAATTAAGAGAGGGTTTGTATCTGGTGTGAGACCATTAATTAGGTTGGATGCTTGTTTTCTGATAGGACCTTGCCAAGGGCAGTTATTTGCTGCTGTTGGATGGGATGGAAACAATCAAATGTATCCAATAGCTTATGTTGTGGCTAAGGCAAAGTGTAAGGAGAACTGGACTTGGTTTTTGCAAAATTTGTTACAAGATATTGGACCAATTGAAGAACATGGATGGCCATTTATAACTAATCAACAGAAGGTAAATATTTTTATGTATTCCTGATGTTTTGAAATAATCTTATCATTATTTCATTTGAAATAATCTTATCATTTAACTGTTTGTCTATGATATTTTTTCTTTTATTACATGGACTTGTTCCAAGCTTGAGATTGGTATGCCCTGAAGCCAATCACAAGTTCTATTTCAGACATTTGTATGCAAACTTTAAGAAGTTGTTTAAAGGGAAAGAGTTGAAGGATTGTGTTTGGAAGGTAGCAAAAGCATACACATGGGTTGAATAGGAGAGGCACATGACTACATTGTAGGGGGTAGATAGTAAGGCATATGACTGGATGATGAAAGTGTACCTAGTCTAATGGTCTAGGCACTACAAAATTTTGATTTTTTGCGACGGCAAAATGCCGTCGCAAATACTCATAATGCCATCTCAAAAAAAAAATTTGTGACAGCAACTAACTTTTAGCGATGGCAAATGGGGGGTCACAACAAAGGGCGTTGCTAAAACGTTTTAGCAACGACACCATGTCGTCGCCTTTTTTTTGTGACGGCGAAAGTTGCCTTTTGCGACGGAATTCTAGTATCACCAATAATATGTAAAAATTTGAGATTTTTTGCGACGACACTGTTTTACCGTCGCTAAAAGTGTTATTTGAAATGGCAAAAAATGTCGTCGCTAAAGGGTTTTTATCGCGATGGGATACCTGCCGTCGCTCAAAGATTATTTGAGACAGCAAAACATACCGTCGCAAAAGATTATTTGAGACGACAAAAAATACCGTTGCGAAAGGTTTTTTGTTTCAACAAAATACATTTGGTTCTAATGTTTTTTTAGAAGGTGTGGTGCCATCGCCAAAAAAAAAAAAAAAAATGCAATAAAATTATTAAAAATATGAAAATTACCTGTATTAAATGAAAAATAACTGAAAAAGAAACCAATAATTGCATAATAATATAAAAATTTCAATATAAAAATAACAATTCATCCATAATAAAAATATTCTTGTATTCATAACAACACATTAGCAAAATTACTCCACTACATAATGTTGCATAATACATATATAATGTTTAAATAGATAATATTGTTCACAATTCAAAATAACGTAAATCAAAAACAAAAGTTTTTCTCATGATTCTTCTGTGGATAACAAAAACAATAGTTAGTTACATTCTTCACACGCCTGCATTCCACAAGAAGCAAACTCCTACTCGGAAAATATCTGAAAACAAAAATAAAAATAATTAATGAAAATATAATTATGTGTTAATATTTTAATTATAAAAAAATATAAAAATTTAACTACTATATAATTACAAAGATAATTAAGTAAATAATTTTGGTTAGACAGAAATCCGGCTCTAACTCTCAAATCGGGAACCCAATTCGAGTCCTATCTTCTCCTATAAGTCTCACGTGTCTAGGCGGTCGTGTGTGCCAAATTTCGTGCTAATCCGACACCATTTGGAGATTTTAGGGCGTCAACACCTCGAATTTAAGTTTTTTAAGGAACTAGTTTGCCTAGAGTGCAATCTGGCTTTAACTCCCAAACCGGGACCCGATTCGAGTCCTGTCTTCTCTCACAAGTCTCTCGTGCCTAAGCGGTCATGTGTGCCAAGTTTCGTGCTATTCCGACGCCGTTTGGTGATTTTGGGGCGTCAACACCTCAAATTCAAGTTTCTTAAGGAACTAGTTTGCCTAGAGCGAAATCCAGCTCTAACTCCCAAACCGGGAACCCGATTCCAGTCCTGTCTTCTCCCACAAGTCTCTCGTGCCTAGGCAGTCGTGTGTGCCAAGTTTCGTGCTAATTCAACCCCATTTGGTGATTTTAGGGCGTTAACACATCAAATTCAATTTTCTTAAGCAACTAGTTTGCCTTGAGTGAAATCTGGCTCTAACTCCCAAACCGGGAACCCGATTCGAGTCCCGTCTTCTCCCACAAGTCTCTCGTGCCTAGGCGGTCATGTGTGCCAAGTTTCGTGCTAATCCGACACTGTTTGGTGATTTTGGGACGTCAACACCTCAAATTCAAGTTTTTTAAGAAACTAGTTTTCCTAGAGTGAAATCCGGCTCTAACCCCCAAACCGGGAACCCAATTCGAGTCCTGTCTTTTTCTACAAGTCTCTCATGCCTAGACGGTCGTGTGTGCCAAGTTTCGTACTATTCCGACGTCATTTGGTGATTTTGGGGTGTCAACACCTCGAATTCAAGTTTCTTAAGGAACTAGTTTGCCTAGAGTGAAATCCGGCTCTAACTCCTGAACCGAGAACCCGATTCGAGTCCTGTCTTCTTCCACAAGTCTCTCGTGCCTAGGTGGTCCTGTTGCCAAGTTTCGTGCTATTTCAATGTCGTTTGGTGATTTTGGGGCGTCAACACCTCGAATTCACTCGAATTCAAGTTTCTTAAGGAACTAGTTTGCCTAGAGTGAAATCCGATTCTAACTCCCAAACCGGGAACCCAATTCGAGTCCCGTTTTCTCCCACAAGTCTCTCGTTCCTAGGTGGTCGTGTGTGCAAAGTTTCATGCTAATCCAATGCCATTTGATGATTTTGGGGCGTCAACACCTCGAATCCAAGTTTCTTAAGGAATTAGTTTGCCTAGAGTGAAATGTATTCTAACTCCCAAACCGAGAGCCCGATTCGAGTCCCGTCTTCTCCCACAAGTCTCTCATGTCTAGGTGGTCGTGTATGCCAAGTTTTGTGCTATTCCGACGCCGTTTGGTGATTTTGGGGCGTCAACCCCTCGAATTCAAGTTTTTTAAGAAACTAGTTTGCCTAGACCGAAATCCGGCTCTAACTCCCAAATCGAGAACCTAATTTGAGTCTCATTTTCTCTCACAAGTCTCTCGTGTCTAGCCTCTATCCTATTGGGTAGTGTATAGTTAATTTATGGTTATTCTTAGCTTAGAATGCAAAGATACATTTTATACCTGATCTTCTGGTGGTGGTGTATATGGATTCTCATCTCCTGCAGATTCCATAAATACCTGGTGGCCACTCGATGCATTAGAAACTTATGACAGTCAATACATAATGTGTTAATCATATTCAAATTTTATTATATATATGTACATATATGTTGTGTGAAAATTTAACTATCAAACAATTTAATTTATATCGAACCTATCTGTTAGGATACACACTCGCCCCCTGTGACACAAAGGCCGTCATCTCAGCTCTCATCTGCTATAAATGTGTAAAGAACTCTGCTTGCATCTCCTTCTTCAACTCATCCCTTAGCTCTGCACGAACTTGCTGGGTGATCCGAACAATAGTCGATGGCTGGGGTGTTGACTGTGATGGCCCAGCACCATCTTTATACACCGCGCTCCGAGGCACAGTTCTCTCGTATGTACGACAATATCTATGTCCGTCATGGCCTATCAACTCATTGAAAATGGTATTCCTAGCCTCCAAAGTCCGACAATCCTTAGGTAGCATAGAGAGTTGACGATTAAACTCATCATGTATTGAATAAGACATACAAGTATATGTCAAATAAAGATGGTTGACACACAAAAAATAAAAAATAAAATCTAAATACAATGTTAGGTGTTTGGAAACTACCAAGGTCTGGATAACCTCAGGGTCATCTGCTCTACGTGTCATAAGCCACACATTCATCTTATCAGTAGACTCCCTCTTATTGGTCATCTAGATTTTTTTAGAAATATGAAAATTAGAATCTAAATAATATGCAAATATACAATGTTTATTTATATACAAAAATAAAACAATAAAATATAAATCTCATGCCGAATCTGAGCGAAAGTAGTACGCCCTGTGGTATGAGCTATGTCATGAGCTCGTCGATTTTTAGCATTTCTAGTTGTAATTTTCTATAACAGGTTCAACAAATGTAAGTATATAAATATGATTTGTATGTTTACATATCATACATATAACTTATTTGTATATCTCAGCATCGGAAGTACGCCAATACTCCACAAGTTCTTTCTACTGGCTTGGCACAATGTGCAAAGGAACATCATCCTTCAGATTAGGATCAAAACTTCTAGTCTTGAAATACTTGGTCTTAATCTTATTCTTGTGATCCTTCCATATGCTGTTGCAGGTATTCATGCAGATTAGCTTATACTCCTCTGGACATATATTCAAATTGTCCAATAAAACACAATTTCAAAGTTTAAACAATAATAACACAATTTTGGAATTTGAATTTTTGGACAAAAATATACTTTTACCTTCACATCCTTCCAAATAGCATCAAGAATATCATCAGCCATAGTGTTCCAGTCAAGAAAAATAAGAGGAACAATATTACCATTCCGCACAATAATGCCAAGTTGAGTAGTTAACTTAGACACATTATCCCCTATTGGACAAGAATTTTCGTCAAATTGTATGTCCAACTTTGTACTAATACCCCACTCCTTAATGCCCTTGGCACATCCTCTACCACACCTAGTTGAGGTTAATGAAGAACTAACATGACCTGCGAGATACAATAAGAATAAAAAATATGCAATGATAATAAACAAATGCAAATTTAAATAATGTTAATACAAATCGAATTCTTATACCTGAGGTGGGCTGTGAAGAAGTTGAAGGGTCTAGAAAATACAATGAGAATAAACAAGTTATATATAATGAGAATAAATAAATGTATATTTAAATAATTTTCATACAAATCAAAGCAATTTTATATACTTGCAGATGCCTCATAAGATGATGACTCTAGTCGGGATGATAGCTGCTGTGGTGCCACTGATGGTGGATGCACCGATGGTAGGCGTGGAGGCTGAGTAGATGATAGCTGCTATGGTGCCACTAATGGTGGTCAATACGGTGGCACTAATAGCCGCTCTGATGGTGCTCGCTGTGATGCCTCCTCTAATGGTGGTCGCTGCGGTGGCTGGTCAGATAGTGATGGCACTAATGGCCCCTCTGATGGTGGTCGATGTGATGCCTCCTCTAATGGTGGTGCCACTGATGTCCTCTTACGTACCACATCGGATATCATGCGTAGGGGATGATCAGGCTTCCTCTTCCTTGCCATAATAATCTGCAAGCAATATGACATTAATTGACGTTAGAAACGTAGAGAATGGTTTTGAATCAATTATAATATGACATTAATTGAACTAATACAATTACAAAGACAAAGTAAATTAAGAAACTGATGATTAACTATAACCTTGGCCTTAATTCAATTACTAATGTTTATTAAATATCAGTCTATTTCAACATCAAGTGTTTCTCTTTATGCGGCTTGCCTCACCCAACCAACTTCTTCATCACGGAGCATTATGTTTTTTTCTAATTGTTGGCTCATATATGCCTCGATTTCTGGATCAGTCGAATTCATATCAAATAAACCTCTTTGAGATATCTTCACCACTACTTGCCAGTTTGGTTCTAACGGGTCTGCAACATACCAAACTTGCTCTGCTTGGGATGCCAAGATAAAAGGTTCATTGGTAATTCAATCATCTCGGTACAACAAATGATTGAAGTTGACCAATGTGAAATTGAAGACATCTTGTATCTTCCAGTGAATGTTGTCAATCCAATCACACTTAAACAACACATGCTTCTTCTCATTGGAATATCGAATCTCAACAATATCTGTCAGTTGTCCATAATAGTACACATACCCCACACGAGGATTCTTGTCTTTCCGACTAACATAACTTATGGTATCTGCCTTTAAAGCTACATCACAATTTTGTGTGGCTCGATGGTCATCCATGGCCTTTACTCGATACCGAAACCCATTCATTATATACCCATTGAACCTCCTTGCCAGGTTATGAGGACCATTTGCCAATGCAATAATCTCTTCAGAAAATGTGACATCACTAGTCCTTCGCAAAGTTTGAACCTATTTAAAAAAATATATAAAATTTAAAATGTAGTTCGACTTAGGTAACTAGAATCTGTAGATTTAAATACATACATGTTCCTTGAACCAAATGTGAAAAGTTTCAAAATGTTCACACCGAAGCTGATGATCGTCAACACGAGGCATTTTGACCTTAAGTACTTTAACGTTTTTATTGTGTAGATTGAAAATTTATCAATAAAAAAATTTTGGTTCAAAATTCAATGAAACATAATAAAATATTGAGTAAGTGACATAACTTACTTTATGAATGGTTGAACCGCGCTTATATTGAATAAGACATACCAATGAGCTTGTACCCAAGAAGTATTATCAAGATAAAAGCTTGTGCTTTCACCAATAGCACAACCCAGATTATCATCACCACTGTAGTTCCTTATGGGTCGACTAGATTTGGTTTCCATATCATTGAGATATTGTACACAAAAATTCATGCATTCTTCCATAAACTATCCTTTAGCAATTGAACCTTCTGGATGAGCTCTATTATGCACATATTGCTTCAAAGTAAGAAGATACCTCTCAATTGGATACATCCATCGAAATTGAATCGCTCCAGCCAATAATGCTTCATCAGCTAGATGTACAAGCAAGTGCTCGATTATATCAAAAAAAGTCGGAGGAAATATTTTCTGTAGATGACAAAGTGTTATGGCGATACAATCTTGAATATATTGCAAATCCGTCGCACAATTCACTTTGGAACACAATTGTCTAAAGAAATTGCTCAATTCAATCATAGGTTCAATTACATTCTTCGGTAATGATCTTCGAATAGCCAATGGAATAAGTTGTCGCATCAGAATATGATTATCGTGGCTTTTAAGACCCCCAATACTTCTATCATGTGAGCACACGCGACGCGATATATTGGATGAATACTTGTCGGGAACTCTAACTTCTTTCAACACTTTCAAGAACAAATCTTTCTCATCCTTGGTCATCATGAATTGTGCTGGTGGTAAATAAGCTTTATTCGGCCCTCTTAATTGCAAATGGAGGGGTTTTCTAATATTCATTTCTTGTAAATCACGACGAGCATTAACACCATCCTTCAATTTTCCTGCAACCCCTAATATTGTCCACAACACATTGTCACAAACATTCTTCTCTATATGTATTACACCGAGGTTGTGTCTTATTAGATTGTGCTCCCAATATGACAGTTTAAAAGACACTCTTTTTCTTCGAGCTATGGGTGCGATGTCTAGCTTTCTCCTTCTCTACTTGTCTCATATGCCTCTCTCATATGCCTCTCCTTAAGGTCATCCCTCTTGTATTGGGTTAAAATACCCTCCGATTCTAATTGTAGTAGCATCTCAGTTCCAAATAACAATTTTGGTTTGAGTATGAATTCCTAACTACCATCACATGATACTTTATCCTTTCGGAATTTATGGCCACTAGGTAAAAATCTGCAATGACCAAAGTATGATTGTTTCCTACTATGCATCAACCAACATGATGTAGTTTCCTTATTGCAACAAAGACATGCATATTCGCCTTTAGTGCTCTGTCTTGACAAGTTTGCATATGCAGGAAAATCACTAATTGTCCACAATAAAGCTGCATGCATTTGAAACATTTGATTTGTTGATGCATTAAATGTGAAGACATCGTCATTCTATAGTTCTTTCAACTCCTCAATCAACGATTGCATATACATATCAATCTTGTCACCAGATCCTTTCGGGCCGTCAATAAGTACAGATAAAATTAAAAATGGTTGCTTCATACACATCCATGACGACAAGTTGTATGAAATAAGCACAACAGGCCAAGTGCTATGAACTATGTTCATCGTCCTGAATGGGTTAAAACCATCAGATGCTAAACCAAGCCTTATACTTCGGCAATCATTGCTAAAGTCAATATTCCGACGGTCAAAATCTTTCCATGTAAGGGAGTCAGCAGAATGCCTAAAGACACCGTCATCAGTTCGTTCCTCTGCATGCCATCTCATTAACTTGGCCATCTTGGATGACATAAACAACCTTTGCAACCTTGGCTTTAAAGGAAAATACCTCATCTGTTTTGCAGCTATTTGTTTACCACCTTTGTTCGGACCATTTGAACCATCATCACCATTTGATTTCTATCTAGAACTATTGCATATGACACATTTATCAAGATTGGTATCCTCGTTTCAAAAAAACATGCAACTGTTGGGACATGCATCCGGTCTTATACGTGAAGCCCAAATCTGTTGTGACTTTTTGAGCTTTATAATATGAGTCCGGGAGTTTCACACCCAATGGGAATGCCTCATTCAATAACTCAAGCAACATGTCAATAGGCTTGTCTGTCCACTGATTAAGCACCTTCAGATGTAGAAGTCGAACAATGAATGACAAAGATGTGAACTTTTGACAACCTAGATACAATTCACTTTGTGTATCTTGAAAAAGTTTGAAATACTTTGTAGTCTCTACATCTGGACCGAGCTGGGGTTCAGATGCATGGAGATCAGGTGCCTGTACCCTCAACACTTGTATCGGCATGTAGATTTTCCATAGCCCCGTGTATCCCCAATGCCTAAATTAGCCAATGTTTCATTCTCTCGATTACCATGCAGAGATACGTAAGATTCCCCATTATTAATCCAATGTTTGTGCTTTTAAAAAAACCAATCAAAATCAAATGCTCCCACACGCCCTCTCATACAAGATGGTATTGATTCTCATATTTCCTACATAGACAACTAATCATTGAACCTTTAGCCCTATTGGTGTAGGCAAACACAAGGAATTGATCAATCCCATTAATGTATTCCCTCGACATCCTATTTGGCAAGTCAACCCAACTCTTATCCATTCTTTGTTCTTCCCTCAAATATCTCTTCTACATACATCCACAAAATTGTCATTTGGAAATTCAATTGAAACTTATTCTCTTGTACAACAATTGTTAATGTGTGAGCTAGTAATTGTCTGCTACCTTCCAACCTATTTACAAGACCTTTTATTTCATAAACAAGTATAAATTATAGCGGTGAGCAAGGTTTGGTGGTTCAATTTAAGAGTAAACCAAGACCAAACAATTACTTACAGTTGGAATCAAAACTAACCATGAAAATCTTCTAACCAAATCAAATTAAACCACTAAAACTCCATTTGAATCAGCACAACCTAGGAATTGTTTAGATGAATGTTTAGAATTAGTGCTACCACTATACAAGAACACACTTGCAATTGCAAAAGTGATCCTATTTCAAAAGCCACCTCCCCATTCATGTTAGTATAGTAGAACTCTCAATGAACAATCATTTGGGAAGTTCTCATTAACTGAACAATGTTTCACAAAGATAATTAAGATGCATTTGATAATGGAGAACTAATAATGCCTGATGAGTTTGACAATGCTTGAAAATAGATGCATTGGACAAAGAAAAAACTTGTGATGATACAACCCAAAAAGTTGAAGCAGAATCATATTGCACATCAATGTAAACAATCACTTTTGAGCAAGACAGAAATTCTACCATCTATTGCAAGAGGCCAAAAAAAAAAAAAAATTTTATTTCCCCCAATTATGATTAAAATGAACCCAACAAGACCTACCAAAAACTCTTGCATTCAAATATCACCAATATTTTTATTCTAAAAAAAAAAATTTCATAGAAAATGTTTTTCATTAGAAAATGTTTTCCGTTCAAACAAACAGAGTGCTAATGGCTAAAATAACTGATTCAAGCTAAACAATGTCTAATTTATGCTAGGTTTTTTTCTTCTTTACACTGATATAACATTCTTGTAGCCAAACAAAACATATAAAATTAATATTCTGGTTTTTCACATGCATTTGAAGGTCAATTTTAAAAGCTAAATAAATATGATCCACCAAGTCATTTTTTTTTAAGGCCATCACTGTGCACAATTTTGAAACACGATGTCATCAAGGTGGAGAAACCAAAAGGCTCTGCCAAATTATGCAACAAACCGAAGAGAGAAGATATTCGATCAAAGGCCAACTTAGTGCGTTCTAGGTATGACTCAACTTTACACAGATTCTAATCATTTCTATGTGCTTATATGTCTGATAGTTTTAACTTGATGTTAAAAGGGTATGTTAAATTTTTATTTTTATTTTATTTTTTGCAACTATCAAGCTCCCTATGAGACAAGTCTTCACACATTTTTACCAGTAGGATTCTTATTTTGATAAGTTCATTCATGTCTTCTTGTTGAAGCCATATGTGAATCCAAAATGTAAAACATTTGGTTCTTGTGAGATGTATGGAGAAGCACTTCAATATAAATTAATGCCACATGATTTCATAAAACAATCACTTTGAAAGCAGAATGCTCAATTTCATATGCTCCATTTTATTTTTTATTTTTTTCCTTTGAAAATTATTATTCTAGGCTAGTGTAAGGTAATGAGAACAGAATGACGAGGATCTTATTATCTACTAGACCAACTCCGTTACTAAATTTTATATACACCATTTGATGAGAGAAAAGAAAATAAAGTGATAGCATATTTCCTCGTTTGGTTACCATAAAAGATAACCTCTCGTCACTTCAAATTTGAGAATGGTCACCTCTAGGCACAGTTTCAAACCAATGACACCCCCAAAAAACAATGAAGAAAAAAATATATTCAAAAAAATGAGAGGGCTTTGGATGTAATTAGAGAGAGAGAGAGAGAGGGCATACAATTGTCACTCGTCGTCGTCGTTGATGACCGTCGTCACTCGCTGCTAGCCGTCGTCGTCCGTCACCATCGTTGAATTTTGGCTCAAGGGTTTTGGGGATTTTGCTTCAAAATGGTTTAGGGGATTTTAATTTTAGAAAGATTTTAGGGATTTTGGGTTGGTTTCAGAAAGTTTTAGGGATTTTGGGCAAACACATGACCGTGAATAGGCTAAAATGAGCGGGATAGAAAAAATTTCATTACTTTTTGCGATGGCATATTTAAATTGTCCCAAATGATGAATCCTAACAAATAAAACGACGTCATTTTAACAAGACTTTTGCGACAGTAAATGTTCTCGTCTCAAAAAAAGAAAAAAATTACAACGGTACATTAGGCGTCGCAAAAGTCCATTTTTGGTGACGGTTTGAACACGTCGTCACAAAAGACCATTTTTTGCGACGGTACCTATACCGTCACAAAAAGTTCTGTGTTATTTGGGCTGTTTTCTTGTAGTGAGGCATGGGTTTAGTCTAAGAACCAAATCTAATAGGATTTTGAACAACATCTCCGAATGCTTTAACTCATGGGTGCTAAAAGCTAGGGACAAACACATTCTTACCATGATGCAGATGATTAAGGGGGCTTTGATGGTAAGGATACATTAATGTAGGGACAAAATGTTGAAGTATAAAGGGCCCATTGTGAAAAAATACAATGCAAAGTTGAAAAGAGGAATCTGAAGTCCAGAGTATGGATACCAACATGGTCATGAGGTGCTGAGTTTGAAGTGAGATATGAAGGGGATGGGTATGTAGTGAACTTAGAGAATAGAACATGCACATGCTTCAAGTGCGACCTAACTAGAATCCCTTGTCCCCATGGTGTAGTTACCATATTTTTTTCAAAAATAGAGTGTTGAAGATTATGTTCATACATATTTCAAGAAGGAAACTTTTTTGAGGACTTATGAGCCATTGATTAATCCATTGAATAGTCTAGATATGTGGTCTAAAACAGGGTGTGACCTTCTTCTACCCCCAAAAATTAAAAGATCAACTAGTAGGCCTCTAAGACAGAGAGTTAGGGACCTAGATGAACCTAAGAATCCCTACAAGTTACAGAGGAGGCAGTCTACCTTGAAATGCTCTAAATGTGGTTGTTATGGTCACAATCAAAGGACTTGCAAGGGTCTTGTGAAAGGAAAGAAAATTGGACGTTTTAGGAAATCCAATAGTAGTGTAAGTGCTCCATTAACTTTAATTAAGAAACATTTAGTTACTAACAAATTATGAATGTTACTAATAACAAAACTTCTTTTACAGACATTGATAGGGTTTAGAACAACTGAATTACTAGGAGAAGATGGGAGCAACCAAGCACAAATTGATGGTGGCCAATCTAGAAAGAGGCCAGCAGCAGCAACAAATGGTGTTGGAGGATCAATTGATAGGCAACTAGGAATGGCAATGGGCCAGGGCGGGGCTGGGAATTACACTCCCAGTCCCTGATCCCCGAAGGTATAAAATTCTCCGCCTTCACCCTCAATCCCTGGCGGGGAACCCATCACCCCTCCGGCCCCGCCTCCTGACAAGGATCGGGTTTCCCCGACCTTGAAAAATCACCGATGGCCAAACTTCAGTGACCGGAAACAATGCTATGAATCCAGTGAGAAATCCTTACAATTATTTTTAAAAAGAAGTTTAGTAATCTAACAAATGAACATCACAGCCGAAATCCAAATTAGCAGTCTCAATTAATCCACTGATTTATTATTAGCAATTAATCTGATATATCATTACAAAGATCCAGTTATCCACATCATTCAGATCAAATCACTCGAAAATAAACCTCCATAGAAAACAAAAATACTATCACAACACAGTTTCAACACAAAGCCTAGAGAGAGAGAGAGAGAGAGAGAGAAGGCCATGGTCGACGGCGGTTAGATCTACTTAGATGGGCAAATCGGTGGGAATGATGGAATTATGGTGTATCGGCGGAGCTCTATCACCGCTAGGGTTTTGATGCTTGATGTCGCTGTTAGCATACAACAGCATTTGAGAAGGTAGATCTGATAAGCTCAATGACGTGATGTAGTTGAGATCTCGATTTGGGAGGCAAAGATCGAGATGGCATGAGAAAGGTCCAGATCCACCACAGATTTAGAGAGAGAAGAGAAGAGGAGTTAAACCATCAGAGGAGGTTGTCGGAGAAGAAAAGTGGAGTCTAGATCTAATATCGGTGGTGTTTCGATTGATGGTTAGTGGTCAGTCAGTGACAAAGCAGTGACAGAGGTGAAGAGGTGAGGAGAGAAAGAGAGAGAGAAAGAGAGATAAAAAACGGTCTAAGGCTTATGTGTGAGGTTGTGTTAGGGTTTGGTTTATATATATATATATATATATAAGGATATAATAGTAATTTCAGTTCGGGGGAAACAAGGACGGGTCGGGGCTGGGGAACGTATCACCGTCTCTTGCCTGAAAATTGTCGAGGATTCATTTTTGAATACCATCCCCTGCTCATCAAGGGTATTTTCGAAAAAAAAAATGTGCTAATTGGTGCCGGGTTAATTAGTGTTGGAGAAGCAGCAAATGATGGACATCCAAAGAGGATGACAACAACCATAACAAGGAAGCAAGCAATTGGCAGCCAGTCTAGTGTTAACAAGTGGTTTTGAACACTTTTGGAATTAAAACAGGGTTTTTGAACACTTTTTGAACAATTATAGTGTACATATGTTACTTTTTGTTAGATTTATGGGTTATAAAAGTATTTTATTAGGTTTATGGGTTATGCAACCATTTCTGGTGTATGAAACCTTGAACAATGCTTGTATGGTTATTATGCTTGAATGGTTTAATGGTTGTTTAGCTTCAATTATGTTGTAAGTTCATGTGGCAAAAAAGCAGGTTCTTATGTTTGAATGGTTATTATGCTTGAATGATTGTTTAGCTTCAATTATGTTGTAACATTATGTGGCCAAAAAATAGGTTCTTATGCTTGAATGGTTGTTATGCTTTAATCGTTGTTATGCTTATGTCAAACCAAGTTATGCTTCAATTTTATTTAAATTGTACAAAGAAATGAAGAAGTGGTTGTTATGCAGCACATCTTTTTTTTCATCAATAGTATTCTACGTTCAACACAACCATTGAATAAAGTAAATCAAACACATTACAATTGAAAACAAACCATTTCATCATTTCATTGTAAACACAGTTGAGTTTTATTGTTGAACAAAAACATTGCAAATACAAAACACATTCTGGAAGCAATGTATCAAGCCAAAACACATATTATCAATTGCATAGCAAGCCAAAATACATGTTTTCCTTCAATTATTTTGGAGTAGAAACAGTCTATCCAGAAACAATGTAACAATCAAAGCAATGACAATTCGTGCACAATAACGTTGAACAGCATCTTCCAATTGTGCAACCTCATTCACAAATTCTTCTAGGGTTGCACCCTTATCCACCAACTTTGGCAAAACTTGTCTACCACGAGCACATGAGTGGATCCTACCAAGAAAATAGACTACAAGCCCCATTTTTCTGTAAATGCAAGCAAACATATACAAAGTTGACCGAGTGTTCATGTAATTTTTCCATACAATTGTTATCTTCTTCAAATTCACGATATTTTTTATTCTTAATTTCCTATAAATATTGAAAAATTGCTAACTGACTTTACTGAAAAAAATGTATGAACTTGCTCCATAATTAGGACAACCCAAAACCTCTTAGCAGGATTAACATGAGTCCACGAAGTTCTGATCTTTGCTCTTAACCCACGGCTGCAACGAGTCAACTCACCCCACCCCAGCTATTACCTTCACTCATTTTTGTCTTTCACTTTGTTTATTTGTCTCCCTTATCACATCCTTTGATGGAATAGAAACAAGAAGTGTGTACGGGCAATGGAGAGAAAAAGGTCGTAAATGAATAAAAAACAAGCCATTCATATGATGCTCAACAATGGAGACAAAAAAACAAAATAAAATAAAGCAATAAACCCATATAAAACAACCAAAAAACAACCCATTTCTTACCTTTACCTTAGAGTCCAAAGCTTTTTGAAAAATCAATCATGAACTTCGTGCCTTCCTTCGCTACGTGGCTTTAATCGCAAGTTGAATCACCAATCGTACTAGGTGGGGTGAATGAATGATACCCTAAATCACAATGGGCTTTGTAGCATTTTGGCGCCCAAATCAATCTTCCGTTAACTAATAGAGACAGAGATGGACAGAGGAATCGGATTAAAACACAGATGGAAGGATGGGGTTTAAATTGTCGAAATTGAAAAACCGGCGTTTAAATTGAAAAAGGTTCGAAACCCTAGGGTTTTTTTGGTAATTAACCCTTTAAATTTATATTCCTAAATTAACTCTTAAATATTTTCAAACGGTAGAGAATTTATATTACAAAATCATATTTATATTTTAGTATATTTGATTTTTTTTTTAAATTTTAAAATTGAGAGTCTTCAAATATTTTGTCTTTATTTAATATTTTTAACTCTACATAAACTTCTTAACACCCCATCAATAACGGTGATATTAAAATATTTATAATTACACATATTTAATTCATTTGTATACTTAGATGTATTAATATTTATGCCTAAATTATAAAATTCATAATGCATGTGGTGGGTGTGGAAAAAATTAACTGTGTAATTAGAAGCGCTTGTGCTATTATGCTCATTTCTTAATAACCCTATAGCTTTAACTCTTAAATATTTTCAAATGGTAGAGAATTTATATTAAAAAATCATATTAATATTTTAGTATCTTTGATTTTTATTTTATTTTATTTTTTATTTTTATGAACTTAGGAGCCTTCAAAATGTTTGTCTTCAAATTAAGAGCGTTCAATTGATTATTACCAACTATTTTTACTAATTGAACAATCAATTTTTGGGTTGGGTCCTAGGTAGGGTTAGAACAAGGCACATTTTTTAAGTCGGCAAAGTATTGGATAGTTTTTTTATACCAAGACAATTTTTTAAAATTTAGGTCATTGTCATAAAAATTGATCCAAATTCGTCTTCTAAATTACTTTTGTATTTAATCCAAAGCTGACACTCTCAAATTGACACATACCTGTCACAACCTCATAAACTAGGATATTTTAAATTGATTACTATCAATTATTTTTACTAATTAACCAATCAATTTTTTTGGGTAAATGCAAGGTAGGGCTAGAATAAGGCTTATATTTTAAGGCAACTTAGTATTAGATAGTTTTAATTGATAATAATTTTAAATATTAAATGTATAATTTTTGGCCCAACTTTATTTTTTTAATAAATATGCACATACATGTTTTTTAATTTATTAGGGTTAAGCGCACCAAGACCCCCTAAATGATTAATATCACTTTCTCCCCATTATTTATGAACTCGTACATATTGATTCCCTCAACTTTGAAAATTATACAAATATACCCTTTTTGGAGGTGGTATGACGCAGATGAAAGTGTTACATTTTTATAGTTAAGGAGATCAATATGTTCTAATTCATAAATGAGAAGAATAAAATGATATTTGTTAATAGTTTAGAAGGTCTTAGTGTAATTAATTCATTTTATTATAAAAACCAAATACTAACATATGCATATTGACCAATTTAATAACTAAATAAATAAATAGATTAAGTGGTCCACAAGTAAGGTGGTGTTTGATAAAGTTGAAAACTAAAAATTAAATATTGAAAATTGAATACTGAATTTTTTAAGTTGAAAAGTTATTTGATAAAAATTTAAGTAATGAAGTAAAAATAAATCATTTGATATGTATAAGGTCAAATTTAAAATTTATTCTTTTTAAATTGTATATTTAATTTTTATATTGTGATAATAGTAGTAGTTGTAATAGTGATGGTATGATGGTAGTAGTAGTAGTGGTAGCAGTGACAGTGGCATGGTGGTGGTAGTAGCGTTAATGGTGGTTGTAGTGATGGTATTGTTAGCATTGATGGTGGTAGTGATTGTGGCTTGGCGGCGGTGGTGGCATAGTAGTGTTGATGGTAATGATGGTGATAGTAACGATGGCAGTGATAGTAAAATGATGATGGTATTTATGGCAATAATGACAATAGTGATGAAGGTAGTGGTAGTGGCGGCGGTGGCATAATGGTGATGATGGTGGTAGTGATGGTGATGGTGGTGGCAGCAGCAGTGTTAGTGGTAGTGGTGGCGGTGATAATAGTGAGTTTATAATAATAT
The DNA here is from genome assembly GCA_025200525.1 of Camellia lanceoleosa. Taxonomy (NCBI): domain Eukaryota; kingdom Viridiplantae; phylum Streptophyta; class Magnoliopsida; order Ericales; family Theaceae; genus Camellia; species Camellia lanceoleosa. The sequence continues at coordinate 131,843,428 of CM045761.1, read as the reverse complement.
ATATTATGCTTAGACTTAATATTTATAAATTCAATTAGAATTAAATAAATTTTATATGACTTAGAATTTCTTAAAGCTTACATTTTAAGAGGCACTTAAATTTTTAAATGATATCAATTATGATTATCAAACGAACTTAATTGATTATCACTTAATACGTTTAGTTTTAAGTGTTGAATCATGTTATGAAACACCTTCTAAAATAATGCTTTAATGATTAGGATATAGCTAAATTATTGTAAATGTCGATTTGACTGGATTCTATGTCAGATCTAACTCAACTATAATTTCAAAATTCAACTATTGGTCATTCTTATATGAAAATTATAAGAAAAATTATACTTTTATGCAAAATGATTTAATATATCATTGGACAAATTTTGACATAAGATAAACTAAAATTGAAAAACTTGTAGAACATAATGTATTTTTATTTTATCATAAATGTAATTTTTATAATTTATTCTTTTTTTTTCCATTTCTATCAATTAAACTATGACATTTAATTCTTATTAAAAATTCAGAATATATAATTAATATCATAAATAAATAAATAAAACTTCTAGTGAAAATAGTTAAAGTTTAATTAATTCTAAATTATTTTTTCTAAACATGTCAAACAAATTTTATGTTATTATTTAATTTAAAAATTAAATTTTAATTATTTGTTTAGCACCGGTACTATATACAAATTTGATATTGTTATTACTATTTTTTTTTCCCCTGATTTCTATATTACTATTCTTAAAAAGTACCTTCGAGACACACCAAGATAAGAATAATTAAAAGATAGTCGGTTGTGCTTTTGTGGCAAAACTAAAGTTGAAATCTGAAAGTTAATTTTTAATTATTAAAAAGTAGCTTCTAAAGCTTAGACACACACATACACACACAAATTAAAAGCAATGTCGGCTGTGCTTTTGTGGCAAGAAAACTGAAATTGAAATCTGACAAGGCTGAAAGGTACAAATAGCTTTGTTAAACAAATATTAACGCCTCATTTCGTAGCGAAAAATTTGATTGGCTGAATTTTTATTTATTTATTTTTTTGTTTGATCTTCCTCTCACTAGCCCCACATATATGAAGGGGTGCTGGGGCACCAGGAGTCTGGAACACTGCTGTTTCGTAGCTTATCATTTTAGTTTTAAAATTAAAAAATTAATAATTTATGTCAAAAAATAAAAAATATAAAAAATTCCTCTACTTTGTAGATTTTTTGTAAAAAATTTAAAAGCATTCTAAACATATTACTTTTTTTACCCTACATTTTAATTAAAAAATTATTAAAATAATATATTCCAAAACAAGCGCTAACTGCCAACAATACATCATGATAGCACAAATAAAGTATAAAATTTTGATTACAGAAATGATACAGACCCTCTTTTTTTAACCTCCACAATTTTCACGGACACATATCAACTAAAAATAAGAGAAAAAATAAATAAATAAAAGTTTAACCAATCACAATACGATGGAATTTTCCCAAAAAGGGAGTCTCAACCTTTCTCCTTTTGGTTAATGTGTATTATGTCTCATAGTAGAGACTTATTTTGAGAAGTGTATTATGTCTCATAAATATAATGTTTGTGAAATTAATTATTATTTAATTATAATTAATTATGATTTATTATAATATTAATTATGATATATTGTAATTATTGTTTTCATATAATGTTTAATTATGTCTAACTATTATTTTTTTAATTATGACTATAAATAATTTAGTTATAATTACAACACATGTCATAACTCCAAAACGCGCGCTAACTCGTAAAAGTCATAACTACAAGAGAATGAGCTGTAAATGCATGTTAAGTATTTTGATTCTACATTTTATATAAAAATAAATACTATAAAAATAAGTACAGTACAAAAATATAAGGAAAAAGATTGAGACCTCTTTTTTCTTGGCTCCTACCGTTTCTAATGTATTAGGATTGGCCAATTTTTTACTCTTTGTTTTTTGTGTTTTTTTTCTCTTATTACTCACTAACATATGTCTGTCAAAGTTATGAGAGTCAAAGAAAAAGAGGTCTCTATCACTTCTAACATTTTTAATATGTATATAAAGAAATCGATTCATAAAATATGAATTTGATTTTTCGTGGATCTATTGTTTGGACTAAAGTTGTTGTTGGTCCATTGTGGGCTCGTCGCGAGCCCATTTTAATGAATTCAAATATTTTAACATGTGAAATTTGTCAAGAAGATTATGCATGTAAAAAAATTAAACTAATTAAATATTAATTGTCATCTAATCACAAAGTCATGCAAAAAATAATTATCTACTTTTAAAGCATACTTAGGCCTGTTTGAGAATATATTATTTTAATAATTTTTTTATTTTTTACAAAAAAAATATATAAAAAAATAGAGAAAGTAATGTAATAATTTATAATAATTTTTAAAATTTTTAATTAAAATACTTAATTCTCAAATAAAATTTTATTGTATAAAATGAATTATTTGAATCCATCAAGTTAACTCATGATGACTTCACAATAAGCCAACAGCACCTCCACTCAAAATAATGAACCAGAGAAAAGCAAAATGTTAAATAATTAATAATTACATAACACACCATCAAATTGAAATTTCTGACATACATAAATAAATTCACTTTTTTAGAAAATTTTAAATAAGTGAAGTAATTTTAAAATAATTGTGCCATAAGCGAAATATTTTTTTAGTGCAAGTATGATGTGCCAAAAAAAAAAAAATTTTTTATCATATACAAATTTTTTTTACATCACTATAAAAAATATTTTTTTTACCATCCAACTAAAATGTAATTTTTCTTAACAATTTTTCTACTTTGTGTGGACAAATTGACTCTAATGATCTTTCACCACTTGCCATTATTATTTATTTATTTATAGGTAAGGGAGCAATTAAATAAAAAGATTTAATACATTTTCATATTTTATTATATTCAATGAATTTTAATAATATTTTTATATAAATTATATATTTTTTAAGTATATCAATATTAAGTAAATTAAAAAGAATAAAAAAAATTGGATAAAATATTTTTCAAACCACTAAAAATATAAAAATATAAATCAAAAACTTATAGAAAACTGTTTTTGAAAAAAGTGTGTTTTTTTTTTTTTTTTTACAAATATGGGTCAAAAAGCTAACGGGAGAGAGAGAGCGTTAGGGTTTGAAGAGGAAGTATGTGAGAGAGAGAAAAAAAATGTGATGTATTTGAGAATTTAGTCATCATATTTATATATGGATATTTTTATCATTTTATCTAAATTTGTTTTTTAAATAAAGTATTTTAATGAATTATAACAAATATGGGTCAAAAAGCTAACGCGAGAGAGAGAGTGTTAGGGTTTGGAGAGGAAGTGCGTGGGAAAGAATGTGATGTATTTGAGAATTTAGTCATCGTTTAATATATATATATATATATGTGTGGATATTTTTATTATTTTATCTAAAAAAAATTTTTAGATAAAGTATTTTAATGATTGAACCCTCGTCAAATAAAATTGTGATTTAAAGTCTTATTTTAGTTAAATTATATAAGTGTATTATTTTATATAAATATATTTATTTAAGCCACATTAATTAATACCTCTTCTTTATATTTTATATATCATCTTATAAAAAATTAAAAAATATATTTATTTACATCATTTTAAATTAATCTTTAAATTTATGACCCGAGTAATTTTTTTTTGAAAAGAGTGAATGGGGTGTGAAAATAGAAGCGTCCAAATCATGTTTTTTTTTTTTTTTTTAAATTTATTTATAACAAATATGCGTCAAAAGCTATAAGCAACAAGTCAAACTCTCTCTCTCTCTCTCTCTTTGTGAATTGGTTTTCGTCTGAGACACGGACGAACTCTCTCTATAAATCGAACTGAGAGTATCGCAGAGAGGTAAGAGTGAGAGAGAGAGAGACAGAGACAGAGCTATGGCTGCCGATTCGAAGGTGGAGACTATTTCGAGATTGGCTCAGTGGAGGATCGACAACTTCGGACCTTCCACTTACAGAAAGTCCGATCCTTTCAAGGTCGGAATTTGGAATTGGTAACCCCCCACCCCTCTCTCTCTCTCTCTCTCTCTCTCTCTATATATATATATATGTATATGTATCTAGTTTATAATTTGATTTGTATGGTCGTTGATTCGAATTCAGGCACTTGTCGATTGAGAAGAATCGGTACCTCTACATTCGTCTCTTTCCAGAGCTGTCTCGTGCCTCCAAAGAACAGCCTCCCATCGCTAGATTTGTTCTCCGTGTCTCCAATACCGGCGCTAATCGCAAACTCTACATCTCTCCAGGTTTCCAATTTCTTATACGTCTTGTGTTTCTATATATATATATATATTCTTTGATGCTGTCTTGGTAACATATGAGAGCCTATTTTGGTTGGAATTTTGATGTTTATATCCTATGTTGAAGCAAAAAGATTATAACTTTGAAAGTCATGCAGAGTCTTTGGGCTGTTGATGCAATTTTTCCCTTTTGTTTTGAGATTATGGAAAGTGTTAACAATTGTTGGTTAAAATAAAAATTTTACCAAAATAAGCTAAGCAATTATTTTCATGAAAAGAAAAGAAAAAAAAGAGAGAAAATTAAGGAAGATGGAAAAGGAGTCCTGCCCTACAATCCCATAATCAAATCTTTTCAATTTTAAGTGATTTCCAAATATTCTCAGCAATTGTTTAAAGTACTTACTCCATATGACTTGTTAAGTTGCCAATTGTCTCGAAAGAACCAATCAAATAAGAAGAAACCAAACTGGAACAGAATACTAAATGCCAATGGAGTGACTTGAACCCAAGACCTTTCAACTTGTGCTCTAATACCATGTTAAGTTGCCAATTTTCTCAAAAACCTAATCAGAAATGGGCTTAACAATGTATATCAAGCTATCCAACATGCCTGATTTACTTTTCGCATTGTTCCTTTATTTTCATCAACAATTGTTCTGTCAAAAAGTGGTGGTGGGCCTAGTTTTTTTACTTTGTAATTAGTTATCCACATTGGGCTGATGATATATTGGTAGCCTCTTATCAAAAGGGTTTCTATTCTCAACTTTCCACAACTCCTTTTATTAGGTAGCATGGTAATTGGCAAGTATATGAGGCTCGTCAGTCACTCTAGGGAACTGTGGTTTAGGGAGTTTCTTTTCAATCCTTTTAATTAGTTAATTTAGTAATACGCTTTGTTGTGACCTTTTCTGCTTTCAACCTGGTTTCCTTTTGCTAGTTGTGGTAATGTATGAAGTTGCAAGTCTATATACAGTAGGGTCAATTGTGCTACCTGTGCATATAATATGCTCTTCCAAGGATTCCTATGTGAGAACCAGCCAAAAACTTTGGGTGTTGCCTTTGCTCACAAGGAGTTTAAGAGTGATTAAATTTTTTTGCAATATAGCTTTCAAAAGATTTTTTTTTTTTTCCTTCTTAAAATTGACCCATTAATACAAGACATTTTGGCAATATATATTTCCAATTGCGCTATATTGCTTTCATGTTGCAGTTCATGAGAGACTACTTCGGACTAGTGATGACTTTGTCTGGCCAGTGGATTCCACTTTTCTTGGTCGCTTCATCATCGATGTTGAGTTTTTGGACCTGAAATTGTGCTCAATGAATGTGAGGTTCTCTGTCTAATCATCTATTGTGTCGTACACATTTCAAAGTTAAATTGGATTGGAATTGTTAGATTATGTGATTTTATGTTTCGGTTTGTAAAGCATCTTTCCAGTCAATATGAATTGGAAGCATATATTAGGATCCAGACAAACAAAAAGTTTTTGACTGAGAATCTGCCTATTATGCCTTATTATGCCTATCTTTGATTTTTTGAGGAATCAAATGCATTTTATATCTGCACATTTAGAAAGAGTGCAAATTCTTACTATGACTGGCTACCGAGAATCACCCACAGAATACAGTGCCTATATTAAACATGTTGATCTTAATTTCTCATCCATTCCTTGCTAACCTCAGGGTGGGGAAGCCAGTTCAATTTGGCCTAGTGATGGAAGGATGCAATCTCTTTCAACCCAAAGCAGTCTTCAATGCCTATCTCGTATGCTCAATGAGGCTATCCATGCCGATGTCACCATCAACACAGCTGAGGGCACATTAAGAGCTCACAAGGCTATACTCGCTGCGAGTTCTCCTGTATTCCAGAGCATGTTTCTGCACAACCTAAAGGAGAAAAAATCATCGACAATTGACATAGACGACATGACACAGGAATCTTGCATGGCTCTTCTTAGTTACTTGTATGGAACCATAAAACAAGAGGATTTCTGGAAGCACCGGCTGGCATTGCTGGGCGCGGCAAACAAGTATGACATTGAAAACCTGAAAGATTCTTGCGAGGAAAGCCTCTTGGAAGACATTAATTCGGGAAATGTCCTTGAGCGGTTGCAGGAAGCATGGCTTTACCAGCTGGACAAGTTGAAAAAAGGATGCTTAATGTACTTGTTTGATTTTGGAAAGATTTATGATGTTAGAGATGAAATTAATCACTTTTTCAAGCAGGCAGACAGGGAACTGGTGTCAGAGATGTTTCGGGAGATACTGACTGTTTGGAAACCAGCATAAATCATCATGGAACAAGTTTGCTCCATTGGGTATTTTTAAAAAATCTGTCCTTTTTTGTATATGATATTTAAGGTTTTACCGTGTGTAAATACTCTGGATTCAACAAATATTCCAGGTGTTCAAATATATTGTGCATTGTATGAATGTCTGTTTTGGGTTTCCGGAGTGCTTATGCTTGTGAATGTTCAACAATCTCATTACTTATACAGGTGAATCCAAAACAAAATAACACTCTGTGTATTTGGTTTGAGTTTTTTGAATTAAGTTATACCGATTTCGGTTTTGATCTGACTCTTGTTGCATTCTGGATACGGATTTCATGGTTATGTACTGTTGATTATGCCTTGATTTCCTTGTTTTTTCCTTAATTTTGGCTATTGGGTTATTTTGGTTGTGTTTGGGACAGGTTGGTTGCTTGGTTTCTCAATTCTTATCGTCCAGAATTTTGCTCTTGCGCTCGAAAGGGCTTTGGAAACTCTCAGTACTTATGTAGGTCTGCAAAACTACTAGGAGAATGTATTCTACGCTCAAGCAGTTCTCTCTGCGCTCGAGCAGCTATTTCTTGTGTTCGAGCATTGGTTTGTTCTTTGCAAAATTACTGGGAATGTGTATTTTACGCTCGAGCATCACTTCTTGCGCTCGAGCGAGCGGAACAACTTATTGTGTCTGACGCTCGAGCGTCACTTCTTGCGCTTCAACAGACTGTGCGTATATCAATTTATAAAAAAGTTATTTTACATCACTTTTTCGGATCTCTTTCTCTCTAAACCTTAAAGTTGAGACATTCTCTTTTTAAAACTTACATTATCTCTACTTTTTCATCTAGATCTAATGATTTCTTCATCCATGTGCCTTTGTTAAAAAAGTAGAACACCTCGAGAGCTACGTTTTGATCTGAATCAATCTTAGTTTCGGCATCTTTAGAGTTTCTCCACTTCTCCCTTGGTTTTCTAAACTTGATGTAGAGACTTTCTACACTCTCCTATGATTTTTAACTTAGTTATTTGTTATTGTATAAACAAATGGTGGGACTTCGAGGAGTTTAGACAAACTTAAACTTCTGGTTTAAAATCAAAAGAGTTTAGACAAACTTAAACTTTTGGTTTAAAATCAAATGAAAGTATTGAAAATGATTGTGGTTATAGATGTGAGGATGTGTTGTGTAAAAAAATTGATGATTTTAACACATGGATTGAATTTTGAGAGAATGGAGTTTTACCCTAAATAGTTTAAATTAATTATTTGGTTTACATATAGGAATTGGTATGAGGAATGTGAAATTGGATACATATTTATATAAATTGTGGAGTTAAATATGTATTACTTCTTACTCATGGAAATTTAGATAATTTATTTGTCTTGAAGATTGTATATCTGTTTACACATATCTATTTTGAGCTATCGGTGGAAGATAGCTATGATTGTTGTAGAAATTACATGAGGATTAAGTGAATTGGAACTAATCTTTTATAGATTGTCATTGAATAGTCATGTTTTAATACATTGTATATGTATGATTTTTGGAAAGAAAAAGGGGATGTACTCCATGTCGAGAGGAGAAAAGGGATAGACTCCAGAAAATTAAGTTGGCCTGTATGTCCAGGGTGAAAGTCTCGAAAATCGTTTATATATATGGATGTCGATTCCGCGAATGAAATTTCTATAAAATAGCAAATGATTAAATTTGTATGATAATTATATTGATTTGAAATCCAATGAGTTGTATCCCTAGTATTGGTTGATTGAATGATATGAATAATAAAATGAGATATAAAACTTGGCATAGTATGATATTGTAAATTATGAAAGATTTTATCACAAGCATTGTATATGCACATTATGCTTATATCTTTATTAAGATTCATACATTGTGTTAGATTGTTTCTATTAGGCTTTAACTCACCCTACTTGGGAAAAACCATTTTCAGGTGTTGGTAATATGCCTTCGCCAAGGACTTAGCTTGGAAGGACTGTGGAGCTGAAGACTCATTTTGTTTATTTTGTGTTTAACTTTTGTATAAGCCTAGGGCTTTAATTGTATTGAGCTCCTGACTCATTTTGTTGTAACCAAGCACGTCTTGGAAAGATGTAAGCCTTTAGGACATTTGGATATCTATTTAGCTTTCATTTCTTATTACTATTTGTAACACATGTTGTAGATTCAGGATAAACCATTTATGAATGTATAGTGCATGTGTCATCTTTTATATACCAACTTTGATTAATGAAAATATATTGTTTCAACTTTATTTCCTTTTATGAGACATGTTTATTCTATTTATTTTGGGGCGTTACAACTTGGTATTAGAGCGTATCGGGTTTGAATACTTTGGATACGTGGGAAGTGGTTATTACCACAATGGGTTTATCTCGCTTGATAGAGACATTAGTAAGTATGGTATGTTATGTGATAACATGCTTATGTGATTATGTGAGTATAGAATTTAGTTCCTAAGATATTGATTGGGTTTACGGATTTCTAGAAGTCCTATTAGAAGAGCACTTGATCACTGCTGTTTCTAATTGGAACTCTAGTAATGTCATGGTATAGTCATTATCTACGAATGAAATTCGTATGTGTTTATGTGACTACATGCTTATGTGGAGTGAATTATTGTTGTCCACCGCATTCGAAAACGAGTGAGTCAGCTTCAGCATATTTATAAATGTGTTAATCTCTTTTGTTACCTTCATTAGAATGTCAAGACGTGGACGTAGTGGTGGTAGGCGTGGTAGTCCTAGGAGGCATGAAGTGCTTTTACCGGATGAAATTTCAGCGTAGGAAGAAGGGGTTGGTCAAGCCAATGTGGCCAAACCAGTGGGTCAACAAGCCATGGACGCCTTAGCCCACGAAATAGCCGGAACATTGTGGAAACCAATAGACATTCTCAGAGTTGAGAATCAAGTTCAGGCCCAAGTAACTGAGGCAGGGTTGTTTTTCTTGAAGCGGGAGATTTTTTTGGTTGAACTCGAAAGAATTTGTGGGTGATCCTAAGAAGCCATTAAAGGCAGATGAGTGGCTAGAGCAGATGGTGAAAACATTCGAGATGCTTGGCATCGAGGACGACCAGTTGAGAGTGACCTTGGCATTCTTCCAGCTGAAGGGAGATGCAGGTCAGTGGCAGAAGTATACGTGTGGATGCATCGGGAGGCCTTTGTTAGTGCCTTCCAAGATAAGTTTTTGCCTCCCACGGCTTGAGAGAAGTTGAGAGACCTGTTCTCTAAGCTTGTGCAACTGAACTGTCACGACCCAAACCCGCCCCTATGGGTTTAACATCGTAACCGGCCAGTAATCTTTAGATTATCAAAGGCCTCTTAATAGAACATCATATAGTTAAGCGCTACGGAAGCAAATATACAAAATATACGTGGTCCAATGAGCTGTGATGACATACATGGGACAAATAGAGAAATAATTTAAAACTTTTGAAACTTGCGAGCGAAGTCAAAAGATATAATATTTACACATCACTCCATGAACATATAAACAGAAATCTTGCCCGCACTTAAAAGGAGCAAAGTCTAGTACATTACAAAAACAGCCACTAAACTTGTTTCCATCCGGAACCTCCTCGGGAGGCACAAAGGTTGGTTGACAAAAACTGAAACAAAGGCCGTCAACTTTGGGCCTGATCATGCGCCTGCTCACCAACATACATAATATAAATAGTGAGCTAGAGCCCAGTGTATAATAACGGAGTAAAGGGTTTTAATGAATGATATCCGGACAATTTCAGAAATCATAATTCAGATTCATAATAGGTTCATATTCATATTCTTGTTTAGATCATATACAGAAATCAGAGTTCATGCTTAATCATAAGTGGTACATCCATTAGCGCTAACAGAACAGATGCAGAACATATGGTCGTTATGAATAACCAATTCCATAAATGAATCTCCGAATCCGGGTAATAGAGAATATACATGTTGAGCTCTATGATGGAGCCTCCGGTACGAGTAACAAATGACAGACATAATAAGTTCCATAATGGAACCTCCAATACCGGGTAACAGCTAAGAGATATCACATGATGCTAAGGATGCCACGAATACATTGTCAGAAATTGGACAATCATTCATTGTACAGAATATATCATTTTAGAAAACAGATCTTAATTCATCATCCAGAAAATAAATAAAGTTGAATATAATTTTACTAAGTTATTACTCACGGTTGGCTTTGGGTGCAGACAACAGAGTAGGCTAATTAAACGGTCTACGGCACGTGACCTACATTAACACATAACAAATACACATCTGAAATACACATTGGAAAACATCTAACCCATTACGTTCTTGTTCTTAGTGTCTCTCTTCATTGATCCTCCTTATTATGCCTTAATCTTGGCCTAGGAATGCCTAGGATGGAATGAGGATGCAAAAATGTATTTGAAACACTTTTTCCCAAAACTTGCTGAAAACAGAGTTCACGTTCGAGCGTGGCTTTCCTCGCTCGAGTAGACATGCAAAAAGTGAGGGTTCGCTCGGGCGGACTGTAAACTCTGAAAAAGTACTAGTTGCTTATTTTTCATGCTCGACGCACGCTCAATCTCCACTCGAGCGTGAGACTCAGGCCCTCGCTCGAGCGTAACTTCTGTTGCTCGAGCGTGCTGCAAAACATATGAACTTCTAGATACATGCATTTCACGCTCGAGCGGGTATCATGTCGCTCGAGCAGAAGTGCACGCATTCAGAGTGCTTCACTCGAGCGTGAACTCCCATGCTCGAGCGTAGATTCAAATTCTGGAATTTCCAGATTTGGTCTCCAAGCTTCAAACTCAAACTAAACACTTCAAAACTCATCCTCTTGGGCCAATATTCTGAAAGACATTTAGATATTCACAAAACATCATGATTTAAAGATCATTTCATGAAATCAAGGCCCAAAAGCATGCCAATTGTTTGCAAATTCAACTTAAACTTCATGAACTCTCCAAAAACATGACATGCATGAAATGATTGAGCTTCAAGTTTCTAAATCATGATCAAATGAAATGAGAGGATGTAAAACATGATGAATTCTCAAAACATAAGTGAGATGAATACATGTATGAAAGAATTCCTTGAAATCATGCTCAATTTGTGAAGAAATGGATATGCATGCATGGCATAGCTGAATTCTCTTCAACTTTAATTCAATTCCCACATGAATTCATCTAATTTACTTGAGGTCTTGAAAAAAATCTAACTTAATTACACAACTAAGAATTTGATCCCTTACCTAGAGACTTGAATTCACAAGGGTTAAAATTGAAACTCTCAAATCTTCTTCAAATGTCAACAATTCCTAACAAATCCTTGGTTTGAGCTCAATTTCCAAGCCTAGGACCAAATCTTGTACTCTTTCTCTCTCTCACGTTTAGAGCATCAAGTTGAGGTAGTGAGTAAGCAAAATGGACTAGTGAAGTCAAGTGGGCCTTAAATAGGTTTCATGGAATTGATTTAATTAGTTTTGCCTTAATCTAAATTAATGAGCATTAATTAATCTACTTTAATCGTTCCAAATCGAATTTCAATTGACCTTACCAAGAAATTCTAAAAATTTCAAATAACACATAAATCAAATCAATTTCAAAATCAGATGCCGATAAGGCCTTCAATTCGTAGACTGAAACTAAAACATGAACAAATCTTTCTACGTTAAACAGATATAACCACAAAATGATGCAATGCACAAGTAATTAACTCAGGATTTCTTCTTAATTACTTATTAGGCATATATAAACATGAATTAGGGCTAATCATGGGTCGGGGTTGTTACAGTCTTCCCCTTTTAAAGAGTTTGGTCCTCCAAACTTGAGTTACCTTCATTCTGGAAGAACATTGGGTCCAAAAGGAACAATTCAAGATATCTTTTCATCATATCTTCTTCTGTTTCCCATGTCGCATAAGTTCCCCCATGGTCCTACCAATTAACCTTCACCAACGGAATTTCCTAGTTTCTCAATCTTTTGATTCGGTGGTTCATAATCTATATTGGTCTTTCCTCATAGGTATAATCATCCTTTAGAAGTACATGAGTTGGCTCTATCATATGTACTGGACCTCTCAGATAATTTCGAAGCATAGAGATATGAAAGACATTATGCATGTTGTCCATTATCAGAGGTAAGGCTACCTGATACGTTACCGGGTTGATCTTTTCAAGAATCTCATATGGCCCAACATACCTTGGCACCAGCTTGCCTTTAACACCAAACCGCATTTGCCCTTTCATCGGAGTCACTTTTATGAACACGTGATCCCGACTTCATATTCTCTGTCTCTTCTTCGAACATCTGCATAGCTCTTCTGATGGCTTTGTGCAGTTCTCAACCTTTGTTGAATTAATTTCACATTCATTTGTTTCTTGTACAAGTTTCAGTCCCAACAAAGGTCTATCACCTACCTCAGCCCAACATATCGAAGATCGGTATTTTCTTCCATACAGAGCTTCATAAGGAGCCATTCCAATGCTTGAATGGTAGCTGCTGTTGTACACGAACTCAGCCAATGGCAAATAGGTTTCCCAATTTCCTTGGAAATCTAATGCATACATTGTGAGCATATTTTCCAAAGTTTGATTGGTCCGTTCAGTTTGACCATCTGTCTGTAGGTGATAAACACTACTCAACCTCAGTTCTGTCCTCAAAGCCTGTTGTAAACTTTGCTAGAATCTTGATGTGAACTTTGAATCTCTGTCAGATATAATAGATATTGGTACACCATGTAATCTCACAATTTCATTCACATACATGTTAGCTAACTTATCCGCATTATAAATAGTTTTGACAGGCAGAAAATGGGCAGATTTAGTCAAACAATCAACTATAACCCAGATAGAATCCATACCTCGAGTAAAGCGAGGCAATCCCACAATGAAGTCCATGGTAATGTATTTTCATTTCCATTCTGGTATTTGGAAGCAGCTGTAACAAACCAGCGGATCGTTGATGTTCGACTTTAACTTGTTGGCAATGTAAACATCTAGCCACAAAATCTGCAATGCACTTTTTCATTCCAGGCCACCAAAAATTTTGTCTCAAATCATGATACATCTTTGTGTTTCTCGAATGCATAGAAATTTGGTGCTATGGGCTTCGGTCATAATACGCTTTCTTAAATCAAAGGAATCTGGTACACAAAGTCTATTCTGAAATTTCAACACATTATTCTCAATACGCAAACCCCGGCCTCAGCTTTGAGTCAAATTCTTCCACGATCTTTTTCAAGTACTTATTTTCAAGTTGCTTCTGTTTGATTTCTTCAATGATTGCAGGTTGAGCGAAAATGGCAGCTAAAATCCCACCTTACTCTCGCAAAACAATTTCAATCTCATTCTTTTCCAGATCATCTAGCAATTCTTTTTGACTGGAAAACAAACATAACAAATTTCCAATCGACTTTCGGCTCAAGGCGTCTACAACGGTATTTGCTTTCCCTGGATGATACAAAATTTGTAGGTCATAATCTTTAATTAACTCTAACCATCTCCTTTGTCTCATGTTTAATTCTTTTTGAGTGAAGAAATATTTGAGGCTTTTATGGTCAGTATATATTTCGCAAGTGACACCATATAGATAATGTCGCCAAATTTTTAGAGCAAAAATGACAGCTGCCAATTCAAGGTCATGAGTTGGGTAATTATTTTCATGTGAACGGAGTTGCCGAGAGGCATAAGCAATTCCTTTCCCATTCTGCATTAACACACACCCCAAACCTTCATAGGAAGCATTACTGTAAATTTGAAACCCATCAGTATCATTAGGCAAAGTTCAAAATCGGTGCAGTTACTAGTTTGGTCTTCAACTCATGAAACACTAACTCTCGCTGTTCATTCCAATCAAATAATACATTTTTCTGAGTTAACTAAGTCAATGGCATGGCAAGTTTTGCAAACTCTTTCACGAATCTTCTGTAGTAACCTGCAAGTCCTAGAAAACTTCTAACTTCTGTCACATTTGTCGGTTTAGGCCAGTCCACAATAGCTTCAATTTTCTATGGGTCAACAGAGATACCATCCTTGTTGATTACGTGTCCCAAAAATGTTACACTGTCAAGCCATAATTCACATTTGGACAATTTCGCATATAGCTTCTTTTCTCTTAGAATCTGTAACACAGTTCTAAAGTGATTTTCATGATCTTCCCTGCTTTTGGAGTAAATCAAAATATTATCAATAAATACAACAACGAATTCATCCATAAATTATTTGAATACTCTGTTCATAAGGTCCATAAAGGCAGCAGGTGCATTAGTCACCCTAAACGACATTACTAAAAATTCATAATGTCCATATCTAGTTTTGAATGCAGTTTTCTCTATGTCTTATGCCTTAACTTTTAACTGGTGATACCCAGATCTGAGGTCAATCTTGGAAAACACTTGGGCTCCCTGAAGTTGATTAAACAAGTCATCTATTCGGGGTAGAGGGTATTTGTTCTTGATAGTTACTTTGTTCAATTCTCGATAGTCTATACATAACCTCAAAGATCTATCTTTTTTTTTTTGTCAAATAGAACTGGAGCACCCCAAGGTGAAGCGCTTGGACGGATGAATTTCTTGTTTAGCAGCTCCTGAAGTTGAGTTTTTAATTCTTTCAATTCTGAGGTTGACATTCTATAGGGGGTCTTGGAAATGGGTTGTGTTCTCAGAGTCATTTCAATAGTGAATTCAATTTCTCTATCAACTAAGTCTCCAGGCAAGTCATTCGGAAACACATCGGGAAATTCACAAGCAACTAGAATAGTTTCCACATTAGTACTATTAGATGATGCAGTTAGTACACAACACAAGTAGCCCCTACATCCCCTTCTTAAGTAATTTAACAGCTTTCATGGCCGAAATCAAGTATGGGGGAGGAACTACCCCATTTCCAGTAAAAATAAATTCAAGCATACCCGGTGGTCTAAACGCAACAAATTTACTTGCACAGTCAATAGTAGCACAGTATTTAGTTAACCAGTCCATACCAAAATACAATCAAAATTATTAATATTCAAGGGTAACAAGTCAACATACAATGTCATATCACTAATCATAATATCACATGCCGGATAAACATAAGCGCATATCATAGAACCCTCAGACGGTGTAGATACAGATAACACATATGTCATAAGTTCTAATGGTCTAGTTAATTTCTAAGAGAAAACATGCGATACGAAGGAATGTGTAGAACCAGAATCTATCAGTATACATGCATTTTGAGAACATACAGGGAGTATACCTGACACCACAGTTTCAGTGTTCTATACGTCACCAGGCATTAAGGAAAACACTCGACCTTGTCTCAGATGTTCTTTCCCAGTATTATTCTTTGCATTTGTTTTGACTGTAGAAGCGGACCCAGCTGAACTCTCTATAGGACGGTTGGCATTCTCAGACCCAATTAGACAATCTTCCACTACATGGCCTGTCTTGCCATATCGGAAACAAGCATTGGATGCTCGGTAGCATACACCCGTATGCCTTCTTCTACAATCAGGACAAACCGGAATAGACCCATTGCTCTGACTTGAGCTGCTTGTAGACCCCGTGTTCTGCTTTTTACCTACATAAGAACGGCCTTTTCTAAAACCATACCCAGACCTTTTTCCTTTCCAATCAGTTGTTGTTGCTACCGGGGCCTTACTTTGTCTCTTAGCGGCTAGGGTGGCTTTCGCCATTAAGGATCTGTCAAGAACTTGCACATATGTTGGCAACTTTAGTATACCAACTCGATCAAATATGTCTAAGTCCAATTCTCTCTCAAATTTGTGGGCTTTCTTGTAGTCTATGTCCACCAGATGATGAGCAAATCTGGCTAATTCAGTGAACTTCGCCTCGTACTCGGCTATAGACATTCTGCCTTGCTTAAGTTCTTGGAATTCGGGCACTTTTCGGTCCCGAAAACATTGAGGAAAATATTTTTCATAAAAGATCTCATTAAATCGAGCCCACGTCATATTTTCATTGGTATTCTAAATCAGTAACCACCATCTCTGAGCTTCGTCTTTAAGAGTATAGATGGCAAATAAAACCTTTTGAGTCTCGGAACAGGGAAATACCACAAATAGTTTTTCCATCTCAAGCAACCATGTCTCAGCTTTCAACGGTTCAATTCCACCAAAGAATGTTGGCGGTTTCATCTTCATGAATTTCTGTGTCAGGCTGATAATATCATTATTATCTAATTCGGCTTATACCGGCAAAGGCGGAAGGAGCAAAGGTTGTTGTCTTTGTTGTTGCATCATAGCTTCAGTCAATGTCGTAAGCATCTGTTCTATTCGGCTCATGCGAGCCTCTGAAGATTCACTTATATCATTTCCCCTTGCATTCTCCATGTTGCTATAGAGACACAAAATAATAATAAACATAGAAATAATCTCATTCATTTCTTTTAATTCATTTACTCAAATTTACATTCAGTTTTTCATGTCCATTTGGATTACCACACACTTACACATGCAGATGGAAGGTCCCTACTTCTTACTAGGACATCCTAAGCTCATATGGACTTGTGCGTGCGGTAGAACATGTGCTCTGATACCACTATGTCACGATCCAAACCCGCCCCTATGAGTTTAGCATCGTAACTAGCCAGTAATCCTTGGATTACCAAAGGCCTCTTAACAGAATATCATATAGTTAGGGGCTACGGAAGCAAATATACAAAATATACACGGTCCAATGAGCTGTAATGACATACATGGGACAGATAGAGAAATAATTTAAAACTTTTGAAACTTGCGAGCGAAGTCAAAAGATATAGTATTTACACATCACTCCATGAACATATAAACAGAAATCTTGCCCGCACTTAAAAGGAGCAAAGTCTAGTACATCACAAAAACAGCCACTAAAATTGTTTCCATCCAGAACCTCTTCGAGAGGCACAAAGGTTGGCTGACAAAAACTGAAACATAGGCCGTCAACTTTGGGCCTGGTCACGCGCTTGCTCACCTACATACATAATATAAATAATGAGCTCGAGCCCAGTGAATAATAACGGAGTAAAGGGTTTTAATGAATGATATCCGGATAGATTCAGAAATCATAATTCAGATTCATAACAGATTCATATTCATATTCTTGTTTAGATCATACACAGAAATCAGAGTTTATGCTTAATCATACATGGTACATCCATTAGAGCTAACATAACAGATACAGAACAGATGTAGAACATATAATGGTTATGAATAACCAGTTCCATAAACAAACCTCCGGATCTAGGTAACAGAGAATATACATACTGAGCTCCATGATGGAGCCTCCGGTACGGGTAACAGATGACAAACATAATAAGTTCCATAATAGAACCTCCGATACCGGGTAATAGCTAATAGATATCACATGATGCTGAGGATGCCACGAATATATTGTTAGAAATTAGACAATCATTCATTGTACAGAACATATCATTTCAGAAAACAGATCTTAATTCATAATACAGAAAATAAATAAAGTTGAATATAGTTTTACTAAGTTATTACTCACAGTTGGCTTTGAGTGCAGACAGACAGAGTAGGCTAATCAAACGGTCTACAGCACGTGACCTACATTAACACATAACAAATACACATCCAAAGCACACGTTGGAAAACATCTAACCCATTACATTCTTGTTTTTAGTGTGTCTCTTCATTGATCCTCCTTATTATGCCTTAATCTTGGCCTAGGAATGCCTAGGATGGAATGAGAATGCAAAAATATATTTGAAACACTTTTTCCCAAAACTTGCTAAAAACAGGGTCCACACTTGAGCGTGGCTTTCCTCGGTCGAGCGGACATGCAAAAAGTGAGGGTTCGCTCGAGCATGACTTCCTTAGCTCGAGCGCACTGTAAACGCTGAAAAAGTACTGATTGCTTATTTTTCACGCTCGACGGACACTCAATCTCCGCTTGAGCGTGAGACTTAGGCCCTCGCTCGAGCATGACTTCTGTCGCTCGAGCATGCTGCAAAACATATGAACTTCTGGATACATGCATTTCATGCTCGAACGGGTATCATGTCGCTCAAGCAGAAGTGCACGCATTCAGAGTGCTTCGCTCGAGCGTGAACTCCCACGCTTGAGCATAGATTCAAATTCTGGAATTTCCAGATTTGGTCTCCAAGCTTCAAACTCAAACTAAACACTTTAAAACTCATCCTCTTTGGCCAATATTCTGAAAAACATTTAGATATTCACAAAACATCATGATTTAAAGATCATTTCATGAAATCAAGGCCCAAAAGCATGCCAATTGTTCGCAAATTCAACTTAAACTTCATGAACTCTCCAAAAACATGACATGCATGAAATGATTGAGCTTCAAGTTTCTAAATCATGATCAAATGAAATGAGAGGATGTAAAACATGATGAATTCTCAAAACATAAGTGAGATGAATACATGCATGAAAGAATTCCTTGAAATCATGCTCAATTTGTGAAGAAATGGATATGTATGCATGGTATGGCTCAATTCGCTTCAACTTTAACTTAATTCCCACATGAATTCATCTAATTTACTTGAGGTCTTGAAAAAAAATCTAAATCAATTACACAACTAAAAATTTGATCCCTTACCTAGAGACTTTAATTCACAAGGGTTGAAGTTGAAACTCTCAAATCTTCTTCAAATGTCAACAATTCCTAACAAGTCCTTGGTTTGAGCTCAATTTCCAAGCCTAGGACCAAATCTTCCTACTCTTTCTCTCTCTCATGTTTAGAGCATCAAGTTGAGGTGGTGAGTGAGCAAAATGGACCAGTGAAGTCAAGTGGGCCTTAAATAGGCTTCATGGAAAAGATTTAATTAGTTTTGGCTTAATCTAAATTAATGAGCATTAATTAATCTACTTTAATCATTCCAAATCGAATTTCAATTGACCTTACCAGAAAATTTTAAAAATTCCAAATAACACATAAATCAAATCAATTTCAGAATCAGATGCCGATAAGGCCTTCAATTCGCAAACCGAAACTAAAACATGAACTACGTTAAACAGATATAACCACAAAATGATGCAATACCCATGTAATTAACTCAGGATTTATTCTTACTTACTTATTAGGCCTACGTAAACATGAATTAGCACTAATCATGGGTCGGGGTTGTTACGTGAATACTCCAACGGCCGAATTTGAGGCCATATTCACTAGCCTCTCTAGGTTTGCACTAGAGTTAGTTGTCACACCCCAAACCCGCCCCTAAAAGTTTGGGCATAACCCATTCGAAAACAGACACTAATCCTGTTATATATATCATACGGGGCCTGAACGGAAGTATTCAATAATATAAAATACATAGAATAACATCCATTGAGCTATTCGTAACATGCCAGGATCTCAACATCACACTAAGTAAATATTATACAGAAAGTTTACACACATATGCCTCGACTCATCCCCATAAATAGGCGTATAACAAAAATATTAATGAAGAAGGAATTATATACAATCAACCATAAATAGACGTCCTAAGTATAAATCAAAACTCAGCAAAACTTTACATAAAATACGTAATGAGCGAACTCGAATAATAGTACATAAATAATGTAACGCTTAACCCGATAATATAAATGATGATTAACTACATTCCGTGATTATTTCCGGTCCACTTCCTATAGATACCGTAAACATCATATCCCAAGTTAGACAACAAAGGCATATATTTTTCATATCATTTACATGACACAAAAATTAGTTTACGAATTTTAAATAGAAATGGTAATCATTAGCAATAATACTAAGGTATCTACACAAATGTACATGATGCTAACAAAATAATTATCTCATAACAGCTTTAAACCATCCTTGATAAAACCGAATATAGTTAGATACACAAACATCATTGTTTTTTTTGTTCTCATTGAATTATTAATAATTAATCTCTAATAATAAGAATATTAATAACGTCTTTTTTAATGAAATTAAACAAACACAATACTATATTATGGCATATGAATACATAATAGTTTCAGAGTCATATCAATGGATGCCAAACTTCTTCTATGTTCACAATTCTTCAATTACAAACATGTTAGCATAATTGCCATGAATAATAGAATGAAAATAAAAAATAATTATTAATATTAAATTGATATTACATACATTATACTATTACTCACACGTTGTTGTAGTGTTTCTTAACCAGTCAATCGTATACAATTCAATCAAATTCAAAATAATTCATCATATATTCATTCATTCATTCATTTATAACACAATAATATATAATAACAGTCAACACCACACTTTTCATTTCATTAACACCATTTTGCAATTCACAAACATAATGCAAAATCATATTCCATCATATTCCATAATTCAAAATCAATATCATCATTTATATTAATAGATTATTTCCTTTTTTCATTTTCTCTTCTTAAACATGCATTAATTACTTTTATTTATATATTAGTTCATTAATTTTTTTTTTATTTTTTCAGTATCACCAAAATTAATCCAATAAAATCAAATATGTAATAATAATTACTACTTTCTTTTTTTTCTACTCCAATTTTCATTGATTACATTCATTACCACATACCCAACCTCAAAAGTTTCAAAAAAAAGAAAATTCAAAAAAAAAAACAAAATTCATTCATCCATTTTTTTTCATTTTTTTTTCCAATTTTATAATACACCTTATACACTTCATTCAATTTAACCCATCAACTAATTTCTTCAAGAATTAAGCTTACCTCAAGAATTAAGCTCCCTTTCCTTCTTAATTTTTTTGGAATTAATGTTGATCTTCATGCCTTCTTCATTCCTTGGGGAAAAAAATCTTGAAAAAAAAAGAGAGAAATGAGATTTGGGATCAAAATCAAAGGGTTTCATGCCTTCTTCATTCCTTGGTGAAAATCTTCATCAAAAAAGAGAAAGAATGGGTTGGATTCAATCAAAACCCTTGGGAAAAAAGAAAATGTGGAAAAGATAACAAAAAGATTCGAAATTTCAAACATGTCCAAATTGAATAAGATTTCTAATGGTTCTAACCTCACATCCAAATTCAAAGTGTGGAAAAAAAAAAAAAACAAAAGAGTGGGTTGTTGCATATTATTAAAATATTAAAATTAGCTTTTGGTCCAATCTTTTTACCATCATATTACCACCTCAACCAATACTCCAAAAAAAAAAAAGAAAGTTCCAAAAATACAATAAAAAAAAAAAAAAAACAAACCCATGTGCTCTTAGAAATAAAACTCAACCCTGAGAGACAACGAAGGCAGGCCAACGTCGCTAACAAAGTCGGAGCTCGAAGAACGGCCCGGCCGAGAATCTAAAATCAAAAATCTAGAATCTAAGTCGCCTACGACCCAAAAACCCAAAAAAACGCAAATTATGGGTCGTTACATTAGTGGCGATAGAGGAGCACTGTTGTTTGGAGTTTGAGAAGAGGTTGAGGACTGGGCTCATGTTTAAGGTAGTCGAATCGATGATTAGGGACTATGGACGCCTTGTGGAGGCGGCGGCTTATCTGGAAACCGTGATGCAGATGGAGGAAGAGGTGATGAGAGGCTCTAAGAGAAGTCAGGTCATTCAAGGGGATAGTAAGAGACAAATGGGTTCTAACCCCCAGTCGTTCTAGGGAGCTTAGTCGAGGTCCACATTTCCAGTGCCAAGTTCGGGTTCTGGAAGAGGTAGTCAGGGAAATGTTACTTCTGACAAGTGTGGCCAGTTGGGCTATATGTCTTCAGCTTGCCCGCAGAGAGGAGGAGGGCAATGATCTGCACCATTTTCAGCTCGTTCACAGGGCCAGAGTCAAGGGAGAGGCCAACCGCTCACTTGTTATCAGTGTGGGCAAGCAGGGCACATAAAGAGGTTTTGCCCTTAATTGGGCGATATATCTGGTGCATCTGGTTCAAGGTAGACGCAGAGCCACCAGCCAGCACAGTCAGCCCAAGCCTTGAGGGCCAACCAAGGAGCCTTTTCAGCTCAGTCAGTGCATCAGGCTTTTACTCCAAGGGGTGAGCAAGTAGAGTAGAGACCTACAGGGCGTATGTATGCTGTTACCGCGCCAGATCTTGTACCAGCTCCTTCAGTAGTGAGAGGTACCTTCTTGTTTTACAATTTAGTTGCTAATGTGTTGATTGATATGGGTGCATCCCATTCATTTATCTCATCTGCATTTGCATCGGTTTTGGGGTTAGAGTTGGCTCGGTTAGCATCTCCTATCTGTGTAGAGTCATCAATTAGTGGTGAGATGGTTTTAAAGCAGGGGTGTCGGGGTTGTGACATAGAGATTATTGGTTGCCAACTTCCTTTTTCATTTGTGTTGATTGATATGTCTTGCTTTGATGTTATTTTGGGTATAGACTGGTTGATTGCTACTGTTAGAGGGTTACTGTATGTACCTTGAGTGAGGATTATTTTTATTTCCTGGGGGATCGGGTTGATAGAGTCTTATCACCGGTGTATGATCCGCGTGAGCAGAGTGATCTTAGTTGCCTTCTTGCAATTTCTTAGGTAGTGAGTGTGATGAGATCCGGGTTGAGTTGCCAAGGGTGGTTTGTGAACACTCGGATGTCTTTCCTAAGGATCTTACCAGTTTACCACCTTACTGAGAGATTAAGTTCTCTATTAACTTAGTGTTTGGCACAACACTGATTTCCATGGCACCATATAGGTTTGTATCTACTGTGTTGAGTGAGTTGAAAGTTCAACTCCAGGAATTATTAGATAAGGGTTTCATCTGCTCTATCGCTTTGTCGTGGGGAGCACCGGCTCTTTTTGCTAAAAAGAAAGATGCTGTATTGCGACTTTGTACAGATTACTAGAAGTTAAACCGGGTAACCGTCAAGAACAAGTACCCAATGCCTCGTATAGATGATTTGTTTGATCAGTTGAAGGGGTCTTGTTTCTTCTCTAAAATAGACCTGAGATTGGGCCATCACCAGTTGAAAGTAAGGGAGGAGGATATCCCAAAGACGACATTTCGTACGCGGTATGACCATTATGAGTTTCTAGTGATGCCCTTTGGGCTAACCAATGCACCAACTGTGTTTATGGACTTAATGAACCATATCTTTCGTGAATTCTTAGACCGTTTTTGGTCCTTTTTTTGGACGACATCTTGATTTACTCATCTTCTGAAGAGGAGCACGAGGAACACTTGTGAGTGGTGCTTGAGTTGCTTAGAGCTCATAAACTATATGCTAAGTTTGGGAAATGTGAATTCTGGCTAAAAGAAGTTAAGTTCTTAGGCCATGTGGTATCTAGGGAAGGAGTGACTGTAGATTCATCTAAGATAGAGGCAGTGCAAGATTGGGAACAACCTAAAAACGCTTTTGAGATCCATAGTTTCTTGGGATTGGTCGGGTATTACCGTCGATTTGTAAAGGATTTCTCTAGGTTAACCTCACCGTTAACTAGACTGACGAGGAAGAGAGTTAAGTTTGTGTGGAATGAGACTTGTGAGAAGTCTTTTCAAGAGCTTAAGGTTAGACTTATCACTGCTCCAGTATTGATTATTCCGAAAAGAGGTCTGGGCTATTCAGTGTATTGTGATGCCTCGCGGAAAGGTTTAGGTTGTGTATTGATGCAAAACAGAAAGGTAGTAGCCTATGGCTTACAACAGTTGAAAACTCATTAGAGGAACTACCCTACTCATGACTTAGAGTTAGCAACGATGATCTTTGCCTTGAAGATTTAGAGGCATTACCTGTATGGTGAGAAGTTTGAAGTGTTTTCTGATCATAAGAGTCTGAAATATCTATTTACCCAGAAAGACTCGAATTTGAAGCAGATGAGGTGGATGGAGTTTATAGAGGATTATGACTTTGAGTTACATTATCATCCAGGAAAGGCCAATGTTGTGGCTGATGCTTTGAGTAGGAAATACATTGGTAGTGTGGCTAGTGTTTCCATCCGGGAATGGGAGATGTTGGGTGCCATTAAGGAATTTGACTTGCGTCTTGGCAAGTCCGTTCAGTCTGCAGCCCTGTTTTCGATAGTCATACAACCTACACTTGTGAACCGAGTAATAGAAGCACAGAAAGATGGCCTTAAGGTGGAATCCCTTCGGGAGAAGATCTCTAGTGGAAAGGTAGAGAGAGGCTTGAATGTGCATCCAAACCTGAGTGTGAGATACTGTGACCGTTTGTTCGTACCGGAGTCTTGCCGAGAGGAAGTACTTCGAGAGTTTCACCACTCACGCTTTGCGGTGCATCTGGGAGGCACAAAGATGTATCACGATCTTAGTCGCCAGTTTTGGTGGAGAGGTATGAAGAATGATGTAGCTGTGTTTGTATCAAGATGCCTTACTTGTCAACAAGTGATAGCCGAGCATCAGATACCAGCAGGTCTATTGTAACCCTTGCCCATAGCCGAGTGAAAGTGGAAACATGTCATAATGGATTTTGTTGTGGGCCTCCCGAGGACTCAACGGGGTAGTGATGCAATTTGGGTAGTAGTTGATCGGTTGACCAAGTCGGCACACTTTATTTTTATGCTTGTGAGTGACTCGGTAGATCATCTTGCCAACCTTTATATTAGGGACATAGTGAGGTTGCACGGGGTCCCTGTGACGATTGTTTCAGATAGAGATCCGTGTTTCACAGCTCGATTGTGGTAGAGTCTATAGAGTGCCTTGGGCACGAGACTGACTTTTAGCACTGCGTATCATCCTCAGACTAACGAGCAGTCAGAGCGCACAATTCAGATTTTAGAGGATATGCTTCGGGATTGTGTCCTTGATTTTAAGGGTTTGTGGGAGGGGCACTTGTCCTTAGTGGAGTTTGCCTATAATAATAGTTTCCAATTGAGTATTGGCATAGCACCGTTTGAGGCCTTGTATGGCCGACCGTGTAGATCTCTTATGTGTTGGGCCGAGGTGGATGATGCACCAATATTGGGCCCGGAGTTTGTCCGGGAAACGACGAAGAAAGTTACACTTATCCGTAAAAGATTGGCTATTTCCCAGAGTCGCCAAAAAAGTTATGCCGACCGTAGGAGGAGACCCTTGTGTTTTGAGGTGGGAGATCATGTCTTCTTGAAGATATCACCTAGGAGGGGTTTGATGAGGTTTGGGAAAAGTAAGAAGTTGTCCCCTCGATTCATTGGGCTGTTTGAGATTCTTGAGCGGATTGGAGAGGTTGCTTATCGCCTGGACTTGCCACCACAGCTTTCCAGGGTTCACGATGTGTTTCATATTAGCATGCTTCGGAAGTATGAGCCGGACTCATCGCACGTATTGGATTGGACTGACTTAGAGGTAGATGAGGATGCAACATATGAGGAGAGACTAATGAGAGTCTTGGATACCAGGGACCAAGTCTTGCGAGGCAAGACAATTCCCTTGGTTAAGGTATTATGGAAACATCACGGAGTCGATGAAGCAATTTGGAAACATGAGTTGAAAGTTCGTGAGAAATATCTAGATTTATTTGTTGATGTTTGAACATGTATTAAGATTGTATTATGTTAATGAAATATGACAACATTGTATATTTTATGAGATTATGGAAGCATTGTATATGTTATGTATGTTTTGGAAACACGGGTTTAATATAAACATTGTATATGTTTTGAAAATAGGAATTGTGTATTCAATATTGAGAATTTGTTTATCATGTTGATGGAATTGAATGATTGGATGGTGATGAAATTAAATGATTGTCATTGTTATAATTGGTTTTAACTCAGTTTTAAAACTCGATTTAAAATTTCGGAGACGAAATTCTTTAAAGGGAGGAGATTATAACGATTCCGATTTTGACCCGAACCTTGTTGTATTCTCGATACGGGTTTCATGGTTTCGTACTATTGATTATGCCTTGCTTCCCTTGTTTTTCCCTTAATTTTGGCTATTAGGTTATTGTGGTTGTGTTTGGGACAAGTTGGTTGCTCGGTTTCCTAACTCTTGTCGCCTAGAATTTTGCTCTTGCGCTCGAGCGGGCTTTCCAAATTCTCAGTACTTTTGTAGGTCTGCAAAACTACCAGGGAGTGTATTCTACACTCAAGCGGTTCTTTCTGCGCTCGAGCGGGCTCAGCTCAAGCGGCTATTTCTTGTGTTTGAGCGTGGGTCTGTTCTCTACAAAACTATTAGAAATGTGTATTTTGTGCTCGAGCGTCACTTCTTGCACTTGAGCAGAACAACTTATTGTGTTTGACGCTCAAGCGTTACTTCTTGCGCTCGAGCGGACTATGCGTATATCAGTTCGTAAAAATGTCATTTTACATCACTTTTTCGGAGCTATTTCTCTCCAAACCGTAAAGTTGAGACCCTCTCTCTCTAAAACTTACATTCTCTCTACTTTTTCATCTAAATCTAGTGATTTCTCCACTCTTGTGCCCTTGTTAAAAAGGTAGAGCACCTCGAGAGCTACGTTTTGATTCGAATGAATCTTGGTTTCGGCGTCTTTGGAGTTTCTCTACTTCCCCCTTGGTCTTCTAAACTTGAGGTAGGGGCTTTCTATACTTTCCTATGATTTTTAACTTAGTTATTTGTTGTTATGTAAACAAATGGTGGGATTTGGAGGAGTTTAGACAAACTTAAAATTTTGGTTTAAAATCAAATGAGGGGTTTTCAAATGAAAGTATTAAAAATAATTATGGTTATAGATGTGAGGATGTGTTGTGTGAAAAAAAATTACTAATTTTAACACGTGGATTGAATTTTGGGAGAAAATAGAGTTTTGCCATAAATTGTTTAAATTAATTATTTGGTATAAATAATGGAATTGGTATGGGGAATGTGAAATTGGATACATGTTTATATAAATGGTGGAGTTAGATATGTATTACCTCTCACCCATGAAAATTTAGATAATTTATCTGTCTTGGAGATTGAATATCTGTTTAGAAAAATCTATTTTGGGCTATCAGTGGAAGATAGCTATGATTGTTGTAGAAATTACATGAGGATTAGGTAAATTGAAACTAATCTTTTATTGATTATCATTAAAATGTGACTGTGTTTTAATACATTGTATATGTATGATGTTTGGAAGGAAAAATTGGATGTACTCCATGTAAGAAGGAGAAATGGGATGGACTCCAATAAATTAAGTTGGTCTGTGTGTCCAAGGTGAAAGTCTCGAAAACCATTTGTATACATGGGTGCCGATCTCGTAAACGAAATTTTCGTAAAATGACAAATGATTGAGGTTGTATGATAATTACATTGATTTGAAATCCAGTAAGTTGTATCCTTAGGGTGTGTTTGATTGGGCGGACTGGAAAAGGGGGGATTAGAATCCATTTGATTGAGTCGTGGGGGCTAGAATCCCCGGACTATTTGGTGGGAGATTATCCTGTGTTTGTTTTTTTTTTTTTGGATATTAGGGATGGAATGAATATCTTTATTTTTTTTTTTAGAATCAACGTTTGGATTGGACCACATATGGATAATATAAAATGAACAAAAACTATTTTTTTTTTTTAATTTTACTAGTAATATAATATATAAATATATTCTTATAATATTTTAATTTATTTTTTTAATTTAAAAAAAAATTATTTTATTTTTTTTTTTTTTTTTTAAATAAATTTTTTTTAAAAAAAAAAAAATAAAAAATAAAAATAAAAATATTATATATTTTTTTTTTTTAATTTTTAAAAAAATGTAAATAAAAAAAAAAATAAAAAAAAAAAAAATGAAATAAAAAAAAAAAATAAAAAAAAAAAATATAAACATAAAAAAAATATAAATTAAAAAAAAAAAAAGAAAAAAAAATAAAAACTTATATAAACTTATTAAAAAAAAAAAAAAAAAGAAAAAAAAAAAAAAAAATTAAATAAAATTTTATTTTTTTTTATTTATATTAATTTTTTTTTTTTTTTAATTTTAAATATAAAAAATTTAAATTAAATTTGAATTTAAAAACAAATAACAAAAATGGGCAAAAAAATGGTCATCCAAAACAATAAAACAATCACAATACAATCCCCCCACATCTTTATTTTATCTTTCCATATTATTTTATTATTTTGAGGAGATTAAAAAAAAAAAAAAAAAAAAAAAAAAGTTAACAGGTTAGCTTTGCTGGCATGCAATCCTCCAATCCCCAACCTTAGTATTGGTTGATTGAATGATATGAATAATGAAATGAGATATAAAACTTAGCATAGTATGATTTTGTAAATAATGAAAGATTTTATTACAAACATTGTATATGCACATCATGTTTATATCTTTGTTAAGATTTATATATTGTGTTAGATTGTTTCTGTTGGGTTTTAGCTCACCCTACTTGGGAAAAATCATTTTCAGGTATTGGTGATATACCTCTACCAAGGACATAGCTTGGGAGGACTGTGGGGCTAAAGACTCATTCTGTTTATTTTGTGTCTAACTTTTGTATAAGTCGTAGGACTTTAATTGTATTGAACTCCTGATTCATTTTGTTGTAACCAAGCACGATCTTGGAAATATGCAAGCCTTTAGGGCATTTGGATATATGTTTAGCTTCCATTTCTTATTACTATTTGTAACACATGCTGTAAATTCAAGATAAACCATTTGTGAATGTATAATGCGTGTATCATTTTTTGTATACCAACTTTGATTAATGAAAATATTTTGTTTCAACTTTATTTTCTTTTATGAAACAGGTTTATCCTATTTATTTTGGGGAGTTACATAAGTTTTTTGAAAACTGAGTTTTTTGTTTTTTTCTTTTTAGTGAATATTTTTAAAATTTCAAGATTTTTTTTTTTACTTTTTTAGTTGCATCTTACTTTAGATGTATTTAAAAAATAAAAACTTTGAAAAAAAATATTTTAAAAATTAATGGATACAAAAAAATAAAAAATATACTGAATTCTTATATTTTTTTTTTCGTATTTTTGATATTTAATGAATTTTTTAAAAAAAAAAAATTCACAAAAATTATGGATGTGTTTGGTTTGGTTTTGAGAGATAAATTTTCAAAAAAATTTTTTGGAGAGAGAGTTTAGAAATTTTTTTGGTTGTATATTTTAGAAATAGTTTTGGAGTGTGAGAGTTTGAGATAATTTGATATTTTATTTTTATAATTAGAGATGTTTGAAGAAGAAAGAAAAAAAGATAAGAAACCCATGATGAGGACCCCCCACCCCTTGATTTGATTGATGATTTTTTTTTTTTTTTTTTTTTTTTTTTTTTTTTTTTTTCTTGGGAGGTGGGGGTGCTGGTGGGTGAGTCCCCAATTGTGAGAAAAAGGTGATTGTGAAAAAGAGATTGAAGAAAAAAGAGAAAGAAAAGAAAGTTGAGAAAAAAAAAATTTTGAAAAAAAAAAAAAAAAAAAAAAAACCAAACAAAATTTTTTTTTTTTTTTTTTTTTTTTTTTTTCTCAAAAAAATTATACTTTTTATGTGTATTTTATGTTATGTGCGTCTAAAAGTTAAAAAAATTGTTTAAAATATTAAAAAATTTCAGTAAAAATAAAAAAACCCAAGAAACAAGAAAGTAAAATTTTTTGAAAAACTAAATACAAGCAAAGTGACTGGTACTAGTATTCATGTTGTAACCACATTACAGAGAATCTGGAGTTTCATTTTGAGTACAAGAACACGGTGATGCTATTATCGTGCAACAGACATTTCATGCCACTGGGTAAGAAATGAAAGACTAGCCTCACCAAAAGAATTGACAAGGAAAAGAAAAAGAAAAGGATTCAAGACTGTACACAAAACAATAAAAGATAGTGTACAGTTAATTTATTTTTACAAGGGTGTTTGTATTGTCGGGTAGGGACCATCTCTCTTCTGCCTCGAATCAAATTACAGTTTCCGGTGAGTTGCTTTGGGGGAAGCAAGGAGGGGAGCATCAAACTGCAGAAAATTGTAAAGGAGCTGTTGAGTGTCTGCAATTCAGCATGAGAACTGATGGCTTTCAAAAGAAGTTAGAATCCATCATCGAGACTTGAATTAGCTTCCTATGTTCTTTTGCTGAAAGGCAATTGCTTAGCTCCTTGGTCCACAGCGTCTCTCCATAACCTGTATCTTACTCCTAACTTGTCATATGAAACCGGTAAATTCCATACATTTGCCCCATTGAGCATCCGGTCTTGTTGGCCAATAACAATTCGGAGATCCTCATTCAAAACCTGTAATAATTCAATACAATCAAAAACTCAACCACAATATTAAGAAGAGATTTTTATATGTTGGTAAAGGAAACTTGGGTTTTTTTTTTTTTACCTTCTCTGCGAAATACTTCCACAGATACTGCATGAAAGGGACGTGCTCTAGCATGGGAGCAAAATCCAGCGACATTCTGTACAATAACCTTGTCTTCTGTCTAGATGATGGTAAGCACACATGAAGTTGGTGAAGATGCGTAGAGCACTGCTCAGTGCTCTGTCCTTCCAATTTCCCGGGCTTAGAGATTCCTATTGTTGATAGCACCATACAAGGGGGTCGAAATTCCATATCTATTGGATACGGATCCCAGTATCCTTGGAGGCCGGATGCTGGTGTCAAGAATTTCACCAGGCTGAAAAACACACAGGAGAAAGCAATAGCGATGAGTAAGGTCTACAAGTTTTTTGTTTTTCCTTTTTCTTAACATCTGCCCTTTCTTTCATCCTCACTTCAGAATTTGGGCAGATTGATTATATAAATAATAAAAAGGATAAATTCCAAATACACCCCATAAGATTTAATTAAAATTCGAATCATCCCTATGGTTCTGGAAATTACATTCCATCCCTTGATATTTCTAATTTCATTACAAATCGTCCCTTTTATTAATAAATCATAAAGTCAATTAACAATTTTTTAATAATGCTAAAAATATGTTTCTATTAATAATTTAGGTAATTTTATTATTGTATAAGAAAGCAATTATGAATTTCATTTTTTTTTGTTAATTCTGTTAAATAAAAAATTCTGACAAGAGAGTATTTGTAATTTTTCAAATCACAAGGGGTAATTTGTAGTTTAAGTAAACTTCAAGGAGTGTAATTCTAATTTGCCCATATAATAAAAAGCCTAACTCATGCCTCCTCTCTCTCGGCAGGCTAAACCCAAAAAAATAAAAAATAAAATAAACGGAAAGGAAAAAGAAAAAAAAAAGAAACTAATTTGATGCTAATAACTTAATTCCGTACTATATTATATGCATTTTTATTTGTCAAAAAAATATTATACGCATTTATACTATGAATAGTTTATTTAAGAGATAACAAAAACAACGCCTTTCAAAAGCTTTGCCAAACAAATGGAAGGATTTGTTTCACCCAATGTTAATAGAAAACCCTGATACTAACAAATTATGTTTTGGAACATTACATAGTATACTTTCGTTTTAAAATGGTAAATTTAGCTGTCCAAAAGATCCTAAAAGATTTTTTCCAATAAATATATATATTTTTGTCAAATCTAATGATCTAAATATACAGTGAGTGAAGTTTTCACATGAGAAATCGTAAAAAAATGGTCATAATGCTCATAGAAATGTGTTGATATATAATTAATTTAGAGAAAAAAAGAAAAAGAAAAAAACTACATTTTATTGGATAGCGTAAACTATACTAGTCAACCCCCTATTGTACCACAATTTAGATCATGTGGCGAATTGCATTCCGATTCTTGTTTCCAGTACCGGAACAATCCACGCTTCAGATAATGCCCAGATGCCCAAGAATCTCATGAGTGGCTTTTTCATATTCAATTTAAATATGGGTGATGAAGTAACAGGTATATAAAAGGTTCTACTACAATTATTTTTTTTATCATTTTATGAGTAATCAAACAAACCTGGGAACACTCCATCCCTTGGCAAAGGTGGAAGTGTGAGTAAAAGGGGCATGTGCAAGATCCAAAAGGTTGTCCAGAAGCAACCCATGTTCCACAGGGAGTTCCATGACAATCTGAAATTTCCAAGCCCATCAGAATTGAGATGATACATGAGCTTTTGTAAAATATTGAAACATGCTTCAATAATAATTGCACTTGCAACAACTGAGAAAACCTAAAAGCATTTGTAACAAACCTCAGCATGTATTTTAAATCCCGGAGGAGGTTGTAAAGAAGGAATGGTGGCTGTTGGAGCGTCATTGCCAGGCCAAATCCATATCATCCCCTCTTGCTCAAAGCATGGCAATGCTTTTATCTTGGCATTAACTAATCTTGTAGATGGCATTTTCTCGCATTTTCCATCTGTCGAGTATTCCCACCCTGTGTTCATCCAAAACATGTTTGAAGAATTAGAAACATAAATATATAGATTCATCTTCCTTCTTATAGTAAACATTACTAATTATCTTATGCACTTCATGATCGTTCTGTCCTTGGTTCTTAATTTCTTCAATATGGGCTATATAAACGTTGGATAATTGCTTCCTTTCCTTCTTACTCACCATGGTAGGGACATTGTATACGACCCTCATTTATTGAGCCAAGGTGAAGAGGACATGCTCTATGGGCACACGTATTCTGGACACATCCAGGTTTCCCATCTTTTCCACGAAAGATAACCCAAGGTTCCTCAAAGCAATCAATGGGAACCTGAAATAGAGAAGTGACAAGGCAATTGTAAAGAAGAAATTCACTGATCAATGGAGAAAACACACACAAAAAAAACAAACGTGGACATTGGTCAATTTTTGGTAAAACCATGAAATTCTGTAAAGTAAACCATCAGAAAAGTAAAATAAATACAACACAATATTTTAGAGAACTGGCTTACCATGGTGTCATCCTTCAAGTCCGTAGAGAAAGCAACAGGGTACCAAAAGTTCTTCAAACGGGGATGATAAGGTTGAACAGGACCAGACACGTTCAGGATTTTCCGGGATAGCTTATTTCTAACAGTATCTAGAGATTCGGTGGAAGTACTGGATGAAGGGGACGTGCACTCAGATTCTGTTGTTGTTGGTTTGTCTTGTAACAGTCTATCATGAACCAATTCTTCCATGTAAGCTAGCTTATCTAAAGCAGTGGACACTCTTGCTTCAGATATATGAACCTGTTATATTCATTCCAAACATAAATATGGCTATTAGATTACTGTTGGAGAAATAGCATCTATAAATTGGGCAACACAAATTGGAATTTATGTTCATGGATGTACTTAAAAAGCTTTTCAAATTGTCATCGTTTTTCATTTCATTAGTGCGAAATTTCCAAAACCTGTTTATGAGCTTGTGCAAGCTCGTCTTGCAACTCTGCAAGATCCTTCTTCAAGGTGCCGATTGATTTGTAGTCACGGGCTAGAGGGTTTAGTACTTCCACAACCTACAACCAGTGAGAAATACCCGAACAACAATTAGAACTCAAAATGAAAAGAATATTCACAAATTATCATATAAAAACCTTCAATATTCAATATTCAACTTGCAGAAGGGATGAAATATAGACCTTTTCGTGGAGTAGCATGATTGTGAGTAGATCTTGTCGAGCCCGCCAATCGCAGTACTGGATATCAAATCTAACCAATTCTAGGGCTTGATTTACATCCAAGAACTTCCCTTTACACTGTGGGACTTTAGACCTTGGATCTTCCACATCAAAGAGTGTGCCCCATGCACTCTTCTTGTCTACTAACCCACCTTCTTCCCCAAAAAGGGCGAAAACCCTAAACCCTGCCCTAACACCCTGAAATTACAATCACCCACTTGAATGTTAGCCAAGAATCACACTTAGAAGTTAACTAGACTAAGAGACTGTTTGGTGCAGCTTATATAGCTACTTATATTTTTTATTTTTTAAATTGTACAACTTATGAGACAGATATAGCTTAAATAAGCTTAAAAAATTTTTTTAAAAAAAAGGTTGATTATTGAGGAGGCGGGGAGAGGTGCTTTTAATTTTTACTATTTTGACTATCAACTTTTGGCTTATTAGAGGCGCACGAAACAGGCCCTAAGTTGTCCTCCATATTAAGCATGTACCCACATAATTTTAGCCCTTTCTTGAAGTTCATTACACAAAATAATCTACAATTCCAAGTCAACTAACAAGTCAACTCAAATTTTCTCTAGTTTTCTGCAGATACCCAGATAAGTATGTTTTAGGCAACCAACAATACAACGAACCCAGAAAAATTATCATGAATTTGAAATATATGGATCAAATTCATCAAAGTGTGGCCGATATGATATCTAAATCTGCAACATACATACATTCAAATTCTGAGTATTTGTTTCTAACATTTTGCACAAAATAGCTAACTAATCACAAAATTCAGAGGCCATCAACAAATTGAAAATAATATCTTCTAAAACTCTGTAGTACGATCAAAGCCACAATTCAACAAACCAACTTATTCACTAAAAAAAACCCAACTCGACTGATCAATTCCCTCTAGAATTGGCTGATGCCCAGAAAAATTTAGCAAAGGAAAAAAAAGATGAGAGAGCATACCCGTTTGTTGCTAAATTTGGAGGATCGAGAAAGAGAGATGGGGAGAGAGATAGTCGCAACTGTAGCAATGGCAGACATAGCGTTCAAAGCTGACGAGACTAGGGAACGAGAGGAGAGAGAAAATTATGGGAATTTAAGTGAGCGAGATTTATTTAATTTTTGGGGGGATTTTTGGTTGTTGATAAGAGGTGGGTGTTGAGCGCGATCTCGCCTGGCATCCATGGCCTGACATGTGGAAGACGGTGGGACACCTGTGTTTTCCATGTGGCGTTCTCTTCCTCCACATGCTCTCTCTGTTTCTGGGGGTTGAGTATCTCCCTCTCTCGGTCTCTGTTGGCTGCTTTGATATCTTTCCACCTAGGATGGATAAGGTATCCTTCTCTAACTTTTTTTTTTTTCTTTTTTTTGAGTTTCTTTGTTCTTACTTTTACTTTCTAGGAAATATACAACAATACTATCAATTTTGATGTAACTATTCAAAAATTATCATCTTATTATTTAAATTTATTTTATATGTATATATATATATATATTCTACAACACTATATAAATTTAGGTCAAGTTTGACATGTCTAGAAAAAATTAAAAAGTCAAAAACTTACTCAAAAAATTAAAAAGTTAATATTATTCATCAAAAGTCATCAATTATGGCTATACAACTTCCAATCTTAATTTTCTTCTACAAATCAATTTTTACAATTTTTTATTACACATTTTTTCATAAAAAGTCAAAAAATTAACCCAAACATCTATATTTTCTTCCTTAATTTTTCAATCTAAAAAAATAAAAAATACACTTATTTAAGACACTCCAAACAACCCCTTAATTTCTATCACACAATTACTCGTTCAAATTTTTCTGAGTGCTTAAGTTTGGCACCACAGACTTTTTCAAAACAATATATATAAAGTCTGAATTTATTAAAGTTGAAAAGCTCAACTTCATAATTGACCTATTATCAAACTAATTTGAATTTATGTTAGTGATTTAAACCATTCATATTATAATAAAAAAAATATTCATATAAAAGATCAAATTTATCCAATATTAATTATCATACTATTATGGTTTTTATTTTATTTATAAGGTTTATATATTTTAAGAATAAATCGTTTATTTATTATAATATATATGTAATTTGATTATACATTTATATCTAATCGACCTAATTTTTTACATATATATTCTTATCAATTTGTCATATGAGATGAATAGTTCAGATTATTGATATGAGTACAAATTAGTCCCCACAATACACTAATTTGGTTATCCAATTGTCAAAATTAGGAAATTTAGATAAAATCCCTTAGCCCCAACATATGCTAGTGTGTAAAGGATAACCCCGAATGTTTTATTTCCTAAACTCCTTAAGCAAGAAGCGTGTTCTTTATGAAGAATAGACTAATATTTTTTACCTCTTTTTTTGAATAATCTTGACTTGCATATATATCTCAAGTGGAAGTTGGGTAGGGAAGTCCCTCCATTGTTCTGACAATGTGTAAATCTAAATTGCATATTTCAACTCCATGAATGAGAGGATTTTATAAATAGAGTAATGCATCTCAGTGATGTAACCATGTTTTTAGAAATTTGAGATGTGGGAGACTATTCAATTTTTGAATTGCGAAAGCCTTTGTTTGGTTGTAATGAAATGAGCCCTAGTGGAGGAAGCAAAAGCTCTAATTGAAGGCCTCAATGTCGCTATCAGTTTGGGTATTTGTTGAGTTTGTTGGTTGTTGATTGTTATTTGTAGAGCTTCCTTCAAGTATGTTGAATTGATGTTGATTTGTTGTTAAATTGTTATTGATTGATTGTTGTTGAATTTTATTAAAAACTAACATTTGGATCAAAAGTTATATCATTTTAAAATTTAAAATATAAAATTACTCATTAAAGATATTTTGGTAATAGTAATATGTACTAAACTTTTCATAGAAAACTTTTTGTGCTCCTTAATGCATTAAAATTTTATTATGAGGAGTTCTTGACCAAATTTCCCAATCATATTTTGATTCAATTCATATTTTTTTATGTTTAATGATTTTTTTTAATATTGTGAACATTTTTTTAATTTTTTTAAATGCATCTATTCTAGATATACTCAAGAAGTAAAATATTTGTGAAGAAATTTTTAAAAAATTAATAAATACAACAAAATAAGAAAATATATTAAAATTTTGTATTTGTTTTATATTTTGTAGCATTTATTGAATTTTTTAAAGTTTTTTTTTTTTTTTTTTTTTTTGCAAATACTTTACCTTTTGAGAACATCTGAATTAGTTGCATCTAAAAAAATCTTTAAAAAAAAATTGATCAAAATGTTAAAAAAATTTCATTAAAAATTACAAAATATAAATTAAAAACTCAAAATCTAATTTTGAAATTGGATAGACAAACAGAATTTGACTTTTAAACTTTTTTTATATGAAAGTTGGGCCCTTTTTTTTTAATTTTACCAAATGGAAAATTCTAACCTACACACTCTTAAAAATGGTGCATCATATATATCCCTAAATATACTATTTTCTTTTTTAGTTATGATTAATTTTTTTCTTTAATTATAACATTATTTTAATTATAACTTACGAATTCTTTAGTTATATCCCATCTTGTGTTTAGTTATGAATTTTTTTTAATTCTAACCTAAAAAATATAAATTTTTTTTTTTTTTTAAAGTTATAAGGTGGATATGCCTATTTGAAAAGTTGAAGGAAAAGTTAATTATTGTATTTATTTATTTATTTGAACTAACTTAGACACAAAACAAGAGAATGCCATTTGTCTCCAATTTTTTTCCTCCATTCAAATAATCAGACAAAAAAATCACATTATTTCTAATGATTTTCCCTGTTGTCTTTTACTTGCCTCTTTACTTTTACAAGTTTCAAACGTATTGATAATAGGATAAACTCTATTGACCTTCTCTAACTTTTTTTTTTTTTTAATACAACAAAGTCTGCTAATTTGACAATAAATAATTCTACTTACACCACATATTTATCTCTTTACACCTTATTTCTTATTACACCACTTTTCATCTCATTACACTCTCCATAATTCCCAATATATGCTCGTCCTTACCAATTCATCCTCTTTTTACAACCATTCACATTTGAAACCCTAATTTCATCACATTATCTCCCATTGCCTTCTCCTTCACTTTGGCCACCATCACCTCCACTTAGCCCTTATCACGACAATCCCCCTCACCATCCTCAGGGCAATCGCAACTACCAATCATCCATCTCATCATCACTCACTATGATTACCATCTATCGTGAACCTAGTCCCATAGCCACCCATCACCGCTCGCCAACCCAACCTTCATAGCCGCCACCATCACGAACCCACCCTTGCAAACTAAAGAGAGAGAGAGAGAGTTTCAGATCTAGGGTTTCGAGAAGAAGGAAAAAGATGTGGTCGCAGTTGGTCGCAGAGGAATGAGATAGGTGGGCAAGGGTTGTGACAGTTCTAGGGAGGTAAAGAGGTGGCGGTATAAAGCCCCAAAATCATAACAACTAACCACCTCATGACATACAATGATAAAGCAAAAACTTACAAAATATTAATCTTTCATTGATTCTCTTTAATAGTACAAAAGATGTCATATACATGTATATATTCATAAATCCTAAATTCTGAATCTATAGCATATGATATGTATGAATAACTTGAAACAAAAGGAAACACAAATAAGTTTATGCCCTAATGGTTACATATTTCCAAGATGATGCTCGAGAGCAACAAGAGTGAGTCAAACTCCATATATATAAGAAGCCCAAGACTTATACAAAAGAGTATTTACACAAAAGAAAACAAACGGAGCTCTCGGCTCCAAGGTCGTCCCAAGCTACTTCCGCTATACCTAAAAGTTGGTTTCATAAAAGGTGAGTTAAACCCCAGTAGATAATACTATAACACACTATATGATACTTAACAATGTCATATGGTGAATGCATATGAATGCCATTTAGCAAAAACATTACATTTTTCTCATTTAAAATAATGCAATTCCATGATTATAATTTCATTCGTAAAACAATAGTTTTAAAATCAGAAAATAGAGTGGTGGATACACAACACTGAGAATATCTAAGTACATGTCTGCAAATAGGCTATACAAGCACTATCAAAATCATTTTACCGGTACTAACCGGAAAGATCAGTATCTAACTGCGCGGGTTTCTGAACTTTCACCAAGGACACTCAGGCCAACATAATAAAACCACAACCACACCCCCTAATCAGATTCACCAAGATATTCACACATTTTTCTCAAAAATAATACATTTTCAGTGTAAGAATATGAAACACTGTTCAATGAAAAATGAATGAGTAATTAACCTAATTCTGATGCAAATTCTACAACAATCAAAACTATCCTCCATTGATAACCCAAAACAAATATCTCTAAAGATAAATTTTTAAACACAGATATAATTTTCAAAATCTCAATATAGGAGTGATAACACATACTCAAGCCGATTCTCATCATCAACACGTATGTTTAGATTATTATTTTAAAACTCAATATTTTTCCCTTTTCTCCTCAGTTCAAAACCAAAGACTTCCAAGATTTTCCAACAAAACATCTATTCCTTTTTTCAAAACACATTTAAAGAAAAGACTTTCAAGATTTCAACCCGATTTATCAATATAACCATCTCCACAACCTTTCCCCTAAACTGATTTGAAAACCCCTCTTTTATACCTCCAAAACCAATCCAAAACCCATAACTCTCAAATCTCCCACCCTTTTAAAGAGCACATAACTAAGCTAAAAATCATACAAAGAGGTTAAAAAAAATCCCACCTCAAGATTAGAAGAATAGATGAACAAGACCCAAAGTTGGACAAAGTTGAAACTTAGACTTTGTCCAATCAAAACGACCACCTCTACGCACTCTACCTTTTCTCTCAAAGCACCAAGGTCACGAGGCTTATGGATTAGAGTGCATAAGAGGGTTTATGTGAGATTTTAGAGAGAGAGAGCAAGAAATTTTGGGTAGAGAGCTTTTAGAGTGAGGGATTAAAAAGTGACTGAAAAGCTTTTTTCCCCGTACTGATATATGCACTGGTCGCTTAAGAGACCAAAATGCCATTCGACGTAAAACAAGAAGAACTGCTCAAGTGACCAAAACATGGCTCAAGCGCATGATGATTCACTCCCAGATCTTTTACAAACATGCAAAAGACCACTCAAGCGAAAGAAACGTCGCTTAAGCAAAAAACACCCTATTCCCAGTAGTTTTGCATACCTGCAAGAGATACTAGAAGGAACCAAAGATTGCTCGAACGAAAGAAAGACCACTCGAGCAAACCTGTGAAGAGACAGACAGAATTTTTTTGAAAAACTAACTCCCAACCTATTCAAAACACAACCAACAACCAAACCCATAAGACAACAAGACAATAAGAAGTGTAGACAACAATACAGAACACTGGATCTCGGATTTCAAAGAGTATAAAGGGTCTAGTCTTGACCTGAGCCGCTATAATCTCCATCCTTTAGGAAATTTCATTCCCAAAATTGATAACATAATTCATGCCCAACAGTATAAAAATGGAACAACTCAACTCAATACAATTTGATCTCTAATCTCCAAAACATTTGTAAAAGTTACATGTCACAACAAAAAGTGAAGGAAGTATACAAGACTTAAACACTAACAAACAAGTCCAGATACTTTTCACGGACCTCAACCTCACGCTCCCAAGTTACCTCCTGGACTCCGTGGTGTCGCTACAACACCTTAACCAATAGAATAGTCTTGCCTCGCAAAACTTGATCTTGAATATCTAAAACCTAGACCGGTCTCTCCTTATACAAGGCATCCCCATCTACCTCTACCTCAGTACAATCCAATACATGTGAAGGATCAAGCTCGTACTTCCGGAGCATACAAATATGAAACACGTCATGAACCTCGAAAAGTTGGGCCGACAAGGATAAGCTACCTCTCCAATCCGCTCTAGAATCTCAAAAGGGTCAATAAACCTTAAAGATAACTTCCCACTATTTCTAAATCTCATCAAATCTCATCTTGATGAAATCTTAAGAAACACATGATCCCTCATCTCAAAAGACAAATGCCTCATCCTCTGGTCAGCATAACTTTTCTGGCAACTCTGAGCTGAAACCAACCGCTTACGAATAAGTGCAACTTTCTCCGTTATTTCCTAAACTAGTTCAAGACCTAACATAGGTGCGTCACCCACATCGGCCCAACACACGGGAGATCTACAAGATCAGCCATACCGGG
The DNA here is from genome assembly GCA_025200525.1 of Camellia lanceoleosa. Taxonomy (NCBI): domain Eukaryota; kingdom Viridiplantae; phylum Streptophyta; class Magnoliopsida; order Ericales; family Theaceae; genus Camellia; species Camellia lanceoleosa. The sequence goes on along the minus strand of CM045761.1, from coordinate 131,802,339 downwards.
CCTTAAAGAGTGCCATTCCAATACTCGCCTAAAAGCTATTATTTTAGACAAACTCTACTAAAGGCAAATGTTTCTCCCTCAAGCCCTTACAATCGAAAATGCAAGCACGAAGCATGTCCTCTAGAATCTGAATGGTGCGCTCAGACTGCTCGTCAGTCTGAGGATGATAGGCGGTGTTAAAAATCAACTTAGTGCTTATAGGCTCTACCACAATCAAGTTGTGAAATGTGGATCCCTATCCGAGATGATTGTCACTAGGACCTTATGAAGTCGTATTGTGTCCTTAACATACAGATCGGCAAGAAAGTCTACCGAATCACTCATGCGCATTGGTATCAATTGTGCAGACTTAGTTAACTGGTCGACAATTACCCACACGACATCATTACCCCATTGAGTTCTCGAAAGACCCACGACAAAGTCCATTATAACATGCTCTTACTTCTACTCGGCTATACGTAAAGGTTGTAACAAACCCACTGGTCGCTGGTGCTCGGCCTTTACTTGTTGACAAGTAAGACACTTTGAAATAAATAAAGCCACATCTCTCTTTATTCTCCTCTACCAAAACTGAAGGTAAAGATCATAGTACATCTTTATGCCTCCCGGGTGGACCGTAAGGCATGAATGGTGACACTCTCGAAGGACACTCTCGAAGTACTTATTCTCTACAAGACTCTAGCATAAAAAGACAGTTTAAGTGTCTCACATTTGAATCAGAATGAACATTCAATCCCTTCTCTACCTTCCTATTGGAGATCTTCCCCCAGATAATCTCTATCTCACGATCATGTAGTTGTGTCTCCATAACTCGACTTATCAAGGTAGGTTGTGTGATAACAGTAAATAATGTAGCTAACTCAATAGACTTGCCAAGATGCAAGGCAAACTCACCGACCGCACCCAATATCTCCCATTTTTGAATAGCAATACTAACTATAATGCTTATGGACTTCTTACTCAAAGCATCAGCGATCACATTGGCCTTCCCAAATGATAATGCAACTCGAAGTCATAATCCTTCATAAACTCCATCCACTCATTTGCCTCAAGTTCAAGTCTTTCTATGAAAAAAGGTATCTCAAAATTTCATGATCAGAAAATACCTCAAATTTCTCCTCGTACAAATAATGCCTTCAGATTTGTAAGGCAAAAATTACTGTTGCTAACTCTAAGTCGTGCGTAGGGTAGTTTCTCTCTTGTGTTTACAACTGTCGAGAACCGTAGGCTACAACCTTTTCCTCTTACATCAAAACATATCCCAAACCCTCACGAGACGCATCACAATACATTGATTAATCCAAGCCCCTCTTCGGTATAATCAAAACTGAAGACGTGGTAAGTCTAATCTTAAGTTCTTTGAATGACTTCTTACAAGCCTCACTCCACATAGACTTAATCCCCTTTCTCATCAATCTATCAAAGGCGAAGCCAATCTAGGGAAATCTTTCACAAAACGTTGATAATACCCCGCTAAGCCCAAGAAACTGTGGATCTCAAAGGCATTTTTAGGTTGTTCCCAATCTTGTATTGCATCCATCTTAGATGAATCCACTATCACACCTTTCCCGGATACCACATAGCCTAGAAATTTAACCTATTTGAGCCAAAACTCACACTTACTGAATTTAGCATACAAACGGTGTGCCCCAAGCAAATTAAGTACAACCCACAAGTGTCCCTCGTATTCCTCCTCGGATGGTGAATAAATCAAGATGTCATTGATAAAGACAACCACAAACTGGTCTAAAAACTCTCGAAAGACTCGATTCCTCAAGTCCATTAACGAGGTCAGTGTATTGGTCAGCCCAAAAGGCATCACTAAGAACTTGTAGTGGCCATACCATGTACGGAATGTCGTTTTCTAAATGTCCTCCTTCTTCATTCTCAATTGGTGATACTTCGATCTCAAATCAATCTTAGAAAAGTAACGTGACCTCTTCAACTGGTCAAATAAATCATCTATCCGTAGCAATGGGTATTTGTTCTTGACAATTACCCAGTTCAACTTATGGTAGTCAATACATAATCGCAATGTACCATCCTTCTTCTTAGAACGAGAGCCGATGCTTCCCAGGGCGAGGTACTAGGATGTATGAAGCCCTTATCTAACAAATCTTGAAATTGAACCTTCAACTCGCATAACTCGGCTGGTGGAAATCTATACAATGCCAAGGAAATCTAAGTCATTCCTGGCATTAAGTCAATAGAGAACATAATCTCTCTATGTGGTGGTAAACTGCTGAGATCCTTAGGAAAAACGTTCGAATAATCTCGAACTACCCTCGTAAATCATCATGAACAACACTGCTCTCATATACTAAAGTGATAGCAAAGAGAAAACCTATCTCTCTTCGACCCTCAAGGTCATACAACGGACGAATAACACTATCTTTCCGGTCACACAAGAAGTAAAAACTATCCCCAGACGGTGTACACACTGATACCCTCCTACGGAGACAATCTATTGAGGCCCAAAAATATGTCAACCAATCCATACCTAATATCACATCAAAAACATGCATATCCAAAACAATAAAATCAAAGAAAAGTTAATGATCTACGACCTCAATCTCAAAAGAGTGGCATACTCATCCCAGTGCTACCTTACCCCCAACAAGTGTCTTCATATACAGAGAAGACTCTAATCGATCCACCTCCAAACCCAAAGCAAATGCAAAGGAAGATGAGATAAATGAATGAGATACACCTATACCTACCAACACATTTGGCCACAAAATTAAATAACAAGAAGTTACCTCTTACAACAGAAAGTACCGGCAACTGATCCAGCGTGGTAACAACATACATACGCCCTGATGGTCTCTGATCAACCTTCTTACCACTCAGAGCATAGGCCAGATACATAGATTGAGCCAAAGTGGCTCCCTAATTGGCCCTCAAGGCCTGAGCTGACTATATTGGTTGATGGCTTTAAGTCTGTCTCGAACTAGATGTGCTAGATATATCACCGGACTGAGGGAAAAACCTCTTCAAATGCCTAATCTGCCCACACTGATAACAGGTAGGCGAATATCCTTTCCCTTAACTCTGGCTTTGATAATGAGCCGAACACTGCGCCGGTTGCTGCCCTCTTCCTTCTTTCTACAAGCATACCGAAGATTTGTAGCCTAACTGACCACATCTAAAACATGTGAATCCATATTGGTTGCCTCTCCCCAAACCAGAACTCGGTATGGGAAAGATGGACCTTGATTGCGAAGCCTAAGACTGCTGCATTGTGGAACCCCTTTGTCATTTGTTGTCCCTCGCGTCTTTTTGAACATCCTAACCCTTTTTCTTGGAGCCCCTCATCCGCTTCTCCTCAGTTTGAATCACTATCTCTAAGTGAATCGCCGACTCTACCAAACAGCTGTAATCCCTAATCATAGACCCGACCACCTTGAAGAGGAGTTCTGTCCTCAACCTCTTCTCGAACTCTATACAATGCCATTCTTCCATTGCCACAAGTTCCAGTGCAAACCTTGAAAGGCTAATGAAAGCAACTTCAAACTCGACCACTAGCGTGCTCAACTGCTTGAGCTTCAACAACTGCTCTTCCAACTTCTCTCTCACTGTGGGTGGCAAAAACTTATCTTGGAAGACATTGACAAAGGCCTCCCAAGACACCCTGATTCAGCCCCTCACAAACTTTCACCATTAACCTGCGTCGTCTCTAAGCTAAAAGGACGCCAAGGTCACCCTCAAAGTATCGTCATTAATGTCAAGCATCTCGAACGTCTTTACCATCTACTCTAGCCATTCATCAGCCTTTAATGGCTCCTTCAATGCCCACAAACTCGTCCAGATTAGACTGAAAGAACTCCCTCTTAAGAAATGATGGCCTTGTCTCTGCCATATGGGCCTGAACTTAATTCTCAGCTCTAAGAATGTCCATGGATTCCCACACTGCCCTGCCATGTCCTAGGCAAAGGCGCCCATGGCTTACGTGGCTCAGCCACATTTTCCTCTTGCACCAAAATCTTGTTTGGAATCAGCATTTCTTGCCGTATAGGCTTACCTCACCTACTACCTCTACGTCCGCGTCCTGACATTCTAATAAAGGTAACACAAATATTTAGCACATTCATAAATGTGCCGAAACTAGTTCACTCATGTCTCAATACAGTGGACAACACAATAATTCATTCCACATAAGCACCGAATCACATAGTCACAAACGAATTTTCTTTCTAGATAATAATTGTTCCGCAATATTGCCAAAGTTTTGGTTAGAACTAGTAATGATCAAATGCTCTTCTAATAGGACTTCTAGAAATTCGTAGACACAATAAATATCTCAGAAACTAAATCCCATACTCATTTAGTCACATAAGCATGTTATCACATAGCATACCGGGCCTACTTCTGATACTATCTAGCGAGACAAACCCATAGTGGTAAAAATCATGTCCCACGATCCGAAAGTATTCAAACCCGATAGCTTTGATGCCAACTTGTAACGCTCCAAAATCATAACAACTAACTACCTCATAACATACAATGAAAAAATGAAAACTTACAAAATACTATCCTTTCATTGATTCTCTTTAACAGTACAGAAGATGTCATATGCATGTATACATTCATAAATCCTAAATCCTGAATCTATAGCATATGACATGTATGAATAACTTGAAACAAAAAGAAATACAGATAAGTTTATGTCCTAATAGCTACATATTTCCAAGATGATACTTGGGAGCAATAAGAGTGAGTCAAACTGCATACATATAAGAAGCCCGAGACTTATACAAAAGAGTATTTACATAAAAGAAAACAAAGGGAGCTCTCAGCTCCTAGGTCCTCTCAAGCTACTTCCGCTGTACTTGAAAGTTAGTTCCACATAGGGTGAGCTAAACCCCAGTAGAGAATATTATAACACACTATATGATACTTAACAATGTCATAGGGTAAATCCATATGAATGCCATTTACCAACAACATTACACTTTCCTCATTTAAAACAATGCAATGCTATGATTATAATTTCATTAGTAAAAAACAGGGCAGTAGATACACAATATTGGGAATCTTTAGGTACGTGTCTACCAGTAGGCTATAAAAGCACTACCAAAGCCCATTTACCAGTATTAACCGGAAGGATCGGCACTGTGACGTCCCAATTTCTACTATCAAGATTAGGGTAGCATCACTACAGAGTCCTTTGGTCAATAGCCAAGTAAAATCCCAGGAAAGTCGGAGGAGTTAATATAGTTTCCCTTCTAAGTCCAACCACCTTAGATAGCAAGCTATCTTATTGACAGATCTTAAGAGATATTAACACAAAGTCTCATAAGTAACGCAGAGATAGTTATAGGATTACAAAAGCCAATGATAATTACAGTGTTCAAATCTTAAATTACAAAACGAGTCCCATTACTATTACAATCCAAAAATAAAAGCATGAATAGACTCATCAGCAAAATGGCTGCTAACTATCTCTAAGCAGACACACAAGTCTTTAAATGTCTCTGGCTTTTCGTCGGCCTCATATGTTTCTTTGATACCTGGCATGAAACGCCATGAGTTTTGAATGCCCAGTAAACGCATACACACACTATCCCTTTTTTTCAATTTAATACACAATTATAATTACAACAATAGGAAAAGAAACATGATATTCAAGTAAATAATAAGCGTTACAAGGTAAGTTGTTAATAGTCTAGAAATCCCCCAAAGAGATTTCATCCTCCCAACTACAAGAATCGGATGCAGATTATTCAATAGGCCCCCTCTTTTACTACTTTGTTGCAGACCTTACCTCAGATTCCTACTAACAGTTATATACCATGTAGCGCCAACCACAAATCCTCAAAAGAGCCAGTAAAATAGGGCCTTGCCCATTCCCTCCTCACACCAAAACCATCTAGGGTCCGAATACAACCGCTTCGTTCAAGGGTTCCGATTAACCACTTGTGCAAGACTTTAATTTTCAAAAGGGAACATGTTCTGCTAACCAATTCAATTTGCACATAACATTATCTCATAAAAATACTCATATGATCGAAACCCCATTAGCTACCATTCAAGTTTTCCTTTTAGATTAACGTTTTAAGTTAGTTAGTACAAGCAAGTAACAAAAAAATAAATTTGCATAAATGTGAGCATCATCGGAGGATTGAAATAGAAGGTATATAACCATGACATATTTAATATCATACTAAGACATGATCATATATTAATAAGTATATTCATGAACACAAGAGCATAAAACACCAATGCAAAAAAGAATTTTCAGATTTAGTACCACTTAAAGATTAAAATTAAAAGGGTTATTTCAGATTATTCCCGAACCTGGCGAGGTCCAGAAGATTTTTCTACATTTTTTTAGATTTTTCGAAAGTTGGCTATAAAACAGGTTTTTCATGCACAATACTCAAATAAGAAGATTGGTGAGAAAATATTTTTTTAAGGGAAATTTTTCACTTCTTTTGTGAGGAAAACATACTAAATAATGTATCAATAACTTAGATTTTTAGAGTGATGGTATGCCTTTGGAAATAATGTGAGATATGGGAAGAAAAATGTAGTTTTGCATTTATTAAGAGGAAATATGAGTATAAGAAGGATCAAAGCCCAATTCATCAACTTTGAACACATGAATACCATTATAACACATCTGAAAATATGATTTTAAATCTCTAATAACATGTATTTGAAAAAGGAAATAAAAGAAGAGATGGTGATGTGGCTTACTTATTGTCTAATTGAAGAGTTTTCACAAAGGTTTTTCTCTTTTCCCCTCCTCCACTACCAAGGTTCACTCTCTTTCTCTTCTTTATCTCTCAACCACATATGTAAGTGTGTGAGTGTGTTTTATGCTCAAAAGTGTAGAGAGGATTGGTGTATTTATAGGGGAGAAAAAAAAAAAAAAGAATGGTGAAAAGTCCAAAATGTCCTTAGTGCCAATTCAATTGAATAGGCTTGGATTTAGTTAGGATGGAATGGAATGTATGATGATTAGAGCCTTAATTACACCTTTAACATGATCTAGTTAGGCTTAGATTTAATCAAAGTTGAATTGGTTACAAGTACAATATATATATATATATATATCAATATATAATCATATTTGTACCCTAGGTCAAATTTTCTTCCCTAAATCAAGCAAATTGTCCCCAAAAGGACATCATCTATATATATACATAGCATAGCTGGCCTTGGGAGTGGATTTGAGGGGATTTGTTTTGATTTTTTTGTGTAAAATTTGAAGATATTTTGTGTACAAAATTATTTATGTAAGAAAAGTACAAGTATATATGTATGTATATATATATATATATATGCATGTATATATAATGGTACTACTTTGGGGTCAACATGTGATTCAAGAAAAATATAAGGGCCAAAATCTTAATTTATGAATTTAAACATTTAATTAAGTGTAGTATTTAATTTATTTAAGGCCTAGAATTTTAATTCAGCTAAAATTTCTTTATTTTGAATTAAACGGCGAATTGTACTGAGAACCAAAAACCTAGGGTTTCTTGTATAGAAAATATACTTAAAAAATTAATTTAATTATTTTTTAGGGTTTTAGAAATGATTCGTGAGTTCCTAGATTCAATTTAGGGTTTGTGAGTTTTCGATTGGCACATGTTTTTTATTCTAGGGTTAAAATTAAGATTAATTAAGAAATTGAGGGACTACAATAAGTAATTTAAAAGTAAGGGTTAAAAAAATATTGCAAAGATCAAGGGCCTCACAGGCACCTAACTGATCAAGTTTCTAGACTTTCACCAAGGATACTCAAGCCAACATAATAAAATTACAACCACACACTCTAACCAGATTCACCAAGGTATTCACACATTTTCTCAAAAATAACATATTTTCGGTGTAAGAATGTGAAACAATGTTCAATGCAAGATGAATGAATAATTAACCTAATTCTCATGCAAATTCTACAACAGTTAAAGATATTCTCCACCAATAGCCCAAAATAGATATCTCTATACAAAAAATAAATTTCTTGTTAGACCATTTTAATATCATTTATTTATTTATTTGTATATTTTATTCATGAATCTTCTTTTGTTTTATTCATGAATCTCATCTTGTTCATGAATGGAGATTCATTGCTTTGGTGACCTTTTGTCTTATTCATGAATGGAGATTAATTAGAATTCATGAACTTGGTGGTGAGTTATTATTTGGAGTCTCTCTATTTTCTCTAGTTTAATGGTCATCATTATTTTTTGGTATAATTTGTAAGGTCCTAATGGCCTATAAATAGTTTCTCTTTTCTAATCTTTTCTTTACCAACACACCAACTATTTTCTATACAAAAGAGATTCTAGCAAAGAAGGATGTTTTTCTTGGTGGAGTTTTGGGTTCACCATCTTGTGCAGAGTTAGCCTGAACCATATGATAAGTGATCGGGCTGTTGTATCCTGGAGGGGACAAGTCATAGTTTTGTGACTTTTGCATCAGTATTTGGGTTCTTTCTACCGTAGTGGGCTTGATCTCCTTAAAGAAAACAAGATATCCGCGCCTCAGCCTAATCTATTTGTATCTCATTTTCTTTGCATTATTTATCAATTAAATACAATTTTTTCTGGTATTTTCACCAACATTTCCAAACTTAGAAACAATTTTCAAAATCTCAATATAGGAGTAATAACACATATTCAACCCCATTCTCATCATTAATACGTATGTTCAGATTATTATTTCAAAACTAAATATCTTTCCTCTTTCTCCTTAGTTCAAAACCAAAGACTTCCAAGATTTTCTAATAAAACATCTATTCCTTTTTTCAAAACGCATTTAAAGAAAAGATTTTCAAGATTTCAACCCAATTTATCAACATAATCATCTCCACAACCTTTCCCCTAAACCCATTTGAAAACTCTTACTTTATACCTCTAAAACCAATCCAAATCAAACCCATAACTCTCAAATCCCCCATCCTTTCAAAGAGCACATAACTAAGTTAAAAATCATACACAAAAAAAAATTCCTACGACAAAATTAAAAAAATAGATGAAAAAGACCCAAAGTTGGACGAAGTCAAAATTTAGACTTTCTCCGATCAAAACGACCACCTCTATGCGCTCTACCATTTCTCTGAAAGCACCAAGGTCACGAGGGTTACGAATTAGAGTGTATGGGAGAGTTTATGTGAGATTTTAGAAAGAGAAAGAGAGCAAGAAATTTTGGGTGGAGAGCTTTTAGAGAGAGAAAGGGATTAATGAAAAGCTCTTTTCTCCGTACTGGTATACACATAGACCGCTTGAACAACCAAAACATCGCTCGAGTGTCAAACACAAGAAATCTCTTGAGCGACCAAAACATGGCTCAAACCACAATGACCCACTCCCAGATCTTTCCAGACCTGCAAAAGACCGCTCGAGAGAAAGAAAGGTCGCTCGAGCGAAAAACACCCCACTCCCAGTAGTTTTGGAAAGCTGCAAGAGATACTAGGAGGAACCAAAGACCGCTCGAGCGAACCTAAGAAGAAACAGACAGAAGTACTTTGAAAAACTAACTCACAACCTATTCAAAACACAACCAACAACCAAACCCATAAGGCAACAAGACAAAAAAGGGTGTAGACAACAATACAAAGCACTGGATTTCGGATTTCAAAGAGTATAAAGGGTCAGGTCTTGACTTGTGCCGCTATAGGTGGAGGCTGCTAGAGGTAGAGGAAAGAGTGTTAGAGGGTTAACAAAGAGCTACCGGATGTAAGAAACGGTAGAGGAAAAGTGGCTGAAGGTGAGAAACAGTAGAGAGAGGGCTGTCGGAGGTGGGAGAAGAGTAAAGAGAGAGCATGAAAGGTGATGGATGGGATGAGAAATTGGTTCAATTTTTAGGATTTAGAGATCGATTGATAATTTTACACGAAAAGATAAAATTGTGATAAAAAATATATATATATATATATATATAAATTAAAGAGTGTAATGAGTTCTTTTTGTGGTATAAGTAGAATTACCCTTTGACAATATTATTGTCAACGACACAAAAGAAGTTAACAAGATGATGAAATTACGGTTTTACCCCGATATATTTGTATGTGGAATGCACTAGTCAAATGGTAAATCCTTCTATTTAACAAATCAAATTACTTTCATTACCCCCTCATTCTGTTCTTTTATTTATTTCTCCTCCTTTCCATAGACTTTCATTTCCATTCCCACAATCTCTTTTTCCCCCTACCATCATCTAACAACTCTCTCACTCATTTCTTCTCATCGCTCTTCAAAATCGGCCACTGGCTGCCACCAACTAGGGACGGTAATGGGGGTTAATGGGGTAGATATTAATTCTCCATCCCCATTCCCTTATAATAAATTTTCCCCATTCCCCATGGGTACCACCCTCCCCATATCCTAATGGGTTTGGATTTTCCCCAACCCACTTTAATCCCCATTTTTATTTTATTTTTATTTTTTATATTTAATGTTAACAATCACTTTTTTTTCTAAATATACCTTCAAATTTTTTTTAATATATTTAATGTTAACAATTTTTTTTTTTTTTTTTTTTTTTTTTTTTTTTTTTAAGGTTCACAACAAAAGCTAAATATACCTTCAATCTTTTTTCTTTCTTTTTTAATATATTTAATGTTAACAACTTTTTTTCTTTCTTTTTTTTTTTTTTTTTTTTAAAGGTTCACAACAAAAGCTAAATATACATTCAATCTTTTTTTCTTTCTTTTTTAATATATTTAATGTTAACAATTTTTTTTTTTTTTTAGGTATTTTAGATTTTTAACTTTTTTCTTCAAACAGTTTCGAATTAAATCTTCAGCTCAGAGTTTGAAGCTTTGTTTATTCTATTTAATTTTATTTATATATAATGATTGATTGTTATTTGATTATTGATTTACTGAAACCAAATACCCTACCGTTCTTCTAATCCTTTATGGTGAATCAATTAGTTGTTGAAAGATCAGGATTTACAGTCTTGGTGTTAGGTTTACTAGGGTATGCCCCTGGACTAGTTGAATTCATAAGAGTAAATTACCCCCAAAAAAAAAAAAAAAGAAAAATTCATGATTAGAGTCTTGGAAGTGAAACAATAAGTTCAAAAAAGATTTGAAGTCATGGACTCTCATATATGTTTATCTCCATATCATTACATGAGGGTATGTTCAAGTTTCAGGTACTGCTTAAGCAAGGTTTTTTTTAACTTCAGAATTTTGCACATTGGGAAGTGACCCAAATCGTTTATCTAATATATTCACTTTTGTTTTTGAAAATGTTATTTTTAAAATTTTGAATTTTGCAAACTTCATAAAATTTTGAATTTTGCCACTGGAATTCCTTTTTTCTTGAACTTTTGCTAAAATACCTAAAAAATTCTAGATACGTATAAAATTTGACAAGAATAATGTGACAATGTTAATTAATGTGTATTTGATTTTATTGTTGAGCCAAATAAAATAAAATAAGATTGAATGTATATTTAACTTTGGTTGTGAATCTTAAAAAAAAAATAAAAAAAAAATGGTTGTGAACCTTAAAAAATAAAAAATAAAAATAAAACAAAAAAAAAAAAGATTGAATGTATATTTAGCTTTGGTTGTGAATCTTAAAAATTAAAAAAAAAAATGGTTGTGAACCTTAAAAATAAAAATAATAATAATAAAAAGATTGGAGGTATATTTAGCTTTGGTTGTGGATCTTAAAAAAAAAAAAAAAAAGTATTTTGTGAACCTGAAAAAATAAATAAATAAATAAAAGAAAAAAGATTGAATGTATATTTAGTTTTGGTTGTGAATCTTAAAAAAAAATAAATAAATAAATTTTGTGAACCTGAAAAAAAAAATGAATAAATAAAAGAAAAAAGATTGAATGTATATTTTGTTTTGGTTGTGAATCTTAAAAAAAAAAAAAAAAAAAAAAAAAAAAAGATTTTTGTGAACCTAAAAAAAAAAATAAATAAATAAAAGAAAAAAGATTGAATGTATATTTAGTTTTGATTTTAAAAAAAAAAGTTTTTTGTGAACCTAAAAAAATAAATAAATAAATAAAAGAAAAAAAAAATTGAATGTATATTTAGTTTTGATTGTGAATCTTAAAAAAATAAAAAATAAAAAATAAAAATAAATAAATAAATAAAAAATATGGGGAAATTAGTGGATACCCATCCCCAACCCATTCCCAGTGGATATTTAAAGAATATCATCTACCCTACCCAATGGATAAGAAAAAAAGAAAAAACTCATGTATTTGGGTTGGGTCTCCATAGATACCCATAGAATAGGTTATCCATTGTCATCCCTACCACCAACCTCAACTAAAGGCTACCACGAGACACCATCAAAGGCCACCACCGCCAAGCTTTTGTAATCACTTCCAGAGCTTCTCACCTCATGCTTTTCACTGTACAAGTCGAGCAGTTGGGATGGACTCAAAATCTATCTAGGCTTTACCAAGGACCAACGTGGGGCACAAGATGATTGGCCAGAGCTTATCTCAAACTTCATAAATTTAGCTTGAGTTAGGCTTGAGTTGGCCAAAAAAAAAAGAAAGTTTGACAGTTGATTTGTTGAGGATAACCTTTTCTTCCTTTTTTTTTTTGAAAAAAAAAAAAAAACCTATTTTGCACTAAAAATTTCAATAACCGTTTAGAATTATAACTTGTTCATAACATTTAGGATCGAAAGTCATCAGTCAATATATCAAGTTGATTTGCACCATGATTAGAGTGAAATCTCATACTTCCAATGGTTATAATAGGTTATTTATTATATATAAAAGTTGGTTTCTAGTTACCCAGGTTATCCAAGTCCTCTGCCAGCTTCAATTTTAATTCGGGCTTGAAATATTAGTCCATACCCAATATCGTGTTTCAATATATTAAGCTTAATTGTAAAAATTACTGGTGACGATTAATACATTTTGACATATGAGAGAGGCGGGGTACGGGGTTTAAGTGTTTATTTAAAAGGTATATTACATTGACTACTTTGAAATTTGAAAAAATATTGTAAGTTTTATAATTTTGACATTGACTTTTAGGAAGTGGTTAAAAATTGATTTTTTTAATGTTTCGACTTTTTTATGTGAGAGATGATATGATTCAAAATGAGTTAAAAATTAACTTTTGACTTTTATTAGCACTCTTGTAATTTTAATTTATATAATACTTAGGCATCGTTTGGAAATATACATTTTAGTAACTTTTTATGTTTTTGGTTAAAATAAAATGTAAAAAAACTAATATGTTTAAGATGAATTTTTGATTTTTTACAAAAAAAAATGTGCGAAAAGTACAGAGAAAAGATAATCTTTAACTTTTTGATATAGATTATAGCTTTTTGGTTTTTAATAAATTTTTGACTTTTAAACTAAAAAGTGATATTACCAAATGAGGCCTTAGTCTCATTTTTATTAATAATTTATTAATTATATAAATAAAAATTTAATATTATTATCTCTTTTATACAAAAATATATGTTTTACATTAGTTTCGATCTATTAGTTTTATTAAAAATTAAAAAAAAATTCTACTTATATCAAAAAGTTCAAGGAAAGTTGTAATTTCCCCTTACTTAATGAGAGGCCATGGCTTTTCTAATTTTGTCGTGGTGGGTGACAGATTCGGAAATGATAATTATTTATTTATTTAATTTTTTGTTTGGGTAAGGAATGGGAGTTTTTTAAAAAAATATTTCAAAAAAAAAAAAATAATTAAAGAATTGACCCACTTTTTAAACTATTTAAGAAATTAACCTACTTTTTGAAATCACATTTTCAAAATGTGATTTTGAAATTGAAATTGCATCTTGAACATGTAATTTCACTTTAAAATCGCAAGTTGAAAATGATGATGTGGTGAAATTACATATTCAACATGCGATTTCAAGGTGAAATTGCATGTTGAAAATGCAATTTCAAAAACAGGTTAATTTCTCAAATAGTTTGAAAAGCGGGTCAATTCGCTAAATAGTTTTTTTTTTTTGGATTATTTGAAAAAAAACACTCAAGAGATGGAGAGAAGTATGGTGTGGTGACGTCGTAGAGATGGAAAGTAAGGGTGTTCACGGTTCGATTGTGGTTGGGGAACTTTCAATCCATCATTTGTTTGTTAGATTGGCGGATTGAAAATAATCAATCCACATCCATCCGCCGAATTGACGGATGCAAATTGGGTGGATTGACGGATGAATACGAATCAGTTTAGTAGTTTAAACTTTTACAAATTTTGAACATAATATAACAATTTATCAACATTTTTATTTGGATAACAATCTAACTCAATATAACTAAAAGATTATCAAGTAAATTGTCAAATATTAATAATAAATACATATAATAAAACATGCATTATCAAAAATATTTCATTACTTTTTTTTTATTCAAAAACTATTTAATTTGATTTTTTTTTAAATGACAAAATTAAATCTTATATTTTCTACACAAAAATACAAAATATTAACCCTTGCTATTTGATAAAAGAATTTCCAAATTGAAAACACAACAAAATATCTATACTTTTTTTCAATTGAAAATACAAACAAAATATCTAAACAAACTAAAAATACAAAGTCTTACAAATTACTAGAGGTACTCGCGGTTTAGCAGTTCGGTTACAGTCAAAGGAACCTCAAATTCGCCATCTGTCCAAAACTAGACGGATTGAAAAAAATTAATCCGCAACTGTCCACTCGTCATCACGTATCCATCCAAAATGCTGCAGTTGATTCGGTTCGATCTGTTTGGACGGATCAAAATATCCGCTACTTACCCCTAGTGTAAAGAGAGAAGAGTTTTTAATAAAAGAATATATGTTTTTAAGGTGTGTTTTATTTATATTTTTAGTTATGATTTTTGAGTTAACATTTAGAAAAATTATAATATATTTATTTTTAAAAGGGGTGTATCATATGTATCTTTAATTATGACATTTTTTTTTTAGTTATGATTAATTTTATTTTTTAATTATGACATTATTTTAGTTATGTCTCATAAAATTTTTAGTTATATTTCATGTTATTTGAGTTATGACATTTTTTTTTAGTTATAACTCAAAAAGTATGAAATTATGTTTTTTTTAATTATAGATAATGGTAGGTATCATAAAAAAATATTATTAAATGTTTCACGAAAATTTTTCATCTTTTAACTAGTATGTGGTGTTTTATTGTGTGTATAACCCAAGAATAGAGAATCTTTGTGAAACTTTTCATGATATTTATTTCATAATACCTAACATTATTCTCAGTTATAAAATGCATATAATACACCCCATTTGAGGGATGTGTATCATGAGTTTGGAGTTGCTGCTACACATGGTGCGCAGCAACAACTGTTACTCGCCTTATTGGGCCTATTTGAAGGCCTAATTCGATAATCTGAACCGTTCACATTTTAGAAATTATTAAGTAGAATAACTTGTAAAAAATCACGTCAATTGGATATTGTTATGTCTTTCATCAAATCACATTTGCATGAGTTTTATGTTTCAAATTACATTTATCTTCTTCTTTTTTTAAATACAAATGTGATTTGATGAAAAGGCTAATAATATCCGATTGACGTGATTTTTTATAGGTATATTCTACTCGATATCTTCTAAAATGTAGACGGTTCAGATTATCGAATTAGGCCATGAAATGAACCCAATAAAGTGTGCAATAGTTGCTACTGCACACCCTACGTAGCAACAACCCCAAACTGGTGTATCATAGTGTTTACCTACTGTTTATGACCTAGTGTGTTGTTTTTTTTTTTTGTTACAGGAAAATCCTCCCACTCTCCCGCAGGTCTAAGGCAGCGCCCCTTGAGGAGATCACTAGGGTGTCCTGTTGGCCGTTCCGAGTAAGAGACTATAACCTGGAAGCTTGTCCCGACCTCACAAGGCAAGTTCCAATAAGTCAGGACTCGCACAGCGGGGGAGCATTAAACCCACACTAAGTGCTGACTAGACAACTTGAGGTCCAACCTCCTAACCAACAATGCTTTCGCCCAAAAGATTGGCCCAACGGGGAGGGGAATTGAACTTGTGACCTTAGGGCTTAAACCCCAAGGCTTTACCACAATGCTACGACCCCTTGGGTTACCTAGTGTGTTGTTAGTTTTGATTATAACAAATTTTTAGTTAGGATTCAAGAATTGTTTGGTTATACCTCATGTGATGTTTAGTTATGACTCAATTTATTTTTTTTGGATAAATTACAAATATACCCCCTGAGGTTTTTTGAAAATACAGATTGTCCCTCATGATTTGAAAAATTATGAATACCCCTTTGTCATAATTTTTTATTTAACAAAATTAACTGAAAAAATGAAATTCATAATGGCTCTCCTATACAATAATAAAATTACCTAAATTATTAATTGAAACGTATTTCTAACATCACTAAAAACTGTTAATTGACTTGATAATTTGTTATAAAATTAGAAATCTCAGGGAGTGGAATATAATTTCCAGAACCACAAGGGGGCAATTCGTATTTTAATCAAACGTCAAGGGGTGTATTTGTAGTTTATCCTATTTTTTTAATTATGACTCTTCAGTAATGATACATAGCTCTAATATTAAAGCTCTAAATGGAGCTCTAGTGAAGTAAAAGAGAAAGAGTAGAGAGAGATAGAGAAATGAGTATGGACCCCACCTTTACATGAGCACTCTCCATATTATTAGAGTTGCATTAGAATTTTCAAATTAGAGCTCTCAAACATTTGCCATTTTTTAGTTAATAAATGATAAAATAAGAATTTCTTTGAAAGTTTACGGTTGATTGTGACGTGTTTAATAACTTGATTCATTACTTTAAAATTGAATATATTAATTAATAATTAATTAAACTCGTTTGATAACTACAATTGATTTCACTTAAAAATTTAAGTGCTTTTTAAATGAAAGTTAAAAGTTAAGAAAATTTTATTAAGTCATATGTAACTTATTTAATTATGATTGAAGACAAGTTTGGATACTTACTAAAACAGTCAAAGATTCAAAATTAAAAGGTCAACTATTTTCTTTACTTTTGCATATTTTCATAAAAATTCAAAAAATCAATTAAAATAATCAATTCTCAAAATAACCCTGAATTTATAAATATTAAACATAAGCATCATACAAATTATTACTAACTCACTACTATTGCCACTGCTAGCACCACTGCTACCGTTATTGCTACCACCACCACCACAACCACTACAGTCAAAAAGTCAACTAAAATAACTAATTTCCAAAATAACTTTGAATTTATAAATATTAAATATAAATATCAATACACATTATTATAAACTTACTACTACCACCACTACTACCACCATCACTACCGCTACTGCTACCATTACCGTCACCACCATTATGCCACTGCCACTGCCAACGCCACTATTACAATCACCACCACTACCGTTATCGCTACCACCACTCTCGCCATCGCCGCTATCATGCCACCACCACCATTGTCACTACCACCACCACCACCACTTTTATCGCTATTGTCATTGTTATCATGAGTATTACTATCATTTTACTATTGCCATCACATCACCACCATAGTCGTTATTATCATTATTACCACCCTACAACAACCTTTCACATCCACAATCATTGTCACCATTATTATAACCACCATCATTACATTGTTGACATAACCTCTTTTTTATTTTCATGACACAATCATTATTATTATTATTATTTTTTTTTTTTAGACAAATGACACAATCATTATTAATATAATAAATTTCATTACTTCAACATATATATGTTGAAGTAATGAAATTTATTATATTTAATTCATATCTCATAAACATGGCAATTGTAATTTAAAATTTAACCTGATAATGATTACCAACCAGCAATGCGACTAAGCTTTCACTAATACAGTATGACTCATAGAATGAGTAATCGCCAGCATCAAGTCTAATGGTAAATTAAGATTTATTTTGAACACAAATTCGGTTTAATTCTAACTATTTATTATATATTTTCTGTAGACTTCCTAAACTTCGGATTCATTGTCAAAGATTAGAAAATAAATTTATTCGTACATTTTTGTGAACAAAATATTGAGGGTATCGGTGAGTGAATTTTAAAAATTCAAAAAAAAATTCAAAAAACTTCATGATTTTAGGTTCTATTCGTCTAGATAAATTAGAAAAGTTTTTTTTTAAAAATTGAAAAAAGCCTAAAGATTAAAAAAATTTTTTTTTTTTTTTTTTGTTTCTTGTGAACCTTTTTTTTTTTTTTTTTTTTGGTATTCCTTTCAAAAAAATTATTTTTAGACCCTTCTACACCAAACCAGATGAACTTTTAAAAAAAAAAAAATTGAAAAGAAAATGCGGCTTTCATGTTGATCCTACACCCAAAGATTGTAGATAATATTAGAATTTAAAAAAATCAGAGATCAAAGATTAATGGAAAAATTGAAGGTAAATCAATGTTGAGAGGTGTGTTAGGCATTAGGTCTAAGAACTAATCTTATTTGATGAGAAAAACACGTGTCAAAAAGTTATCAAAAAACTTACCAGAAAATTCGACAGTTGCCAGTGACAACAATTGGTAGCAATAAATTGAAGAAATATGTGTACAAATAGTAGAACATTTGAATAGATAATTGGATATTTAAAGAAATAGGTGACAACACACACATTTGAACATATAATTTGACATGCATTTGAATAGAAATGTGACATTTAAACATGCATATAATTAAACTTTGGAACAAATTATATCTTTTTAATTCAAAAAAATTTAAACTTTAACAATTTCAGAAAGACCTAGTTAATAAGTATCCCTAGGACACAGATAAATGACAAAAAATTTAAAGAATATAAGACACTTTTTGCTAAATTCAACGTATTTTATTGAAATTAAAAATATTTTTTTATATTTTTATATATTTTCAAGACATTTTTTACATATTTTCTTACACTAGTGGTGTGTATGTCCGTTGCACGTAATTTTCATCTAATCTAGTATAATGAAATGTAATTAATTTTTTTTTTCAAATCCTTGTTACTCTTGTAATTGTCCTCGTAATATTATAGAGAATAAATTTTAGAATAAAATGGGCATACTAAACAATGCACTCCTTCGTAAGTATATTGTATAGACAATTTAGCCAAATCGTGAACAAAATATAACATATATAAACTTTGAAATACAATAAATAAGTTCTTAAATACATAATGTTATCAAAAAGAAGGAAAAACAGGGGGAAAAAATCGAATAAAGAGTTTGGGGACTGATTTCCTGTTAGTGAATATCCCGCATAATGAGAAAGATAATATTATTCATAAGAATCATTCATGATTCATGTAAAAAATGTGAAATTTATTTTGTAAGACAGTGAATTTTACCTTAATGTTTCGATCCATATAGAAATTGCATAAGTAATTTTTTGATATTTATAGACCCATTGTTATAAGTGTATTCAACTTCATTGTCAATTTACATTATTAAAATCTTTTATGCGAATCATAAGTAATTATATGTTAAAATTTATCAAAGAATTAATGTAATGGACTTACTTTTGCACCATTAAGTTATGGTTATGATGTTTGGCCATCATTTATCCCTTTTATTATTGTGAGTAATCAAACTCTACATACTTTTTTTTATTAGATAAATAAAAGCATGCCGATTGTAAGTTGTAACCGGTGCACTGGTTTGAGTCTAAATTTAATCCTTTTTATTTTATATTATATTATATATATAAATAGTGACCATTTTTTGGGATCAATTTGATAGGAGATATAAACAATGATATATTCTATTGAAAATAATGTATTAACCAAACTCTATTTGGTTTCAAACTCCAACAACAAGCTAACTTTAAAATAAATAAAAAAAAAATTTGAAATTAAAATAATAATAAATATAATAAATAAATAAAAGAAAAATAAATTTTCAATCTTTATGGTAATCATAAATAAATTTAAATTTTGAATTTCAATATGATTATAGAATAAATTATATATTTGTAAATGATTAAATTTAAGAATCTAATTTCTCATTCACTTTTTGAATGAATGAATGTTTTTCGCGAAGATAGTTACTGTATCGTAGTTTGGGCGAACTTAAAACCCATCTTGAATCCAATTTTTTTTAAGAAACTCTCTAACCAGTCACGTCAAGAAGGTACTACTCGTCAGTGGCGACGTGATACTTGCCGTAACAGCTCTTGAATTGGATGATGATGTCAATACCATCATCTCTGAAACTCGCGATAGCCTGTCGTCGTTGATAAATCACCTTCCTCTCTTGCACAACTTCATCTCTACTCACTCACAATCGTGTCATCTCCACTGTCACAGCTCGTCAGTCAAGACCCAAACCCAATACCCAGAAGTTCGGCGTCGCAACAAGACAATAACTGAAGTCATAATAAATTAATAGTGCAGCAGAGTAAAATAAAAAGGGTACCCAAATCTTAATTATAACAAAAAAATATATACATTGAAGCTTCTATTTAATTACACTGCCACAGCTGAACTATGACTACAAAATGCCTTGTGTCTACCCCACGCATTGATCATGACACGTCACTTAAAAGTGGTTAACAACTAAACACATGGCAGAGTGAGAAATATTATACTGAGAGAATAAGGATATAAAATTCACATTGGATAATTATTTGGGCTAAACAAAGATTTGTTTGATAACAAAAAAACATAAAACATTTTAAATAACAGAAGAATAATGCAAAGATTATATAAGCAAATAATCATAACCACGGTACAAAATAAAACAGAACAGAACAGAAGTATGGACTTAAGAGGTGGCTCATACGAATTCTAAAGATGACTCTCACAATAGTGTAACACTTAGTTCCGCACAGCACTTTGCTCTATACCAAAAATTAGAGGGTCAGTGGATTCATGACAACAGAAGGTTACATAAAGTGACAATAGAATAAAACAGAGGGTCACATAAAGTGACATTTCAGAGAACCAATGGTTATTTAAGTTTCTCAAGGCATGGAACCTCCGTGGTAATACTTACAAAGTAATTGTCCAAAACATATTTAATAAACAGTTATATCCATAGATTTCCCTTTTTAATCAAATACTTTAAAAACTAATATAATTTGCAAAACAGATTTTACATAAAACAGTTTATGGTAGCTAAAAATATAATACAACTCACCTCAAAATTGATCATTTACTCTTACTTCTGATTTTTGCTCACTCTCTCACATACTTCTCATTTATTATTCTTGTGATTTCATTACCATGCAACTCACCTATTTATAGGTGAGAAAATCCTTACTATGCAGCATTATGTTGCACTTTGCAGCACTATGTAGTACACCATGTGGTTTCACCACATGGCTTGCCACACCGAACATGAGGTTTTTAGGAAACTATTTGCACAAGTTTCTTATATTCCCAGTATGGCCTAAAGAAATGTTGTCATTATATGTTTTTCTTTTCTTCCAAAGATTAAATACATATATTTTGGGTGTCACATCATCAAGACATTTCACCTTCACTAGAGATCTAAACTTCAACCATTGTCGGAGGCAGACAGTTGATGCAATTTCTTTCAGCAACTTTTGATGCATGCCATTGTTGGAAAATAGCTTTGAAAATCCTTATTTTTTTGCTAACTTTGAGCATTAATTAAGGCGGGACCCACGCATTATTTTTAACATTTTTCATTGGGTTCATGTTTAATGTCGCGTAGTGAATAAAATCGTGTATTTGGTTGCTCAAAACCATTTCTGGATGAATGAGAATTCAACGCGCATTTTCGGATTCGTAAAAATGTATTTAGATGGGTTTCCTACACATTTGTGAAATATGCTTGTCCCACATTGGAAAGGCTTAAGGATTTGAATGGGTTTATATACCTTAGCTTAGGACACTTGAGATAGGCCTCAAGGGGTACCCAAATTTGTAAAAAAGTGAGGTTATGGGTGAAGTGGGCTAGACCCATTGGACGCAAAACAAAAACCATACGCGCGCGCCGCCGCCGCCGCTGGTCGGTCGGGCGAGCTGGCCTGGGCTGGGCGCGGATACGTGGTGTGAGGTTGGGTTGGACTTGTTAGACCCAATACTTATTCTTTTTTGCCAAAAATATTTGTAATTTATTTATTATTTTGTTTTCAAAATTCAAAATAAATTGGTCCAAAATTTTTCTTTCACCCAAACAGATCCCTAACAGGTTCATAAGGTCTATACCTGAACAGATTCAAAAGGTCCACCCGAACAAGTGCAATTTCCACCCGAACAGATCTGTTTCTATTTTGAACAGATCTGTTCCTGTTTTGAACAGGTTTTTCCTGTTAAGTAGCTGTTTCAAAAAGGCACTTCTTTTTCTATATAAAGCCTGCTTCCAACAGTTCATTTGATCAAATTTTTCCATCATAATTTTGTCATTCTTTCTCTGGTCTTCTCTGTGTTTCTGCATCTGTTCTGCATTTAATTTTTAGGAAAAAAAAATAGAGTTACAACACAGTTTTGGTTTGCCAAACTTGAATTTGTAGTGCTGTAAATTTAAGTGTTAGTCGTTGCATCCTGGGAAGTAGACGCCGATAAAACTCGAAACACCGGAGCAATGGCGAAATGTACTTTAAGGAGATTGTGTCCAACACAAGCCTTGACATTAATTTCTGTAAGCGTTTAATTCGAAAAATAATTTATATAATTATTTTTTGAATTATTTTATTTTATTGTTTATTTAATTTATACATTTAATTTACACATACACACCACTATGGGTATTACAATCTTAAAGTAGATTTTTATTTTTATTTATTTTTGTGTTAGACAAACGAATATTTTGTTTCAGGAAATTAAATAGTAGTCATATACTGTTTAATTTCTTAAATAGTAGTAATATATTGTTTAATGATTTCTTTGATAACATAGTAGTAATATACTGTTTATTATTGGAATTTTGTTACAAAATATTATTCTGTTTATTTTGTGTGTAAATTCTTTTGTATATAAATTTGTGATTGGGGTATTTTTATTTCGTCAGAGGTATGACAACTGAAATTAACAGTACTGAGATTGTTATTACTTCGACCCCCACACCTGTTGTGCTAGTGATAACTTTGACAGTACCGGTAAATCATGGGGAGAAGCTAGAAAAATTTAATGGAAATAATTTTAAAAGATGGCAACAAAAAATGATGTTTTATCTTACGACATTGAATTTCGCTCACTTCACTCATGAAAAAGGCATCGGCACTGAACGTGGGAGAAACTGACTGGCAAGTGGTTGCCACAGTCGATGCATGGAAACATGGTGATTTTCTATATCGGAATTATATTCTCAATGGGTTGGACAATACACTGTATAATGTATATAGTGTTAAAAGCACTGCTAAAGAACTGTAGGAATCTCTAAATCATAAGTATAAAACAAAGGACGCCAGTAGAAAGAAATTTGTTGTCGGCCATTTCTGGATTTTAAAATGATGGATTCCAAGACGGTTATTAGCCAGGTTCAAGATCTCCAATTAATTCTCCATGACATACATGCGGAAAGGATGGTTCTTAGTGACTCTTTCCAAGTTGCGGCAATCATGTTCAACAACAAAAAGCAGAAGCATGATGGCAATGGTCCCAAACAAGGATCCACTAGTAAGATCAATAAAGGGATCAATAGCGGGATCAACAAAAGATTCAAAGGCAAGTGTTTTGTGTGCTATAAAGATGGACATCGCGCTAAAGATTGTCACGTTCGCAAGGACGGAAGGAGTTCAGGCAAAAAGCCAACACAAGCCAACATAGCCGAGGATTTTTATCTTTCTGATGGAGTGGCACACATCAATCTTGCTGCAGTAGTCTTTGAAGCAAACTTGGTGGGCAATCCAAAGGAATGGTGGGTGGATACTAGAGCAACCCGCTATATCTGTGCAGATAAGAAGATGTTCACAACCTACAAAGTGGTGGAAAGTGGGGAACAATTTTTTATGGGAAACTCCTCTATTTCAACTGTAGAAGGACAAGGAAAGATTGTGCTGAAAACGACCTCGGGGAAAAAACTCACTCTTAACAATGTACTCCATGTGCCAGAGATTTGCAAGTATTTGATTTCTGGGTCATTATTGATCAAGAATGTATTTAAATTAGTCTTTGAATCTGATAAAATTGTATTCTCTAAGAGTAGAATGTATGTGGGGCAAGGTTACTTGAGTGATGGGCTTTTTAAGCTCAACATAATAATTGTTGTACATAATTTGGCTTTTAATAATAAGAACACATCTTCTGTTTATATTGTTGATTCTTCTTTTTTATTGCATAGTAGATTAGGATATGTTAATTTTAATTCTTTGCATAGACTTGTTGCTTTAGAATGTTTACCAAACTTAGTATTTGATCCTAATAATAAATGTGAGATTTGTGTTGAGGCAAAACTCACTAAAACATCATTTAATAAAGTAGAAAGAAGTACTAAACCTTTATGTTTAATTCACACTGATATCTATGATTTAAAATTTGTTCAAACTAGAGGAGGTAAGAAGTACTTTATTACTTTTATTGATGATTGCACTCGATATTGCTATGTTTACTTATTGAGAAATAAAGATGAAGCCGTAGAAGCTTTTAGGCAATATAAACTTGAGGTTGAAAATCAACTTGGCAAAACTATTAAAATAGTGAGGAGTGACAGAAGTGGTGAGTATGATGCACCATTTGAGGAATTTTGTTATGAATATGGTATCATTCACCAAAACACTGTACCCTATTTTCCTCAGTCAAATGGAGTTGCTGAGAGAAAGAATCAAACTCTTAAAGAGATGATGAATGCCATGTTAATTGGTTCAAGGTTACCTCAAAACTTGTGGGGGGAGGCAATTTTGTTTGCTAACTTTATCCTTAACAAGGTACCCCACAAGAAACTTAATCAAACACCTTATGAATTATGGAAAGGTCGATGACCTACTTACAATTACCTCAAAGTTTGGAGGTGTTTGGCCAAGGTGGCAGTCCCTAGTCCCAAAACAACTAAGACAGGACCAAAGACTGTTGATTGTGTGTTCATTGGTTATGCCAATAATAGCAGTGCATATAGATTTTTAGTTCATAAATCAAAAAATCCGGATATGCATGTAAACACTATTATTGAGTCAAGAAATGCATCGTTTTTTGAACATATTTTTCCCTAGTAAGGAAACTGAAGAGAAAAGTTCAAATAAAAGAACTTTTGATACTACTATGGGTCGCAATGAAGACCACAATGATAATGAATCAGATGAACCTAGACATAGCAAGAGGGCTAGGATCTCTAAATCATTTGGTCCAGATTTTTTGACATATTTGCTAGAAAATGAGTCTCAAAACTTCAAGGAAGCAATGTCAAGTCCTGAAGTTCCATTATGAAGAGAGGCTGTGAATAGTAAAATTGAATCAATACTGCAAAATCATACTTGAGAACTGATAGATCTTCCACCAGGGTGTAAACCTCTTGGATATAATTGGATATTCAAGAGAAAAATGAAAGCAGATGATTCAATAGATAAATACAAGGCTAGTCTTGTTGTTAAGGGATACAAGCAGAAGGAAAGCCTTGATTATTTTGACACCTATTCACCAGTGACAAGAATAACATCTATTCGCATGTTGATTGCAATTACAACTTTGTATAATCTGGAAATACATCAAATGGATGTTAAAATAGTTTTTTGAATGGCGAGTTAGATGAGGAAATCTATATGGAACAACCAGAAGAGTTTCAAGTTCCCGGCCAAGAGAAAAAGGTTTGTAAACTTGTCAAATCCCATTATGGATTAAAACAAGCCTCAAAACAATGGCATGAAACATTTGATCACGTTATGCTTTCGGATGGTTTTAAGATAAACGGATGTGACAAATGTGTCTATGTTAAAAGCACAGACAAAGGCTATGTCATAGTTTGTATTTATGTGGATGACATGCTTATTATTGGAAGCAATAATGTCATGATTAAATCCATAAAGAAAATGTTGAACAAAAAGTTTGACATGAAAGATCTGGGAGTAGCAGATATAATTCTAGGAATAAAAGTTACAAGAACATTTGAAGGATATGCTTTATCTTAGTCTCATTATGTTGAGAAGATTTTGGAAAAATTTGGAAAGCATGACGACCATCCTGCTAAAACACCTGTTGACATTAGTCTTCATTTGTCAAAAAATACAAGTGCAAGCATATCACAATTAGAGTACTCTCGGATAATCGGAAGCTTGATGTACTTAATGAATTGCACTAGGCCAGATATAGCCTATGCTGTAAGTAAATTGAGTAGGTACACAAGTAATCTAGGGTCTGATCATTGGAAAACGATAATTAGGGTACTTAGGTATCTAAGACATATCCAGAATTATGGCCTTCATTATACCAAATATCCAGTAGTACTCGAGGGGTATAGTGATGCAAATTGGATATCAGATACTAAAGACTCAAAATCCACTAGTGGATATGTCTTTACCCTAGGAGGTGCTGTAGTTTCTTGGAAATCTTCCAAGCAGACATACATAGCTAGGTCGACAATGGAATCTGAGTTTATCGCATTAGATAAAACAAGAGAAGAAACAGAATGGCTTCGTAATTTCTTAGAAGACATTCCAATGTGGCTTAAACATGTGCTAGCTATTACGACCCAAACTCGATACCCAAAGGCTCGGTGTCGCAACAAAATGAAAATAAAATAATTCAAATAATTTTGTAGTCATACCGCAAGTGAATAAATTAAAATAAAATAATTGGGTACCGAATGTTTATTAAAATGAAACAAACACAATCATTTGGACTTTTATTTTATTCCAGGTGTCCAAGTAGAAATGTAGACAGTACAAAAAAAACGGAAAAAAAAAAAAGAAGAAGAAAACACTGTGGTTTATCCCCCGTCTTGATCCTGTTAAGTCTCGCCACCTGAAAGGGGTAACAGTTATAAGCATATGGCAGAGTGAGAAATATTATACTATGAGTATAGGGGTACAAAATAACCATGGATAGTTATTTAAGCTAAAACATTAATATAATTTAAATTGCATAAATAAATTATTTAAATGGCAGAAACTGAAATACAGAAATTACGTAAATAACTATAACCACGATATAGAACAAAACAGAACAAGGGTCACTGGAATGACAATCAAAACAGGGGTTAATGGATCCATGACAAACAGAGGACCACAAAGTGGCCAAACAGGGCCCAATGGTTTGTTTTTTAAAGTCCCTCAAGGCATGGGACTCCCGTAGTGGTACTTACAAAAAATAATTGTTTACAAGATTATTGTCAAATAATTTTTAAAATTTAAACAAATATATCCATGGGTTTCAATTTAAGCAAATGGAGTTTAAGAAATAATCCACGTAATTGAAACATTAACATAACCATAAAACATAAATTATATAAAATAAATTATGGTAACTCAAAACATTCATAAAATATATTATGGTAACTCAAGGTATAATATAACTTACCTTAAGATTGACCCTTAGCCTTTATTTTTCTCCTACAACTCCCAGCTACACTCCCTTAGTTCTCGAAGCTTACCTCACTATGAATGGTTTCCGATTTCTTGTCCTTACTTCTGAAGCTTATTGCGCAGGTATTTCACTATTTATAGGCATGTTTGCATGACTTCAGATTAAGTGGGTGTAGACATCCCCGAACGCCCCGGGAGGATGAGTCCCGTTCTGTTCATTTTGGGCTCACTACAGTTCGGACTCAAATTGTCACGGTTCTTAAGCTGAACCAAAGAGTCCAAATCCGACAAATTGTTTTGAGAAAACAGATTTTTTTTGAAAGAAGTGCCAAACATGGACTGCTTTGCCAGATACAGAGTCGCCACCTAAATATTTTATTTTGAAAAATTTAGGAAACCCTGACTCGTGCCTAAGGCCACGTGTCCGTTATCACCAAAGTTGCCTCGGCTCGGGAACTTGGGTACGATTGGGGAAGGTCACTTCGTGAGCACCCCTGCTCGCCCGATCAAAGATCGGCCTCTACTAACCATGATATCTAGTTTTGAAAACATTATGCGTTCTTATTCTAGTTATTAACCTAGGTTTACTATGTGATGCGCACAGCATACAAGTATAGACCGGGTCGCCTAAATTGAAACAAAACATTTCATGTTTGTCTTTGAAAGATGGTTTGCTACTCCCAAGTAGGCTTAAAATGCAGATTTTGCCACCCTCGGGTGGGCTTAGAAAACATGGTTTTGCCACTATCTAGTGGGCTTAAAATTCACAGTGGATGCATTGTTCCAATCCAAATAACCCAACCTTCACCCACAAGCATTCAGGTAGTTATATCACATAAGCAAATAGCCTCATGGT
Source organism: Camellia lanceoleosa (assembly GCA_025200525.1). Classification (NCBI taxonomy): domain Eukaryota; kingdom Viridiplantae; phylum Streptophyta; class Magnoliopsida; order Ericales; family Theaceae; genus Camellia; species Camellia lanceoleosa. The sequence continues at coordinate 131,774,137 of CM045761.1, read as the reverse complement.
AAGCATGCTATCATGGCAGTCACTCACACACATGCAAGGATGCTAAAGCGTAAAAACTTACCGAGTACTCCAAGCCAAAACAGAAATTATGTTAGAAATCCATGCATGATCCTAACTATACAGAAATGCCTAATGCAACACATGCAGAAATGCAACTAAAATAGGCTCGGCTATTCTAAACATGGCATATGGAATGCTACAGCTAACATGTATTCAACTCGGAATTGAAATATAATGTAGTAAGTATGATGCGCCGAGCCCGGTGCATACAAAACAGATGAATGAATGCAAACATGCTATCATACTATATGCTAATTGAAACATGCCCTATTCTAACCATCATAAGCTAGTAAATAAAAGGGAGAAAGACGTGGGGTTGGAAGACATACATCACACGCACGCACACTTATTGCAATTGTACCCTCACTCGGAGGGTCCGAATAAATAATACAGTCCCAAATGAATAATTACAGTCCGAATAATTACAAAACCCTAATTAATTAACAAATGAACTAGGAAAACAGTAAATTGGCATGCAAGCCCATGGACCGCCTCAGCTCTGTTCCGAATGATAAATGATGCATGCTTGAGTTGCCTTGCACGGAAATCCTTTGCGATGCCCTGGTTTGCCTCTGTTTGCAATTGTTCTCGGAATATTGTACAAAGCTCAAGAAGGCTATTGATTTCTGATTTGCTGCAACAAAGAGCAACAAAGGAGCATGGCAAAGTATTTTCACATATATATGCATGACTACTCTTCAGAGAGCGTAGTCTTCGATCCTCGTGCCACCAATCACGCATCCTGATGCATGATGGCTGAGGAGTCGAATTGCACGACTTAATATGAAATGAATGCACATGAAAACACCACAAGACCGAGACTCCATCATGGATAATCCGGAGTGTTTGCGGATCGAATTGAGACACGTTCCGTCACTCGAAGTACGAAACGTCCCTCGTTTCCCGTGCTTGGGCTAACTCCTATCCCAAACACAATGAAATATGCATGACATGCATGAATGCAATCCTAACATGCAACCTAGCATACGCAATGCTATAAGATGGCATACACAATGCACGATGTAGCAAGGCATACACAATGCTCTAACATACAACCTAGCATATACAATGCTATGAATTGAAATGACATACACAATGCATAATGGACTTACACCAACATGAGTGGGTCTCAGCCACACTCACATCAGCGGCCATAAGATGAAAATGAGACTATCGAAATGCGTGCATATATGCACGCAAACCGAGGACCGAACCTAAGGCATAGAATGCCACTCTACCAAAGCATGGCAAGGGATGCAATATGGCATACAAGCATGTGAATTTCAATACTGAAATATGATGCTAAGTGGTCCCAAAACATGGGAATATGGTACCCGATGCATGAGATGAGTCCCGAAACTCAAAACTAGACACATGTATTGACTTATAGCTATACAAAGCATGCATTATTTGACCATGAAGCACAAAGACAGAGCCAAGGCAGTCCCAAAACATGAACATTTCTAGTTCAAAGCATGACCAAAAGATGCTAGCAAGATGGACTAAAATAGCATGCAACTTTGACTAGCAAACATGGTTTACATGGCATGTATATGAAGCATATGAAATCTCACCAAAACAGAAAAAATCAGTGAACAAAACATGTGAAAATATGCCCAAATAAATATGGAAATGCAGCCAATGCATGTAAAAATGAGAGGCTCCTTTGGAAGGGCATACAAGGGGTTATTAAGCATATGCATCAAGAACACTTAGCATAGCCGAATCAACTTTGGAAATGAGTTATGGAGGTCCTAAAACCCACTGAAAAGTGATATAAACAAAGCTTGGAAGCTTGCAAATAGGGGGTCCTTTGGAAGCCTAAAAAGGCCATCAAACAAGACAAGGAGAGAGGGGGTCACCCCCCTCTGATTTTGTCTTTCAAGAATACACCCAAGTCACTGAAAATCTGCTAGATTTCAGTGGCTAAGAGGCCAAACCATGGCCAATGCAAGTGTTTTAATGCATAGCCCTAATCATGAAGAGATGAAGGATGCATAGGGGGAAGATGACCCCAAACAGAGAATAGACCTTAATCAAACATGAAGATGATGTCAAAACAAGACATTTTTTAGTTTATGTCGAGGTCCAAAAGGGCTCACAAATAAGACTAATGTATCATGCAAAAACAGCCCTAAAAGAGAGATTGGACAAACAGGGTAGTAAAAGGCCTCAAACAGCCAAGTTCCCTTCAACAAAGTTAAAGAGGGGATCAAAAAAAGATACTTTATAGTTTATGAAAAATCTCGAATATGCTCACAAGTAAGGCTACAATATGATGCAAAAATGGCCCTAAAAGAGAGATAAAGGGAAAGGGGTAGTAGATGGCCTCAAACAGTAAAGAGCCCTTCAACAAAGTTGAAGAGGAACTCAAAAAAAGATACTTTACAGTTTGGCTCGAAGCCCAAAAATGCTCAAAAACAAGGCTAATATATCATGCAAAATAAGCCCTAAAAGAGAGATGAAACACAAAGGGTGAGTAGAAGACCTCAAACAGAGAAAAGTCCTTGATCAAACATGAAAATGAGCTCAAAATAGGACTATTTTCAGTTCATGTCAAAGCCCAAAAATGTAAGAAAAAGGAGCTAAGATATCATGCAACATAAAGCAAAAAAAGGGGAAATAGAGACTCACCCTTGAAGATCAACTTTCCAGCAGCTTTTGGTCCAAAATTTTGAGCTTCCAAGCTCTGCAAATGGTCCCCAAGGTGCTGGGATGAGTGATGGAAGTGGTAGGCTATGAGGTGTAGGGTAAATATGCAAGAAATGTGGACTTTTTAGCACAAAAGAGAGAGAGATATGGAGATGTATGTATCAATGCTCCAGCTGGTTTTTCTAACCCTTAGAAATGAAGTAGGCTGCTGGTTATATAGAGGAAGAGGTGACAAAGAAAAGGGGGGGAAAACCAATTCAAATCTCCCCCCAAAAGAACCCTTGGCGGGTGCAGTGCAAAACAGCTTGATTACAATGGAATGCACCAGGAGGGACAAACTTGGTCGGCCAGGTTCAAAAGGTTCAAGTAGCCGGCCGGCCACCTCCCCTGGCCGGCCGACCAGGGGTCAAAGAGGTTAAGCAGAATTGCTGGCCAGCCACCCCAAAAAGGTGGCTTCCCAGATGAGCGCAACACAGCTGTATGGTCAAAACCCAGAAAATGTGAACCAGGAGAGAGAAAAACTAGCTTTTTAGAAGGGTTCAAAAGGGTCAAGGACAATTGTTGGCCGGCCTACCCATATTGGTGGCCTCCCAGGTGTGTATAACACAATGATGTGGTGGAAAGTCAGAAAAAGTGGCCTGGGAGTGGGAAAAACCAGCTTTCTAGTGAGAAAAACGGGCGGCGAAGAGCAATGAAGAGAAAAACTGGCTTTTCAGAAAAAATGATGGCCTCCCACCCTTCTACAACCTTGCTAACAATGAAAAAAAGGTCTCTGCCAAAAATGAACCCAAACCGATGCAAAACGAAGGTTCAGGGGCCAAAACGCGCGGCCTGGGGCCCCGAAAACTAACTATTAGGCACCAGAAGTGGCGTATGACCACGAAGGTGGTCTCTCGAGCCACAGTGTCCCTCAAAAGGGAGGAAACAAGGTGTATGCCAAAAACCAGATCAAACGGAGGTGGTTAAGCGGTCTCGAACCGAGGCACACGGCCGACGGCTCTGAAAAACCGAAAACTGGGCTCCAAACGGGAAAAATTGCCTGCGACCACGAAACGTAGCCTATGGCCACTGAGAGATGGTCTACAAGACCTCTCCCTCCCCTCGGGAAGAGAAAACGGAGAAAACGGAACCCAATTCGCAAACCGAGGCAAAGCACAAAAGAGTCCGGAAGTCTAGAGGCAAGGCTCGCAGCCGAGACTCTAAAACCTCAGAATGAGCACAATATGCACTATCACCGAGCGCTCAACCGGTGACGTCTGAGTCTTAAGGCCGGTCAAAAATTGGGTGTCTACAGTTGCCCCTCTTTGACAAAACTCGAAAATCATACGTGACTGGAGTGAATGTCAAAGCCCAGAGACGACCCATTTTTGACAAGGCCGAAGACTTAGACAAACATACAAGATAACAAAGAAATGTGTCCGCAGTCATGCTCGCAGGCGGGGGGCAAAATCCAAAACGATAATGCAAGAAGCCGAACATAACTTATGATCATGCAAAGACAACTGTAATGAAACAAATATTCACGATAAATGCAACAATTTTAATCAAGAATGCAACGCAAATCAAACTACATTTCATGCAGTTTTAAGTATGCGGAGAATTAATCAATTCTCGCCACGTCTCACACGGAGAAGATACAATACCTGCGCGATTTGTCTAGTCGCACTAGCTTCAAATGAACCATACATACAATATCGTGCCTCATGCTGCTGGGGGTCTTTCGCTTCTTCTTAGTCGAACCACAGGTACTACTTTTCTCTCTGACTATGGTCGCAGCTTTCCCTATTCTCCAACAGGGTGACAGACTAGGTTGGTTCAGTATCCAGAATTGAGGTGCATACACATACTATCTCAGTCTATGGGGCTGCCATACAGATTTCAAGCCGAGGATATACCTCTGGGTATTTAAACCAGACTTTAGTCTAGGAAATCCTGAACCTTTGCGTTCTAGGCAAGAGCCATTCAAACTCTAGTTTCCACCGTCTCAGTTGGTCTCCTAGGAACTCACCGCAAACAAAGGCAGATGGCTATACCAGACCACCGGAAGTCGTTCGGGCACGACAAACACCAAAGGAATTGCACCTTTAGAGGATTTAAGGTCTCCTAGAGTAGAGAGTGCACAAGATAATGCGAATAAAGGTGCAGGATTTAAGGTCTCCCAGACCGGGTGAGTGCACAAGACAGTGCGAGCTAAAGGTACACAAAACAGTGCAAGCAGATGCACAAAATAGTGCGATGCTAAAGGTGCACAAAACAGTGCAAGTAGGGTGAATGCACAAAACAGTGCGATACAGGTAAGGTGCGCAAGATAGCGCAATGCAATGCACTAACAAGTGCAGGTGAGGTGCGCAAGGTAGCGCGAGTGTAAATGCATGCACAATGCAGGACTTGGTACATAACTTACGACATAGCATTCCATTCATTTGGCTTACAGCTCACAACACAACACTTTGTTCGTTTGGCACGCGACTCAACACAAAAAAATTCTCTTCTTCGACCTTCGCTCGAAACCAAAGACTGTTTATCGGGGCACACAGCTCATTCGAGCACACAACTCATTTCGGGCACACGGCTCATTTTCGGGCACACAGCTCGTTTCTTCGGGCACACAGCTCGTTTCAGGCACACAGCTCGTTCTTCAGGCACACAACTTGTTTCGGGCACACAGCTCGTTCTTCGGACACACAACTCATTTCGGGCACACAGCTCGTTTCTTCGGGCACACAGCTCGTTCTTCGGACACACAGCTTGTTTCGGGCACACAGCTCGTTCTTCGGGCACACGGCTCGTTTCGGGCACACAACATTTGGTTATCATTTCGAACACACAGCTCAAGCACTTGAATTTCTGAACACGTAGCTCAACCTTTTGACGTGAACACGCAACCCACATTTTTGAAATCTGAACACACAGCTCAAACTTTTGTCGCGAACACGCAGCTCACAATTTCTTGAAATCTGAACACACAGCTCAAACTCTTGCGGTGAACACGCGGCCCACATTTTCTTGAAATCTGAACACACAGCTCAAACTTGTTGTCGTGAACACACAGCCCACAATTTTTGAAAGTTGAACACGCAGCTCAAACTTTTGAATTTCTGAACACACAGCCCATTTTTTGATTGTGAACACGCAACACACACTTGTTGAAAGTTGAACACGCAACCCACTGTCTTTGAAGTCTGAACACGCAGTCCAAATTTTGAGGTGAACACACAGCACACACTGGTTGAGAGTTGAACACGCAGCCCAAACTGTTGAATTGCTGAACACGCAGCCCAAATTTTGAGGTGAACACACAGCACACACTGGTTGAGAGTTGAACACATAGCTCACTATTTTTTGAAGTCTGAACACACTGCCCAAACACTTGATGTTGAACACACAGCTCAAACTTTGAGATGAACACACAGCCCATAGTTTTTTTTTGAAGCCTGAACACACAGCTCAAACACTTGACTTTCTGAACACGCAGCTCAAATTTTGATTGTGCACACGCAGCACACACTTGTTGAAAGTTGAATACCCAGCCCAAACTCTTGAACTTCTGAACACGTAGCCCATTTTGAATGTGAACACTCAGCACACATTTGTTGAAAGTTGAACACGCAGCCCATTTTTTTATTGTGAACACACAGCACACACTTGTTTGAAGGTTGAACGCGCAGCCCAAACTTTTGAATTTCTGAACATGTAGCCCATTTTTTGATTGTGAACACGCAGCACACACTTGTCTGAAGGTTGAACGCGTAGCCCAAACTTTTTAAATTTCTGAACACGCAGCTCATTTTTGATTGTGAACACGCAGCACACACTTGTTTGAAGGTTGAACACGCAGCCCAAACTTTTGAATTTCTGAACACTCAGCTCATTTTTTGATTGTGAACACGCAGCACACACTTGTTTGAAGGTTGAACACGCAGCCCAAACTTTTGAATTTCTGAACACTCAGCTCATTTTTTGATTGTGAACACGCAGCACACGCTTGTTTGAAGGTTGAACATGCAGCCCAAACTTTTTGAATTTCTGAACACTCAGCTCATTTTTTGATTGTGAACACGCAGCACACATTTGTTTGAAGGTTGAACACGCAGCCCAAACTTTTTGAATTTCTGAACACGCAACCCATTTTCGAATGTGGACACACAGCACACTCCTGAGGTGAACACACAACCCACAGTTTTGAAAATTGAACACGCAGCCCAAACTCTTGATAGTGAACACATAGCCCACTGTTTTGAAAGTTGAACACGCAGCCCAAACTCTTGATGGTGAACACACAGCCCACTGTTTTTGAAATTTGAACACGCAACCCAAACTCTTGATGGTGAACACACAGCCTACAGCTTTTTTGAAAGTTAAACATGCAACCCAAACTCTTGATGGTGAACACACAGCCCACTATTTTTGACATTTGAACACGCAGCCCATTTTTGAATGTGCACACGCAACACACATTTGTTTGAAAGTTGAGCACGCAACCCAAACTCTTGATGGTGAACACACAGCCCACTGTTTTTGAAATTTGAACACGCAGTCCAAACTCTTGATGGTGAACACATAGCCCACAACTTTTTTTAAAGTTGAACATGCAGCCCAAACTCTTGATGGTGAACACACAGCCCACTATTTTTGACATTTGAATATGCAGCCCATTTTTGAATGTGCACACGCAGCACACATTTGTTTGAAAGTTGAGCACGCAGCCCAAACTCTTGATGGTGAACACACAGCCCACTGTTTTTGACATTTGAACACGCAGCCCATTTTTGAATGTGCACACGCAGCACACATTTGCTTGAAAGTTGAGCACACAGCCCAAACTTTTGAGGTGAACACACAGCCCACTGTTTTATTTGCACGCAGCGCATATTGAACATATAGTTCTTACATTTCACTTTTGAACTCACAGCTCATTCATTTCATTTGCACGCAGCTCATGCATTTGATTCTGAACACGCAGCTTATACATTTTCATTTGCACGCAGCTCATGCATTTGATTCTGAACATGCAGCTAGTAAATTTTCGTTTCTGAACACATAGCTCATTCTTTTCATTTTGAACACGCAGCTCACATATTTCAATTATGAACACGCAGCTCATTCTTAATTCTGAACACGCAGCTCATAAATTTGCATTTCTGAACACACAACTCAGTCTTTGCATTTTGAACATGCAGCTCATGACACAACACTGCTCGATCTGAACACGCGGCTCATAACACAGTATTCTTTTAATTTTGAACACACAGCTCATTCTGAACATACAGGATGCGATGACGGAACTTGCCGAAGTTGAAACAAAATTAGATACCCGACATTTTTCCATTTTTTCTTTTGCTTCGAAGTCTGAAACCTATATAGCTTCAGATAGGTCCCGATTTTACTGTTTTCACATGACCCGGGTTGAACCCTGCGATTTTTTAAAGAACAAAATCTCATTTTGCACAAGCATGGAGAATGACACAGCACTTTGAGCACAAAGTGATTTTTTTGAAATTGAAATTGAGAATGATTTCTCAACTGGGTATTGAGCCTACAACTGACCACAGCCAAAACGACTCAACAACGGAAAACAAAGTAGAACAACCTAAACACAACTCAACAAAGGAAAAAGAAGGTAAAACAACCTAAACACACCGAGTGACACTCGAAACGACTCAAAACAAGAATCAAGAGAAAGCAAACGACACGACACTCAGACGTATTGGAAAGACGAGAGAACTCTCAGATTGCGAGGAGCCAGTTTCTCTAGGTATTTGTTTCCCACCCTTTTTAATTTGTGATTCTCACATCACTCGGCCCTCAGCTTCTGTTTTTCTGAAAAAGCCCTTTCCTCAACTTTTCCTCTCAGCGCACATCTCTCTATTCTTCAATCTCTCATTTTTTTATCCCTCTCCTGGGTGGTTGATGGATAAACAGGGAGTTGGGGGCTCGCGCCCCTAGCATAGAGCTTTCAGCCCCTTTGCTGACAGCTTCAACTGTGCCATTTTCTAGCAGGTAAAGTGCCCTTCTTAGTAAGTATGGTGCCCTTTCTGGCAAGTGTACTGACAACGGGGAAAAGACAGGAAGCCTAACTCAACTGTGCCCCTAGTTCATTATTTTGACCATTTTTGTTTTTTTTTTTTTTTGACTTCTGCTTAAAACAATTTTAACCAAAATGAGAGTTAGATTAACGCACTTGTTCAATTTTCTGATTTGAAATCATGCGAGTTAGGTTATGAGCACTGAAAATTTTCCTTTTTGGGGTCCAAGAAATGGTCTAGTTTTGGAAAAAATGAATACTTTTCGAGAGAATTAGTCAACTTCATTAAAAATTCTCAAAGACTATTTTTGCAAACGGCCACTGCTCAACAAGCATAGAACCCACTCTCGAGATGCACAACCTCAGATTCGAAGGAAAATTGCCTCTTGCTTGAGGGGAGCTGCATGGCAACGAACAGTCGCCTCTTGTTTGAACGGCACTGCAGCGCATTGAATGGCAACGGAAAGTTGCCCTTTGTTTGAATGGCACCGCAGCACATTGAATAGCAATGGAAAGTTGCCCCTTGTTTGAATGGCACCGCAGCACATGGCAACCAGTCCTCACAGTGACAATTACAACCAGATTCTCGGATACAGAGAAGACAAAGATGGCCAGAACCATCACATGGACATAGTCGGATTTGAAGTGTTTTACGGCTGGACTTCAGAATGAAGTTGCCTACGTATCCCAAAGATGGGAATCAAGCCTTACGTAGTTCGGGGTTAAGGTACACTCGGGTATTAATCTCTCCTTTTGCGCTCTAACTTTTGCCAAGGCCGCCCTTTCTGGGTTTTCAACCTTGTGAGCTTTGTTCTTCTTTTCTTTTCAATTCTTTTCATTTCTTTTCTTTTTCATCTTTTCTTTTCATTTTTTTTCTTCTTTTTCTTTTTTTCATTCTTTGCATTTCCTTTCTTTTTTTTTTTTTTTGTTCTTTTTCTTCTTTTTCTTGCTCTAACTTTTTGCCTGGGTCGCCCTTCCGGGTTTTCGGCCCAACGAGCCTCTCAAGGGTAAAAGTGTAGCTTTGTCCATGTCAAATGGTTTCGAGATCCTGAAGTCGTCTGAATCCAGGAGAATGGCTGCTATTCTTTGACGATGCAGGAGTCCATCCAATGGGGGGCTGAATTTGCCCCTAGTGTTGTGGATAGGAACTCGGTTGCTCTTCAACAAAACTTTCTTCTTTCTTCCCTTCTTGGATTTGGCGTTCTTGCCAACCTTCGTCTTTGACTCTTTGAGTGCATTATCTGACGTCTTCTGCCCCTAGTTCAAGGGGTGTTTCTGATCTGGTCATACAAGCCTCACATTATGGTTGGCCATTGAACATTCTGAATTCACGTTCAAGGTTTTGAGAGCAAGGGGTTGAATCTTGAGGCTAAGAGCGATCCTAGGCTGCACAATCTCAAGAGCGATTCCACACAGGTCTTTGCAGGACTGCGCAAAACATTTTTTTGAAAACTTTTAAGAAAACGACAAATCGCTCGCGCGGAAGACAATGTGGAGCCAATCTGGATCAAGCCAGGATCCTTCTCAGTACTCACGTTAACAAACATGATCTCAATCATAAAGGGCTTAGCATGCCTCTCCTTCTCTCAATTGGTCAAATTTTTGCAAATCCCGAGGAATTCTTTCCTCTTCGTTTTCACTGCAGTGTTCAAAAAGAGTTTTTGAAAAACTTAGGTCGATGTAATGAATTCAAGGCACAAAAGAGCAGGTGAAATGCCTTCGCGTTTCATTCAGTTTGCCGCACAACAGCTCAAAGCGAAACAAGCACAAAAAACAGGGCATTTGTTTCGATTAGATCTCCTGGCATAACTGGCTCCCTGATAGAAACAGACTCAAAAGAAAACGAAAAGACAAACACAAAACAAGCAAGTGATGTCCGAGGTAACACCCCCGAAATCACCCGACTCCAACAAAACAGGACTGACTTGATACAACAAGACAGACCTAACTGACTCAGTAAGAAAAGATTGACTTTGTGTAAAAGACTTATTCTATACAACGCAACAAGACGGACTCAATACCCAAGTCAGAAAATACAAAAAACCAGCATTCACAAATGCTCAAAACAGTGCGTTCCATACACCATATCCGGAGTAAACTGAGTGCCGCCCTCAGGTGGTTCATCCCCCGATCACATCACATTATCTCCCCAAGTTCATTGATCCAGTGCCGATAGACTTTGCTGAGCTCGGCGGGAGGATGACCCCGTTGTCAAATAGATCATGTACTTCATGGTGAAAACGGAAGCAATTCTCGGTAGTATGGCCTGTTTGCTGATGGTACACGCAGTACTGGGTAGCATCATGCGTAGCCGGAAGAGGATTCGGGAGAGGCCGAGACTCGAGAGGTTTGAGATGGCCTTGTCCAACAAGGATTTGGAGAGCTTTGGACAAAGGCATATAGAGGGCATGGAAGACCCTCCGACCTCGGGGTTGGTACTTCGAGGTTTGCTGACTTTTGCCGGACGCACTGGCAAAAGGATCGGCAGGTGCTGCCTTGGCCTTCTGATTCTTTCCCGGTGCAGAGTTGGGATTGGAGGGAACTGTTCTGGCATGACGGAGCCTATCCCGATTTTCTGCCTGGCTGGAACTCCCCTCGATTGAAGTGGGGAAAGCATCATCCACAATTTTAGCCACCACTGCGAATATTTGCTGTTTGCTTAATCCTTCGGCTTTCAAAGCCCCGACTGCCCATAGCAGTTGTTCAACGGGATCAGCACCTGTTCCCACTTTGTTCTTACCTCTAGCCTCAGCTTGATCGAGGGTTTGGGTTGCTACATCAGAGTGGAACCCAGTTGTTGTTGCCATGTCATGGCCACAGCTTGAGACTACCTCAGGTTGGCTGAGTTCGATCACAATTCGCCCCAATAGCGGGGGCTCTTGTGGCACTGAATTCCCGGCTTGGTAGCGAAGCCGAGATCCCGTAGGCGAGATCAGCCACAAATCGCTGAAGATCACCTATCATTCCCATCAATTCAAACGTGGTGGGCTTATGAGCTTGACACAACTGTGGCATCCAGACCGAGCGCGCGGCAGGCGACCTGGGCAGATGCGGTACATCAACATTGGTCTTATCTTGCAAGATGATTCCTTGGTCTAATGCGGCTGCCATGACCATAATTTCCTCTGAACTTTGCGTCATCATAAGTCCGTTGAACTGAATGGTGACTGACAGATCAGATGTCTATTTTGCCTCAGCAAAGGAGAACACTGGCTATTCTGTACTAAATCTACGAAAAAAAACACGACATTTATTGTCGAGCAGACACAAGCATAGCTGAATAACTATACTCTACTACTGATCACTGTTCCCCAAAATCACTGCCCCAAAAACTGAATCTGATACCCGCAGATATAACTGATTCCTCAAAATATTGAACTGGTGCCCGTAGGCTTGATACCCAAACTGGTAAACTGATATATGCATTCCTGTAGAGACACACTCTAAAAGCACATAACAAGTGAGAGCCAAAACACCCCTATGGAGGGGTAGGGTTTCCCTGTTCTATTTTGTCAAGAGCTAGGGTTTCACTACGCACGCAGTAGTTTCAAACAACCTATATCGGGTAAGCAACCTGTCCTAGTTTGGAATGGTCACTACGGATTCCGAATATGCAATAGGTCGAATGGTTAAAAGGGTGCCCCGGTAAAATCGGGGTATGTGTTTCCATACTGGCAGAGCCCATAACCGGTAAGCCTTATGCCATGCAACCTCTGGCAAACCGCTCAGGAATAGCAGATGGCAAACATGGTGTCCTAGGCGCACCAATGCACATGCAATGCAAAGAAACACATAAGTGTAATCAAAATAAGATATCATGAGAGTCAAGCTCTCTAACTCCCCAGCAGAGTCGCCAGAAACTGTAGACGTCCCCGAACGCCCCGGGAAGATGAGTCCCGTTCTGTTCATTTTGGGCTCACTACAGTTCGGACTCAAATTGTCACGGTTCTTAATCTGAACCAAAGAGTCCAAATCCGGCAAATCGTTTTGAAAGAAGTGCCAAACATGGACTGCTTTACCAGATACAGAGTCGCCACCTAAATATTTTATTTTGGGAAATTTAGGAAACCCTGACTCGTGCCTAAGTCCACGTGTCCGTTATCACCAAAGTTGCCTCGGCTCGGGAACTTGGGTACGATTGGGGAAGGTCACTTCGTGAGCACCCCCGCTCGCCCGATCAAAGATCGGCCTCTACTAACCATGATATCTAGTTTTGAAAACATTATGCGTTCTAATTCTAGTTATTAACCTAGGTTTACTATGTGATGCGTACAGCATACAAGTATAGACCGGGTCGCCTGAATTGAAACAAAACATTTCATGTTTGTTTTTGAAAGATGGTTTGCTACTCCCAAGTAGGCTTAAAATGCAGATTTTGCCACCCTCGGGTGGGCTTAGAAAACATGGTTTTGCCGCTATCTAGTGGGCTTAAAATTCACAGTGGATGCATTGTTCTAATCCAAATAACCCAACCTTCACCCACAGGCATTCAGGTAGTTATATCACATAAGCAAATAGCCTCATGGTAAGCATGCTATCATGGCAGTCACTCACACACATGCAAGGATGCTAAAGCATAAAAACTTACCGAGTACTCCAAGCCAAAACAGAAACTATGTTAGAAATCCATGCATGATCCTAACTATACAGAAATGCCTAATGCAACACATGCAGAAATGCAACTAAGATAGGCTCGGCTATTCTAAACATGGCATATGGAATGCTACAGCTAACATGTATTTAACTCGGAATTGAAATATAATGCAGTGAGTATGATGCGCCAAGCCCAGTGCATGCAAAACAGATGAATGAATGCAAACATGCTATCATACTGTATGCTAATTGAAACATGCCCTATTCTAACCATCATAAGCTGGTAAATAAAAGGGAGAAAGACGTGGGGTTGGATGACATACATCACACGCACGCACATTTATTACAATTATGCCCTCACTCAGAGGGTCCGAATAAATAATACAGTCCCAAATGAATAATTACAGTCCGAATAATTACAAAACCCTAATTAATTAACAAATGAACTAGGAAAATAGTAAATTGGCATGCAAGCCCATGGACCGCCTCAGCTCTGTTCCGAATGATGAATGATGCATGCTTGAGTTGCCTTGCGCGGAAATCCTTTGCGATGCCCCGGTTTGCCTCTGTTTGCAATAGTTCTCGGAATATTGTACAAAGCTCCAAAAGGCTGTTGATTTCTGATTTGCTGCAACAGAGAGCAACAAAGGAGCATGGCAAAGTATTTTCACATATGTATGCATGACTACTCTTCAGGGAGCGTAGTCCTCGATCCTCGTGCCACCAATCATGCATCCCGATGCATGATGGCCGAGGAGTCGAATTGCACGACTTAATATGAAATGAATGCACATGAAAACACCACAAGACCGAGACTCCATCATGGATAATCTGGAGTGTCGGTGACCGGGAATTGAGACACGTTTCGTTACTCGAAGTACGAAACGTCCCTCGTTTTCCGTGCTTGGGCTAACTCCTATCCCAAACACAATGCAATATGCATGACATGCATGAATGCAATCCTAACATGCAACCTAGCATACGCAATGCTATAAGATGGCATACACAATGCACGATGTAGCAAGGCATACATAATGCTCTAACATACAACCTAGCATACACAATGCTATGAATTGAAATGACATACACAATGCATAATGGACTTACACCAACATGAGTGGGCCTCAGCCACACTCACATCAGCGGCCATAAGATGAAAATGAGACTATCGAAATGCGTGCATATATGCACACAAACCGAAGACCGAACCTAAGGCATAGAATGCCACTCTACCAAAGCATGGCAAGGGATGCAATATGGCATACAAGCATGTGGATTTTAGTACTGAAATATGATGCTAAGTGGTCCCAAAACATGGGAATATGGTACCCGATGCATGAGATGAGTCCCGAAACTCAAAACTAGGCACATGTATTGACTTATAGCTATACAAAGCATGAATTATTTGACCATGAAGCACAAAGACAGAGCCAAGGCAGTCCCAAAACATGAACATTTCTAGTTCAAAGCATGACCAAAAGATGCTAGCAAGATGGACTAAAATAGCATGCAACTTTGACTAGCAAACATGGTTTACATGGCATGTATATGAAGCATATGAAATCTCACCAAACCAGCAAAATTCAGTGAACAAAACATGTGAAAATATGCCCAAATAAACATGGAAATGCAGCCAATGCATGTAAAAATGAGGGGCTCCTTTGGAAGGGCATACAAGGGGTTATTAAGCACATGCATCAAGGACACTTAGCATAGCTGAATCAACTCTGGAAATGAGTTATGGGGGTCTTAAAACCCATTGAAAAGTGATAGAAACAAATCTTGGAAGCTTGCAAATAGGGAGTCCTTTGGAAGGCCAAAAAGGCCATCAAACAAGACAAGGAGAGAGGGGGTCACCCCACTCAGATTTTGGCCTTCAAGAATACACCCAAGCCACTGAAAATCTGCTGGATTTCAGTGTCTAAGAGGCCAAACCATGGCCAATGCAAATGTTCTAATGCATAGCCCTAATTATGAAGAGATGAAGCATGCATAGGGGGAAGATGACCCCAAACAGAGAATAGACCTTAATCAAACATGAAGATAATGTCAAAACAAGATTTTTTTTAGTTTAGGTCGAGGTCCAAAAGGGCTCAAAAATAAGACTAATGTATCATGCAAAAATAGCCTTAAAAGAGAGATTGGACAAACAGGGCAGTAAAAGGCCTCAAACAGCTAAGTGCCCTTCAACAAAGTTGAAGAAGGGCGCAAGAAAATATATTTTATAGTTTATAGAAAATCTCGAATATACTCACAAGGCTACAATATGATGCAAAAATGGCCCTAAAAGAGAGATAAAGGGAAAGGGGTAGTAAATGGCCTCAAACAGTAAAGAACCCTTCAACAAAGTTGAAGAGGAACTCAAAAAAAGATACTTTACAGTTTGGCTCGAAGCCCAAAAATGCTCAAAAACAAGGCTAATATATCATGCAAAATAAGCCCTAAAAGAGAGATGAAACACAAAGGGTGAGTAGAAGACCTCAAACAGAGAAAAGTCCTTGATCAAACATGAAAATAAGCTCAAAATAGGACTATTTTCAGTTCATGTCAAAGCCCAAAAATGTAAAAAAAAAGGAGCTAAGATATCATGCAACATAAAGCAAAAAAAGGGTAAATAGAGACTCACCCTTGAAGATCAACTTTCCAGCGGCTTTTGGTCTAAAATTCTGAGCTTCCAAGCTCTGCAAATGGTCCCCAAGGTGCTGGGATGAGTGGTGGAAGTGGTAGGCTATGAGGTGTAGGGTAAATATGCAAGAAATGTGGACTTTTTAGCACAAAAGAGAGAGAGATATGGAGATGTATGTATCAATGCTCCAGCTGGTTTTTCTAACCCTTAGAAATGAAGTAGGCTACTGGTTATATAGAGGAAGAGGAGCCAAAGAAAATGGGGGGAAAACCAATTCAAATCTCCCCCCAAAAGGACAGACCCTCGGGCAGGGGGTCGGGTGCAAAACAGCTGGCACAGCTGGAATGCACCAGGAGGGACAAACTTGGCCGGTCAGGTTCAAAAGGTTCAGGTGGCCGGCCGGCCACCTCCCTTGGCCGGCCGGCCGACCAGGGGTCAAAGAGATCAAGCAAAATTACTGGCCAGCCACCCCAAAAAGGTGGCCTCCCAGATGAGTGCAACACAACTGCATAGTCGAAACCCAAAAAATGTGAACCAGGAAAGAGAAAAACTAGCTTTTTAGAGGGGTTCAAAAGGGTCAAGGACAATTGCTGGTCGGCCTGCCCATATTGGTGGCCTCCCAGGTGTGTACAACACAATGATGTGGTGGAAAGTCAGAAAAAGTGGCCCGAGAGTGGGAAAAACCAGCTTTTTAGTGAAAAAAACGGGCGGCGAAGAGCAATGAAGAGAAAAGCTGGCTTTTTAGAAAAAATTCTGGCCTCCCACCCTTCTACAACCTTCCTAACAATGAAAAAAAGGTCTCCGCCAAAAATGAACCCAAACCGATGCAAAACGAAGGTTCGGGGGCCAAAACGCGCAGCCTGGGGCCCCGAAAACTGACTATTAGGCACCGGAAGTGGTGTATGACCACGAAGGTGGTCTCTCGAGCCACAGTGTCCCTCAAAAGAGAGGAAACAAGGTGTATGCCAAAAACTAGAGCAAACAGAGGTGGTTAAGCGGTCCCGAACCGAGGCACACGGCCGACGGCTCCGAAAAACCGAAAACCGGGCTCCAAACGGGAAAAATGGCCTGCGACTACGAAACGTAGCCTACGGCCACTGAGAGATGGTCTACAAGACCTCTTCCTCCCCTCAGGAAGGGAAAACGGAGAAAACGGAACCCAGTTCGCAAACCGAGGCAAAGCACAAAAGAGTCCGGAGGCAAGGTTCGCAGCCGAGACTCTAAAACCTCAGAATGAGCACAATATGCACTATCACCGAGCGCTCAACCGGTGACGTCTGAATCTTAAGGCCGGTCAAAAATGGAGTGTCTACAGTGGGCTGCTTCAATCTTGGCCACATGTCTAACAGGTGCTGTTTCTCCCTTTCTTTACGTGGCCTAAGCTGGTGATCACTTAGTCACCATCCTATATATTAGGATGGTGATAAACCACCATATTTTTATTTTTTTTTAAACTTTGATTTAATTCGCATTAGGCCCAAGGCTTTAATATTCTAATTTGATTACATTTTATCACCTATAACCATAACATTAATTATTATTATTATTATTATTATTATTATTGTTATTATTATTATTATTATTATTATTATTATTATTATTATTATTATTATTTGTTTTTTAATACTAATAAAGAATTCTATTTATTGCAGTATTGAATTAAATTTACAAATTCGGTGTCACATTTCTCCTCTCCTTAAAAGAAGTTTGTCCCTAAACTTGACGTACCTTGATTTTTGAAGAGGTGTGGGTATTTGGCTCGCATTTGACTTTTAGTTTCCCACGTTGCTTCTACGACACGATGGTTTCTCCATAAGACTTTTACAAGAGATATAGTCTTATTTCGAAGGAGCTGATTACAGCGATCAAGAATTTGTACTGGTTATTCTTTATAAGAGAGGTCTTCTTGAACTTCCAGGTTCTCATAATTGACAACATGCTCTGGATCTCGAAGATATCAGCGAAGCATCAAAATGTAAAACACATTATGGGTATTGGATAGTTCTGGTGGAAGCGCAAGGCGATATGCCACAAGACCAATCCTTTTTAGTATCTCGAATGGCCCGATATAACGTGGGTTTAACTTTCCTCGTTTTCCGAATCGGATAACCCCTCTCGTTGGTGAGATTCTTAAGAACACATGATCGCCTATTTAAAATTCTAAGTCTCATCTCCGTGTATCTGCATAGCTTTTCTGGCAGCTCTGGGCAGTGCGGATTCGCTGCTGGATGAGTTGTATTTTATCGCTTGTTAT
The DNA here is from genome assembly GCA_025200525.1 of Camellia lanceoleosa. NCBI lineage: Eukaryota > Viridiplantae > Streptophyta > Magnoliopsida > Ericales > Theaceae > Camellia > Camellia lanceoleosa. The sequence continues at coordinate 131,755,927 of CM045761.1, read as the reverse complement.
TTGCACGATCTTAGGGCCTAACAGTTTTCTGTCTCCGACTTCCGTCCAACACAGAGGTGATTGACATTTTCTTCTGTATAATGCCTTGTATGGTGCCATTCCAATGTTTGCATGGTAGCTATTATTATAGGCGAACTCCACCAAAGGTAGGTGATCATCCCAATTACCTTTGAGGTCTAGCACACACACACATAACATATCTTCCAAAGTCTGGATTGTTCTTTCAGATTGCCCATCAGTTTGTGGGTGATAAGCCTTGCTAAACTTCAGAGTGGTTCCCAAAGCTTCTTGCAATTTGTTCCAGAAATGAGACACAAAACACGGGTCTCTATCAGATACGATTGAAACTGGGGTGCCGTGCAAACGAATGAGTTCCTTAATGTATAGAGTAGCGAACTTAGTAAGGGAGTACGTGATTCTGATTGGTAGAAAATGCGCTGACTTCGTCAAGCTATCTACGATAACCCATATTGCATCATTCTTCAAGACTGATTGCAGTAGCCTGACCATGAAGTCCATAGTAATGTGCTCCCATTTCCATTCAGGAATAGGGGGTGGTTGTAATAATCCCGCAGGTCTCTGATATTCTGTTTTAACCTGTTGACAATGCGGACATTTGCAGACGTGGCTTGCTATGTCTTTCTTCATTCCTGTCCACCAGAAGCGTTCCTTCAGATCGTGATACATCTTCATATTGCCAGGGTGGATTGCAAACCTCGAGCTATGGGCTTCTACCAATATCTTTTTCTTGAGTTCTGGAAGGTCGGGTATGCAAATTTGATTCCAAAATTTTAGCATCCCATTACTCATCGTAAAGTCAGGATTGGGCGTACTTCTTTGCTCCTTGTACTTTTTCTTCAAAAGTTTGTCTTTACATTAGCGGACTTTTATTTCTTCTCGGGTTCTACGATTATGTTGGCGAGCAGCCCATTGATCTTGCGCGGAACGAGGGTACATGCCAAACTTTTGGTCGTCTTTTGACTCAATGTGTCTGCTACTACGTTAGTTTTGCCAGAGTGGTGATGGATTTCTATATCGTAGTCCTTCATAAATTCTAGCCATCGTTGTTGCCTCATATTCAATTCCTTATGTGTAAATAAATATTTGGGACTCTTGTGATCTGTGTAAATTTCGCAAGTTACTTTATAGAGATAATGACACTAGATTTTGAGAGCAAAGATTACTTGGCTAATTTCATATCGTGGCTTGAGTAATTCTTCTCATGGGTCTTTAGTTGATGTGAGGCATATGCAATGACCTCCCCATTTTGCATAAGAATGCAACCCAAACCATTGTATGAGGCAACACTATAAATTACAAACCTTTCTGTTTTCGCAGGGAGTGCTAGTCTAGAAGCTGTCACGAGTCTGTTCTTCAATTCTTGGAAGCCACGTTCTTGCTTGTCGGTCCATTCAAAGGGTGTATTCTTCTGAGTTAGCTGGGTCAAGGGTGATGCTATCTTCGAGAAATCTTGCACGAAGCACCAGTAATAGCTGGCTAGACCCAAGAAGCTTCGAATCCCGGACACGTTAGTAGGTCGTGGTCAATCCACAATTGCTGTAACCTTTTGGGAGTCAACTGAGATGCCATCTTTGTTAATGACGTGACTGAGAAAGTGTACATTAGTGATCCACAATTCACATTTCTTCAACTTGGCAAAAAGCTTGTGATCATGTAGTGTCTGAAGAACTCTTCACAAGTGGTGCTCATGATTTTCTGGCGATTTGGAGTATATGAGAATGTCGTCAATAAAAACAATGACAAATTCATAAAGATAGGGTTTGAACACTCTATTCATGAGATCCATGAAGGCCGCTAGAGCATTGGTGACGCCAAATGGGATGATAAGAAACTCATAGTGCCCGTAACGAGTTCTGAAAACAGTCTTTTCAATACTTTCTATTTTGACTTTTAGTTTATGGTAACTAGAACGCAAGTCAATTTTTTAGAATACTTGGGCACCTTGCAGTTGGTCGAACAAGTCATCGATTCGTGGCAAAGGGTACCGATTTTTTATGGTGACTTTGTTCAGCTCTCGGTAATCGATGCATAACCTCATCGTGCCATCATTTTTCTTTACGAATAGTACTAGAGCTCCCTAAGGTGAGGTACTTGGTTGGATGAAGCCTTTGTCCAGTAGTTCTTGGAGTTGGGTCTTTAGTTCTTTCAATTTTGTCATGGACATGCAGTAAGGGGCCTTTAAGATTGGTTATGTACCAGGTTGGGTTTCAATGGTGAATTCGATTTCTTTCAATTTTCTTCAAGAAATAAATCTAGGAATTCTCGAACCACAGATATAACTACAACAACCTTTTCTTAGAAGTTGTTGGGCTGTCATGAAGGATATAACACATGAAGGGGGAGAGATTCCAGTTCCTTTGAAAACAAGCTCGAGTTGGTTTAGTGACCGGAAGAAGGCCTTTTTGGCTTCACAATCAATAGAGGCATGGTTGGCAGCTAACCAATCCATTCCTAAGATCACATCAAAGGTACTAATGTAGAGGGAAATCAAGTCTACGTGTAAGGTTTCACCTTTTAAGGATACAATACAAGATTTGTACACATCAACACTAAGGATAGAATTACCAGAAGAAAAAGACACAGATAGTATATATCCTAAGGGTTCGGGTGTTGATGTTAACTTAGTGTAGACGTGCCCGAGGACTCCTGAGCTCCACACGCGAAAGGTGCGAAATTCGTTTTGTTCTCTAGCTACAACAAGTTCGGACTCATGTCACGGTTCTGAATCTAATCTCACAATGTGCGATGTAAGATTGATAAATCACTAAAGAGTCCAAATCCAGCAAGTCGTTTTAAAAAACTGATTTTAATAAAGAAGTGCCAACATGGACTGCTTTTCCAAATACAGAGTCGCCACCTAAATATTTTATTTTAGGGGAATTTAGGAAACCCTGACTCGTGCCTAAGGCCACGTGGCCGTCATCACCAAAGTTGCCTCAGCTCGGGAACTTGGGTACGAGAGGGGAAGGTCATGCAATGAGCACCCCCGCTCGCCCGATCAAAAGATCGGCCTTTACTAAGCATGATATTTTGTTTTTGAAAATACATGTGTTCTTATTCCGGTTATTAACCTAGAATTACTATGTGATGCGCACAGCATACAAGTATAGACTAGATCGCCTAATTTGGAACAAAACATTGCATGTTCGTTTGTGAAAATAGTTTGAAGTTTGCTACTCGCAAGTAGGCTAAATTCGGGATTCGATGAATTGTTCCAATTCAAGTAATCCAACCTTCACCCACAGGTATTCAGGTTGTTATATCAAGTAAGCAGTTAGCCTCATGGCAAGCATGCTTTTATGGCAGTCAATAACACACATGTAGTATGCTAAAGCGTAAACACTCACAGTGTACTCCGAGCCAAAACAGAGAACTAGTTAGAAATCATGCATGATCCTAGTTCATGTTAAGATGACTAATGTAACACATGCGAAAATGTAACTAAGATAGGCTCGGCTACCTAGAATGTCATGTGAAATGCAACTTGATAACATGCTATTGAACACGTATTCAAGTAAATATATTGAAAATACAATGCAATTCGTATGATGCGTCGAGCCTGATGCATGCAAGATAGATGAATAGATACACGCATGCAGGCATAAGGTATGTTAAATGAAATATGCCCTAAAACTAACCATCGTAAGCGGTTAAGTAAGCGGTTGGAAGACATGCATCACACACGCGCACGCTTATTACAACATTGCACCCTCTCGACGGAGGGACCGAATAAGAAACTAACTAGCTAATCTAAGCTAATTAAACTAATTATTACAAAACAAACTAATTAACTAATTCTAGTTAACTAATTATTACAAAACAAATTGAAATAGCTAAACGCATTAACTATTAAAGTATAAAACGAATGCCTAATCTAGCTAAGTAAAGAAGCTAAATAAAGCAGTAAAACAGGAGGTTCTCAGAGAGAGAAGACTAGATGCATGCTCGGTCGCCTCGTTCAAAAATCTGTCGCGATGCCCCAATTTGCCTCTGTTTGCAGTTGTCCTCAGAACCTTGCACCAAGCTCCAGAAAGCTTCCAACTCACCTTGGAGACCTGTGGGAGGGTGGCCGACCACCTAGGGATGTCACCAGCCACTGGCCGACCACTTTTTGTGCTGAAAACCAGAAAAAGTGGTCGGCCAGCTAGTTTTTCTGGTTGGTCGACCAGTTGTTGCTGTATTTCTCCAGTTTGCTGCAACAGAGAGTAAGAAGGGGCATGACAATGTATTTGCATGATATGTGTGCACAACCACCCTCCCTATCATTTCATGAGCTGAAGGGAGTGTGGTTCTTGACCCTCGGGCCACCAATCGCGCATTTCAATACATGATGACCGAGAGGCGAAGTTGCACAATTCAATATGAAAATGAATGCACACGTAAACGCATAAAGTCTAAAACTCTATCATGCTTGATCAAGAGCGTAGGCGACTGAGAATTGAGGCACGTTTCATCACTTCAAGTATGAAACGTCCCTCGTTTCTCGTGCTCGAATTAACACTTAATCCAAACAACAATGCAACAACATGGCATACACAACGCAAACGATAACATGGCATACTCAATGCAATGTGACATGATCAACTTAACAAAGCTAATGACATACGAACAATGCTAATGCATGCATGCACAATGCAATGCTACAAGGGAAACGTAGCAATGTTAGGAACATGCATACTCAATGTAAAGAAACAACTTGGCATACACAATACAAATAACCACATGGCATGCACAATGCAATGTAAGATAGCATACTCAATGCAATGAACAATAAGCATGCGAACAACATGTAAAGAAACATGCTAAATGGACTATGGACTTGAACCAAAAGGGGATAGACCTTAGCCATGCCCAAATCAGTGGCCAATAGTGATAAAATTAAGGCACACAAAGCATAAACAAGCATGCATGTACAATGCATTGGCCAACCAAGTGAGCCTAAGAGCACAACCCTCAAGAAGGCTCAAGGAGTGACAAATGCAGAAGTGTAACAACACTAAATGCACTGAAATTAAGTAAGAAATGATGCCAAATCATTCAAACAAAGCAAGCATGGCATGCAAAGGTCCTAAAGCATGAAAGCTAATAAAGAGGACTACAAAGGAGGCATGCGATACATGGCACAAATGCATGAACCAAACATGGACATAGCTAAAATAAGTCAAAACAAAGACCTAAACATGCTGAGGTAGGGGCTCAAAGACCTAGGCATGCAAGCATACAAGCTAAGCTATAAAAGAGGCAATAATGCACAACACTCAAAGGCACTTAAAGAGTGAATGAAGTGGGAACATGGAAATGTGATAAGCTCTGAAATGTCATGTTAAGTGATGCCAAATCATGTACACAACACAAATGAAGCATGCTATGGTGCCCGAAGCTTGAAGCTAGCACAGGCACTTGTACTACAACTATGCAAAACATGAAGCACGTGATCAAGGCAATCCAAAACAGTCCTAGAACATGTTAAAATAAGTCTAAAACATGTATGGAAGGAAGCCAAAACAAGCTAGCATGAAGGGCATAAGGCATGGAACATGCAAGGCAAATAAGGTGGATTGCACTACACCTATTAAGACCAAGCATGGAATGACTTAAGCAACAAAAATCAGAGTTATATCATGGCATAATAACCCTAAAAAACACATTGAAATGATAGCTCACAAGCTTAGGCATGAAGGCATACGCAATGACCTATTCTTAAGGCATAAAGGACCAACTCTCTAACGCATTGAATAAGTGAAAGATGCAAGTGTATGACCATGAAACATGCACTAAAATAACATAATAAATGATGCTAAATCATTCAAATAGGCCAAGTAAAGCATGCTAGTGGACCCGATGCACAAAGCTAACAAGCTAAAATGCACTATAGCTATACAAAGCATGGCATGCATGACCAAAACAACCAAAATCAAAGCTAGAGCATGCTAAAACGTGGACAAAAGCTTCTTGAAGTTAAGCCAAAAGCATGCTAGAATGACATGTCAAAGCATGGTGCATGTTAGGCTATTTCATGGAATTGTACTACAAGTGCATGGAGCATGCAAAGGCCAACCAAATCAAACCAAAACAGAGGTATGATATGGAAAAATACCACCAAAAACATGCTAAGATGGACTCAAATGAAACTAGAATGACATGCTACTTCATGAAGCATACAAGACTATAGTTTGTGTGATTTACACTACAAGTGTACAAGGCATGCAAGGGGTGACCAAACCAAACCAAAATAGAGGTATGACATGCTGAAATAACCCCAAATACATGCTAAGAACAAGCCAACACAAGCTTAACAAACATGCTCAAACATGAGGCATTCAAGACAAGTATTGAAGACACAAGGAGAGGGGATGACCCTCTCCTATTTAGGACTCCAAAACCACCTTTCCACCACTGAAAATCCTCTAGATTTTAGTGGTAGAAAGGTCATGAAAAGGCTACAACAAGAGCTTAGAGGGATGGCTCAAAACAAGGCCTAACAAGGCCTAAGAGGGGGTAAACAACCCCAAATACAAAAGTGACCTTAAACAAAGATCTTAAGAACCAAAATTTAGAACTTTTTGTAGTAGAAAGTTAAGCTTAAATCATCATGAAAATAAGGCTAAAAGCTTAAGCAAAAATGGGGGATTTAAGGGTTAGAAACTCACCCTTAAAGACCAGCTTTAAAGCTGCAACTCCAGCAGGTTTTTCAAGCTCAAACCAACCCAAGAACACCAAAACCAGCTCCTAAGCACCTCAGCAACAAAAAGATGGTGTTTGAGTGTGTGCTTGTGTGCAAAAGTGAGACAAAATGACACTTTAAGGCACAAAACAAGAGCAAAAGAGAGATATAGATACAAGTGTGTTTGTATAACTCAAACCGTAAATCTCTGAACCTGGAAAATGGAGGAAGAGCCTCCCTTTTATAGAGAGCAAAAGCAAAAGCTTCTTCAAGAGGCTAAGGCTCAAGGCCATCCCTCCATACACGCGTATGGAGGATGGTTCTAGTGCTCTCCAACTGTGCCAGCTGGCCAAAAATATCTCCAAAAATGTGACAAAAAGTAGCCGACCACTTCAAGTGGTCGGCCAGCTACTTTCAATGGTCGCCCACAACAAAAATTGGTCAGCCATGGTAGGAGATGGTCAACAGCATGAAAACAAGCAAATGATGTAGTGGCCGACCAGAAAAAGTGGCCCAAAGACCAAGAAAGCCAGTTATCTGACCAGAAAACTGGCTGGCGGGAAGAAAAGTGGTCTCCAAGGGAAAAAACTGGTCTTCCACCCTTGTACCACCTTCCAAACAAGAAAAACAAGGTTTATACCAAAAACAAACCAAAACGGATGCAAGACGAGAGATCGTGAGGCAAAGCACGCGGCCGAGAGCCTCGAAAACTAGTCTACTGGCATCAAAAGTGGTATACGACCACAAAAGTGGTCTCCCGGACCACAGTGTTCCTCTAGGCAGAGGCAACAAGGCATGGTTCAAAAACCATGCCAAACGGAGAACGTTAAGTAGTCCCGAGACAAGGCGCGCGGCCGAAGGCTCCAAAAATCGGAAACTAGTCTCCAAACGGGAAAAGTGGCCTACGACCGCAAAAAGTGGTCTACGACCACAAAGAGATGGTCTACAAGACCTCTCCCTCCCTCCGGGAAGAGAAAACAAGATTTGGTCCACAAACTGAGCCAAAGCACAAAGAGTTTAGAGGCCTGGAGGTAAGGCTCTCAACCAAAACTCCGAAACCTCGAAACGAGCGCAACATGCACTATCACCGAGTGCTTAATTGATGACGTCTGAGTCTTAAGGTCAGTCAAAAATGGGGTGTCTACACTTAGTAGCAGAGTGTGGTGTAACAAAAGAATGAGTTGAACCAAAGTCAAAGAGAATATGAGCTAAGTGACCACAAACAGAAAGTGTACCTGACACGACATTCTCAGTAATTTATGGGTTTCTAGGCCTGAAGGCAAAAGCTCTTCCTTGCCCTTTTTGATCCTTTCTCACTCCTCCAGGTACCGTGGGTTTTCGGATTGGTTCAGAGGGGCCGGCTGTAGGACTGGAAAGCTTTGGACAATCTCTCAACAAGTGGCCAACTTGGCCACATCTAAAGCATGCTCCCGTATCTCAACGGCATTGTCCCCAATGAGTCCTTCCACAGGCAGAGCAAGCTGGAATGGTGCCACCTCTGGGATTTGTAGCACCTTGATTGCTTGAACTGGTTGTGTCCATATTTACTCTCTTGGGAGGCGCGACACCGGGTCTTCTGTTATCTATTTCCCAAAATCGCTTCCTCTGTCTTGGTTCTCCAAAGCACAAGGCTTTAATCCCTTTTTCTGCAATGTATGCTCAATCCACCACCTCTAAATAAGTGGGTAGTTTCAAAACCTCCAGCCTATCCTTGATTTCAGCATCCAATCCTGCTTTGAATTTCCTAGCTTTTCAAGCTTCAGTTGGGATGATGTATGTCGCAAATCGAGCTAGTTGTGTGAACTTACTCTCGTATTCGGCCACCGTCATGGTTCCTTGCCTTAGATGTATGAATTCTGCCACCTTTTGTTCCCGTAGCAAATCTGCAAAGTATTTTTCATAGAATACCTCCCAGAATCTTGCCCAAGTCACAATATCTTCGGTCTCTAAGGTAAGAAGCCATCATTCTTGTGCATCGTCTTTGAAGGTGAATGTGGCAAAAGTCACATTCTGCCTTTCTGTGCAAGGTAGTGCGCTAAAATTTTTCTCCATATCTCTGACCCAAGCTTTTACCACCAATGGGTTTGTACTGCCAGTGAATATGGTAGGTTTCAAGTCCTTGAACTGTTTTATTGTAGTTGGTTCTTCTCGTCGTTCAGGCAATCCGCTATTAATGTTGGTTTGTAGGGCTCGCAGAAAACTAGTAATTGCTCTTTCCATAATTTGCTCCATTGGGTTGATACCGCTGACCGACGATCTGGTTCCATTTCCATCATTAGCCATTACTACAAGGTAAAATGATATAAGCGTGACATCACATTGATACAACATCATATATAACGTATTAGTTTTATTAGTTTTACTACCACATTAATACCACATAAAATATTATATATACATCATTGTTACTATACATAAGGCGTTAGTCCGGTCGTCAAGAGTTAATGTCTAATCCTACTGATACAAAAATATAAGGATTAGACTAGTCATTGTCAGCTCCAAAAAAAAAAAAAGATCAGTGACATCTCTCGGTCATGCTCCTAGAATAGGTCACTAAGCCCCTACGAAAACTAGCTCTAGAAGACTGAGACATGGAACAACCATAGGAACTCCTGTTGTACGAGGGACTCAAACTCCCATCCACTGAGCTCAATCCCAAAACAGCGCCAAACTACCTGGACCATGTAGACCAGTACACCGTGGTCATATCCCCAAAACTGTCGCCCAGTGAGCTACACAGGTATCTCTAAGTGTGTGGTACTGTCAGTGTAGTCCACAGCTGGGGTCTGGACAATGTGCTATGGATGAGGTATAGTAGTGCGAATGTGACTGCTAGGGTATATATTCCCTCTCCTCTTGACAAAGCCTGGAGGTAAGGGAGCAACCAAGAAATGCGGATATACCAATCCAACGACGTGCGTCGGCCCAATGTATCTCTCTCCGGTGTTAGCACAGCTAAGTCTCCAAAACAGGTAGTTCTCGTCAAGGTCGGCTTGCAAATATACTAGCCTCCCTATGAGTCAGTCAAGGTTGGGGTGGGTCTATCCGATAGTGCTTTCTGAGTTTCCCGATCCCTCCAATAAGTTAGGAGCCAGATGCGCTCCCTAGGGCTCAAACCAAATCAATTCTTCCTGGTGTGCCATGTCTTACAACACAAGAAAACTTAGCCTATCCAATATTTATTTAAATCATGTTGGACACAATATTTTATTTATTTATTTTATAGTATGACAATATATATATATATATATAATTAAACAATTATGATGTTGGACAAAATATAGTATTTATTTATTTTTTATTTTATGACTATATATATATATATATTAATAGACACTTCGGGGTTTTTTTTTGTTTTTGTAAAAGCTCTGATACGATTTTTGTCACAACCCAAACTTGGTATCCAAAGGCTCAGCGTCGCAACAAGATGAAAATAAAATAATTCAAATAATTTTGTAGTCATAGCGCAAACGGATAAATTAAATAAATTAAAATAAAATAATTGGGTACCAGATGTTTATTAAAAGGAAACAAACATAGTCATTTGGGCTTTTATTTTATTCTATGTGTCCAATTAGAAATGTAGACAATATAAAAAAAAGGAAAAAAAAAAAAAAACTGTGATTTATTCCCCATCTTGATCCTGCTAAGTCTTGTTACCTCAAAGGGGTAACAGTTATAAGCACATGGCAAAGTAAGAAATATAATACTATCAGTATAGGGGCACAAAATAGTCATGGATAGTTATTTAAGCTAAAACATTAATATAATTTAAGTTGCATAAATAAATTATTTAAATGGCAAAAATTGAAATACAGAAATTACGTAAATAACTATAACCACGGTACAGAACAGAACAGAATAGGGGTCACTAGAGTGATAATCAAAACAGGGGTTACTGGATCCATGACAAACAGAGGACCACAAAGTAGCAAAACAGGGGGCCAATGGTTTGTTTTTTCAAGTCCCCCAAGGCATGAGACTCCCGTGGTGGTACTTACAAAAAATAATTGTTTACAAGATTACTATCAAATAATTTTTAAAATTTAAACAAACATATCCATGGGTTTCAATTAAGCAAATGGAGTTCAGGACATAATTCATGTAATTGAAACATTAACATAACCATAAAACATAAATTATATAAAATAAATTATGGTAACTCAAAACAATCGTAAAATATATTATGGTAACTCAAGGTATAATATAACTCACCTTAAGATTGACCCTTAGCCTTTATTTTCCCACTACAACTCCCAGCTACACTCCCTTAGTTCTCAAAGCTTATGTCACTACGAATGGTTTCCAATCTCTTGTCCTTACTTTTGAAGTTTACTGCGTAGGTATTTCACTATTTATAGGCATGTTTGCATGGTTTCAGATTAGGTGGGCTGCTTCAATCTTGGCCACCTGTCTAACAGGTGTTGTTTCTCCCTTTCTTCACGCAGCCTAAGCTGGTGATCACTTAGTCACCATCCTATATATTAGGATAGTGATAAACCACCATATATATATATATATATATATTTAAGCCTTTGATTTAATTCGCATTAGGCCCAAGGTTTTAATAATCTAATTAAATTACATTTTATCACCTACAACCATAACATTAATTATTATTACTATTATTATTTATTTATTTATTTATATTTTTTTTAATACTAATAAAGAATTCTATTTATTGCAATATTGAATTAAATTTACAAATTCGGGTGTCACACCAGCTATATGCATTCACTGTGATAGTGAAGCAGTAATAGGACGGGCATAGAATCATATATATAACGGTAAGTCTCGACACATTCGTCGAAGACATAATACCGTTAGGCATTTGCTCTCACATGGAATAATTTCTATAGAATATGTAAAGTCAAAGGAGAATATTGCAGATCCATTGACTAAAGGGCTAGCTAGAGAGAAAGTATACTATTTATCGAGGTGAATGGGTTGAAGTCTATTACTTAAAAGTCGCCATAATGGCAACCCAACCTAGTTGATTGGAGATCCCAAGATCTAGGTTCAAAGGAACAACGGAATTATGGATGACTTCATGTATCACTAAGGAGGTTTACTCCTACCCATTTCTATGATAAGAAAAGTGATACCTGTAGCGTTAGTAGGATAAACTTTACTTTTAATGATTCTTATAGCTTGGACGTCCAAGTGAGATATAGTAGAATACTCTTAATAAGAAATCACCTATATCAGTGTGAACTAGGCCAGTTCTGTGAGAATTGAGAAACCTAAATTCTTTAGAGCACTCATGAATTACCAAGCATTGTTCAGGGCCAAAATGAACACAACCATAAGAACCAAACTGTGTATGCGGATACACTATGTGTAGTTTATTGTCTTGGCTTACACAAACAGCTGAATAATTCAAGGCATCGCGTCCGCTAGTTAGCCAGTAAGTCCGATAGGCTTTCACTAGAGGAGGTTCAAAACCAAAAGCTATCTATCTCAATGTGGTGTGTCTTCTTAATGTACTCTTTCTTTGTCTGCATCTTGTTACATGTCCATTATTATAAATTTCATTCATGTGGGGGATTGTTGGAAAATCATTTTGAAAATCTTTATTTTTTTGCTAATTTTGAGCATTAATTAAGGTGGGACCCAAGCGTTATTTTTAACGTTTTTCATTAGGTTCATGTTTAATGTCACGTAATGAATAAAACTATGTATGTGGTTGCTATAAACTATTTCTGGATGAATGAGAATTCAACGCACATTTTTGGGTTCGTGGAAATATATTTAGGTGGGTTTTCTACACATTTATGAAATGTGCTTGTCCCACATTGGAAAGGCTTAAGGGTTTGAATGGGTTTATATACCTTAACTTAGGATATTTGGGATGGGGCCCAAGGAGTACCCAAGTTTGTGGAAGGGTAATGTTACGGGTGAAGTGGGCTAAACCCATTGGACTCAAAATAAAAACTACACGCGTGCACCGCCGCCATTACCGATCGGTCGGGCGGGTTGGCCTGGGCTGGGTCTGGGCTTGGGTGCGGGTGCGTAGTGTGAGGTTGGGTTGGGCTTGTCCGACCCAATACTTATCTTTTTAGGCCAAAAACATTTGTAATTTATTTATTTATTTATTTTTTATTTTGTTTTCAAAATTCAAAATAAATTGGTTCAGAATTTTTCTTTCACCCAAACAGATCCCTAACAGGTTTATAAGATCCATTCCTGAACAGGTTCAAAAGGTCCACCCTAACAGGTGCAATTTCCACCCAAACAAATCTGTTTCTATTTTGAACAGATCTATTCACGTTTTGAACAGGTTTTTCTTGTTAGGTACCTGTTCCGAAAAGGCACTTCTTCTCCTATATAAAGCCTGCTTCCAACAGTTCATTTGATCAGATTTTTCTATCATAATTTCGTCTTTCTTTCTCTAGTCTTCTTTGTGTTTCTGTATTTGTTCTGCATTTAATTTTTAGGAAGAAAAAGAGAGTTACAACAGAGTTTTGGCTCGCCAGAGTTGAATTTGTAGTGCTGCAAATTTAAGTGTTAGTTGTTCCATCCTGGGAAGTAGACGCCGGTAAATCTTGAAGCATTGGAATGATAGCGAAATCTACTTTAAGGAGATTGTGTCCAACACAAGTCTCGACATTAATTTCTATAAGTGTTTAATTCGAAAAATAATTTATATAATTATTTTCTAAATTATTTTATTTTATTGTTTATTTAATTTATATATTTAATTTACATACACACACCACTGTGGGTATTACAGTCATGACCACCATATTGTAACTAATCTTATCAAGTATTAACCAAACCCTCACTAATTCATTTGCAATCCATGCTCTAGCACAATCATTCATACCTTCAATTATTTTCTCTCTTCATATTCAACAAAAGTGTTTTTTTTATATGGTAAAATGGGTGAAGAATTGGTGTATAGTAAGGAACGATGCTGCGCTAGCAATGGGTAAGGAAAGAAAGGACAACGATGAAAGGGACGTCACTGAACATGATGTTTACGAGAGACAAAATCATTACCTTTTTTCTTCAATACAATTTGAAATGTTGAATAGACAAAATGATGAAGTAGCATCGTCTCATTTATAAGACTGGACATACCAATTTTTTGATAAACTGCAACTAAGCCACTATCTTATTATAATAGTAGATAGATGGAAGAAATAATTTGTATGTCTTTTTATTTGAATGTAACAATATTTCATGCTTGCGGTTTCATTCAAATCCAATTATATTTTTGAAATAGAAGAAAAGTAATAGAATTATTTAAAAAAAATAATTATATTATAATGTTTTAAGGTTTTATAGTTGCCGTTTTATTCAAATATAATCATAAAGAGGATATTTTTGGAATAAAAAAAATAGAAAAGTAATCAGTATGTTTGGTTTCGGTTTTCTGAATTCAGTTTTTTGAAAATTGAGTTTTTTTTTTCGTATTTTTTTGTTTTTAGTGAATATTTTTAAAATTTTAAGTAAATTTTTTTTTTTACTTTTTTAGATGCACCTTACTTAGATATATCTAAATAGTAAAATATTTATAAAAATTAATAAATACACAAAAATATGATAAATGTACTGAATTTTTGTATCTTTTTGATATTTAGTGTATTTTTTAAAGATTTTTTTTCACAAATATTATACTTTTTAAGTATATTTTAGGCGTGCCTAAAAATTTTAAAATTTTGCTTAAAATGTTAAAAAAATTCATTGAAAATATTAAAATACGAAAAATAAAAAGGTAAAATTTTTTTTAAAACTGTTTTCTAAAAACTATACCCAAACAAGCTTAGAATTATTTAAAAAATAATTATATTATAATTTTTAAATGTGTTTAATATTTGAAAGTGCTGAAATTTCAAAAAGTGTTTAGTTTTTCGATAAATATAAATTACTGTATAATATTTAATAAATTTTAGAGAATATTTTTAAGATACAAAAAAAAAAATTTAAAACTTTTAAAATAATAATAAATTAAAAATACATAAAGCACTTGTTAACATTTATCACTTTAGAAATAGTGATACTATATGAACTAATTAATCTATACATTAATATATCAATTGATATTATACCATTATTATTTACCTCACCTATTATATAAATTATAAATATTTAAAATATTTAAAATTATATTACATTATTTATTAATATTTTAATTAATATATAACATTATTCAGACACGTGGCCCGAGTCCCCAAATTAATTACTTTGCCGGCGGTTGAAGCAAAGTACATGAACACGTTACAGCGCACAAGCCGACTCCCCTCTCAATTAAAACGAGATGAGGCTCTAAAATGAGCTGCGTCACGCTCCCCCAATACCTACCCAATACTTCTCTCTCCGTTCTCTCTCTCTCTCTCTCTCTCTCTCTGCTTTTCTGGAGGAGGAACCAAATCAAAGCTACCATACGGATGTACTTTTATCACTGAACTCTCTCTGCTTTTCTGGAGGAGGAACCAAATCAAAGCTACCATACAGATGTACTTTTATCACTGAACTTTATAGAGAGAGAGAGAGAGAGAGAGAAAAAAAAAGGGTTTTAGAAAGAGAGAAATAGAGAGTGGGAATGGCGAGGAGAGGACAAGATGATGAGAACAAGGCAGGGGCATTTTTCATGGCGACTCTGGTGATGTAGTGTGTGTCTGTGTTCTTCGAAATACTGTTCAACAAGCGCACCGAGCTCGTCCCCATACTTGCTGGGTTTTGCTTCTTCCAGTCTGCCAACTGGGTCATCCGCAATTGGGTCTCTCGTGATCCACTCTATGTCAACACTTGCGTTTCTCTCCTCCATTCCTCCATAACCTCTGCTTCAGGTCCTCCCCCCAATTTCCGTCTTTCTTTCTCTACATGTTTGTGTTTTTTATAATTTATGTGTATATACTCCTCACTCTCATATGTTTCCTACTCTGTTTTCAACTTTTGATTTGTTTGGGGGTTTGGGGGTTTGGGTTTATTGATTGGTTTGTTGGTTGATGCATCTTGCTTTTCTTGGGGCAATTGGAGTTCAAGTAGAAGCAAGTATAAATCAATGAACTATATAAAAATTAATTTTGACCAAGAAATTTTAGAACTATGAACTTGTGGCTTTGAGATGTGTCGTCGAATAACACATCTTTTAGTATAGATATTACTAACAGGTTCTAGGGAAATCACTTCCTGGATATACAAAGGGTATATGTTGAAAACCTCTATATAGCAATTTTGAAAGTTTTTCATTGAATTCTTCTGGGAAACTATTGCGACCCTTAGCCAATCAACAAAGCAAAATGATATATAAGCCCACGTTCTAGACAAGTGATGTGTAGAAGAGGTAGATTGGCTGTCAGAACTTTCTCTCTCATGTGTTCTCTAATCATCAGCCATCAATGTTCACTAATCATCAGCCATTGATGGCTGATGATTAGAGAACACATGAGAGAGAAAGTTCTTTTAGATATTCTAATAGATTGTCACATTACTAGATTGGATTTGAAAGGTGGGTCTAACTTTTGGGTTAGAGTAGCACTACTCATTAATTTTGTATAATGAATGTTTAGCTTCCTCTCCTATTTATAGCATTTGTAAGGAGACATATCCACTACAACACAATTCTAGGAGCCTTAAACCCATTCAACAAATGAGTATTCACTTTTAGGAATGTCTAATTATTCACAAAAGGCATGTATTTTAGTTGCCACAAAAAGGAAAAAAAAGTCCTGAAGAGGAAACTTTCTTGCTTGTTACATTTTATTTCTAATTTCCTAGTATGTGATTTCCTTGGCAGACTATTGATGATTTGATAAATTTGGAGCTAGGGTTCTCCATATAGTCCGTATTTCAACATTTTAAGCTTGATTAAATTACGCAAATAGTCACTAAAGTATACGAATGGTTCCATTTTGATCTCTAATGTTTAATTTGTGTATCAATTGCATCCCTGAACTTCACACATTACTCCAATATGGTCCCCAACCCTAATTACCATCTAAAAAGCATACGAAAATGGTTACATCAGCCTTTCATCAAAGCATTTGAAGGGCATTAAGAGGAATATATCCCATTTCCCACCTAAATGAACCATGTAACACGTGAAATGCACATTATTTATAAAACAAAACACATCTAAGCCTTTCACTCCATTACTAAAAGCCAAATACATAGTGTGTTTGGCACTTTGATTGATAGTATTTGGCATAAATATATGCGTTAATATATCTTTTATGCCCTTTAATCCAAGTTAGGAAACGAGACTACATTGGATTATTAAGTTTCAAGATGCAAGTGATACAAATTAAATATTAGAGGCCAAAATGAAATTTGTGGTTTACTTTAAGGACTATTTTTGTGTAATTTACCCTTTTGAGTTTCGGGGAAAGCATCTTAAAAGGTTTATTTTGTGCCAACTGGTTTAATGAAAGCAGTATCTAGAATTATGAATATTACCAAATAGGATTGTTTTTGTGGTTCCATGATTTGGTTGTGCTGATTGGTTGCACTTTGCTAACAACTCTTATGATCAATCATTTCACTTTAAATGCCCGAATTATGTAACTTCATTTTTGTTTCATGTGTCATCTCCATATTTTTGTCTTGCTTCTCCTTGGCCTTCCCTTGTCTTGTTATTGTTAATAATTGCAAATAATGTCTACATTGCAGTGGTTTTGATTTTGATCAATCAGTGGATGACAAATGGTTCATACAAGATGTTTGATCATTCACAGTTGTTTGGGGGTACTTGGCCTTGGGCATACCAGGCATTGTGCTTTTCTTGTGGTTACTTTGCATATGATCAGTGGGATATGTTGCTTTATCGATTATACAGTGGCTGGATCCCTTCAATCCTATTGCATCATCTAATACTCCTTGTTTGCTTTACGCTTGCGTTATATCGAAATGTCACAATCAACTACCTTATTCTCACTCTAATTTGTGAGGTATGTCAGTATTATCCTAATAATTTTTTCCAAACTCTGTAGTGTGATTGCTTTTCCTTTCTACTATCTCTTTATGACACTTTTTAAATAATTCCTGTTTCTTACATTTAATTAAAGAATATATTTATCAATGGGCGATGGTTTAAGAGGTTGACATAAAATTTGGATTCATAACATCGTGATGGAAGTTGGTCTCACGGAGCCTCATATGTTAGTGTTACTAGTAAAAGTTAATTTATGAACCATTGTATCACAAAGCTATTGGGATTGCATTTAAAGGGAGGGATGGGATCAGGACTCAACTTTTTTATAGTTGGCTTTTAGAAAATTTCATAGAAGTTAATTTAAGGTGAGAAAGCTAACAAACCATGAATTGGTTAGACGCAATAACATAAAATAAAAATTTGGTTTAAAAGAAACGAAATGGCTTACAGGAAAAATTCTGTGACAATCTTGGACATTTATGGCAATTCTTGTGCTCTCAGTTTAGTCCCCCGTTGGATGGGGTCTGTTGATTTATCCAATTTTTCTGAGGGCAGAAATTTGTCCATCTCTGTTGAAGTAATGCATTGGTCTTCTTCCACAGGTCCACTCTATTTGAACACCATTCTTCCACTAGCTCATGGGTTTTTCCATATTATTTGGATCAAACTTTAATTTCTGGCGACTTTGTCAAACAATTCCTCACAATTTCATGATAATATTCTACTTCAAGTTAATTGTAACAGTAGTCTCCATGCACCATTAGGCAATTGAAGAATAGACCTGGTTGAAAGCCTCATTTAAGTTACTTCATGTCTCTAACAGCATGATCATGGTAGTGGAAATTTACTCGCTAATATAAAATATATTATTTTGAGAACATAGGAATATTTCTTACAAAGATAAGTTCTAGAAGATAGCTAATATTGCCGTGAAAGAGAGGTTTGAGATTACCTTTATGTTACATTTACTCAGGTATGCATGTGATGTGGGTGTCAAAAAATATAAAATGCATACCATTTCTTCATTTTAAATCAGATTTAAGTGATTTTTTTTTTAATCATTGGAAAGCTCTTTTAAAGTATGAACAAATGGTCTTGTCCAATTTTGCAAGCCAAAGAAATTTTCACATGATGTGGAAGTTGACCTTTCTTTTGGAGACCTCTAAGGGTATTTTGGTCACTTTGGAAAATCGATTAATTTCTTAGTTTAAGTTAAGCATAGAAACTCTCTCCTGCAGGTTTGTCAAGACTCAAAGAGGGGGTTTTAAGGAAGCTTAGTCAAGCTAAAACAAAATTTCTAGTTTTCTTGAAAATCAAATCAATATTGATTTTGTCATCTTATAGCATTTTGAGAGGGAGCCCAAGTCTTGGAGCCAGTGAAAATGAGGTGTTACAGAGGGAAAAATATTGAAGGACAGTGGTAAACAGCTAAATATGGTAATTCTTGGGGTGATTAGACTTCATTAGTTGTGAACATGTCTCATGGGTCACGGGGACTTTGCAAGGGTTTTGGCTAGTTTGGGAGGAGGACTCAAAGCATGTTAGCTTCAAGGTGGGAAGAGATGATAAATTGAAATTCTGGTGACACAAGTGGTGTGGAGATAAGACACTTAAGGGCTTTCCTTGCTATTTTCCTTGTTGATAGAGAAGTTGAGGTGGTAGATTATTTCAGAGAATAGTGGGGGTTTTAGGGAAATTGGTGCAAGTAGAAATTGCTAAGATTGGTAGGGTTGGATCAGTTGAATAATATTCTCAACCTGATCAATGAGTATCAAGGCATTGTAGAAGGTAAAAAAAAAAAGTGTTGGGCTATTTGGAAGAACGGAAGATTTAAAGTGAAGTCATTTCATATGGCTTTATTTGGAAGTAGAAGGATAAATTTTCCTTGGAACGGCATTTGGTATGTTGGGTCTTTATCGAAGGTTACTTTCTTTGTGTGGAATGCACCACATAAGAAGATTCTTACAATAAATTGACTAGGTAGTGAAAAATTATTTTTAGCTGGTGTTGCATGTGTAATGGTGATGGGAAGTCAGTAGATGATTTGCTTATTCATTGCAAGGTGGCAAGGGGCATGTGGGGTTTGGTGTTGGCCTTAATTGTGATGAAATGGGTGTTCTATATGGATGTGGTGGAGTTATGTTTGGATGGTGGGGAGGTAAGGTAGAGAAATAGAGTCGAAAGGCCTGGCTGCTAGCTTCTTTATGCTTGATGTGGCTTTTATGGAGTGAGCGAAATAGGACCTTTCAAGGGGATTGAGGAGCCTTTGCATAGGCTTAAAAGTTGGTTTGTTTTAGTAATTTTGTATGGTTGGGTCTCAGTGAGAGTTATGCCCAACCTAGATATTGTTGACTGTAGATTCCCTTCATTTTTAAGAATCTATGCACTTTTTTGTCTTTTGAGTGTATAGGCCAAGTTTGTTTTGGTTTGTATAGGCTGTCAAGGCTTAACCTTGTGCATGGGTAGCGTCCCTTTTTTATGCATTTTTATATAATATGATTTATTTTTTTGGGTGAATTACGCTAACAATCCCTATAGTTTGGGGCTTGTGTCACTTTGGTATTTGACTTTTTAATTATGATACATTTGATCCTGAATTTTGAATATTGTTCCAAATAACGACAATCAAATATGTTTTATTTGCAAACGGTCCATTTCAAGGGTGAAATCGTCATATAACTTATTTGGTGTTTGTTAACTTGTATATTGTTTAGAATATAATGACTTTTTTTTAATAAATAATACTGAAACTTTTTTAGTTATAAAATTCTATTTGGTTTGGTTTTTATAATCTATTTTCAGGAAAAAAATAAATAAAAAAATCTAAGTAATTAAAAATTAAATTGGTGAAAAAATTAAAAACATATCATTTTTATATAATTTTATATTTTGGAAAGGTAGTAATAATTTTTTTTTTTTTTTTGATATTTATTTTTGTTAAAATAGTTTTCATTTTTTTAAAAGTCAAATATAGCGACAACTTTGATATCATTATTAAATCAATCCATTAAATCAAAAAAATCCAAAACTAGAAATATTTCATATATTAAACATATCGATTACACATTAAAAGTCTAATAACAATCCATTATATGATAACCATCTAAAAATATCTGTTAACAATAAATACAGCCATCTAGTATATAATAACCATCAAAAAAATATCAACAAAAGCAATCACCCATTACATGATCATCATCATCCAACCACGTACTAAAAATTAATTTGGTAAAAAATAAATAAATAAAAATGTAAAAGATTTATTATTTTCATATAATTTTATCTTTGGTGGGTAGAAATAATTTTTAAAAATTCAAAAATAATTTTTTAACATTTATTTTTGTCAAACTAATTTATATTTTATCAACTTGACGATTTTGCTTTTGAAATTGAGAAATATTTTCAATTGTTTTTATTTGGAATGAGATTCAAAATTCAAAATCAAATGTATAACAATTGAAAGGTCAGGAACCAAAGTGACACAAGTTCCAAACTATAGGAATCATTATTATAATTAGCCCAATTTTTTTACTGCAATGGCAACAATGGATTGTAGAATGTGCTAACATAGCGGGTTCCCTCATTGCCTCTATCTAATCCCAGATTTCTAGGTCTAGTGCAATAGCTAAATTTTGTTTTCCCAAGTCCTAACTATTAAAAATGGAAGAATTTTGTCAATGTTAGCTAAAATTCTTGTCATTGTACGGTTGTAAACGTTAGAGCTAAAATTCTTGTCATTGTACAGCTGCATTCTGTCTTTCTGCATATGAGAAAAGTGCGAAGAATGGCTGGCTTTCGTGATGCAAAGAGCAAAATTGTGAAGGCAGAATGGGTTCTTAACTGGGCCACATTTGTTTTAGCAAGACTCACTTCTCATGCCTTCATCACTGTCAAGCTGATCAAAGATGCTCCTAAGTTTGGAAAGGGTGTGGAGCTTCCACTTGCTCTCTTTGGCATGGCGGGAATGAATTTTCTGAATATTTTTCTTGGTGCTGATCTCTTTAATGCTTATAGGAGAGAGAGAAATCCCCAGCAGAAATCTCAAAATCATAGTGAATGACAGACCATGTGCTGAAGAATTTCATCCCTTAGTTTATTCAGTTTATGTGTACTCTTATTTTCCAAAAAAAAAAGAAAAAAAGAAAAAAGAGAAGGTGTTTGTTTGCACAGGAAGTTGGAAAGATTTTCTATAGCAGAGGAAATTATTATGTAATTTGTGTTTATTGTAAATTGGAGACAGAACAATTTAGCACAGTTATGAGTACGGAAAGAGAAGGCGACAATACTATGAACACTGTTGTACTTGTGTCTATTGCATAGAAGAGACTTTTTTTTTTTTTTTTTTTTTTTGGGCACAAATAAATCAGTGTGAACTAGTAGTTCTTGATCTTTGGATGTGATGTTTTACATGATTATCAGACAATAGCAGTGTTTGCTAGCATGCTATCTCAAGAAAGTCAATGGGGTTATAGCAAGAATCCCAAGAAGTTCCTATGTTTGCTGTGATGTTATTATTCTGAAGAAATGTTGCACATCTTAGCTGTGTTTTCCTTGAAACACATTTCTCTCACCAAGGGTCTTGAAATGGGATGAATGTTATGTGATTAGCGGTCTGTAGGATACATATTGATGTCCATCACGATGTAGCCAATCTTTATTTCATTTTATTGGTAGCCAATCATTGGAGATATATTTGGGGACTAGTAAATTGTGTTGTATTTCTTATTGCAAAAATGCTTCCTACCCCCACTGGGGGTCGACCCCCAGTGAGGTGTCACTCCGGGATTGATAAAAAAAAAAGTATTTTTTTTTTTTTTTGTTTGGGTCTCAGCTAGTGCAGGCGTGCGACCTCACTGGGGGTGCGACCTCCACTGGGGGTATAAGGCAAAACCGTTCTTATTGGTATCAAAAACTGAAATAGACAAAGAAATGACATTCATTTTCCAATATGGTCGCCTTCCATTTATATTTCCTTTTTTTCTTTTTTTTTCCGAAGAATTCGTATCCAAGTTAATGAATTATACACAACATTCTTGAACTGCTATACTAGCAAATTTTGATTAGAATACAATTGAATCCATGATACTACTTTGAGACAAATGGTTTGCACGAAAGAAGCTAAATTCTTTCTTTCATTTTTGTTGATAAATTTCATATGTAAACATAGTAGAAATTCTTGATATATATATGCTAGGTAGGTCGAAAAAATGACTTGAATAGCTCGAAACACTCAAAACGACTGGGTAGGCCGAAAAAACATGGTTTGAATAATTCGAAACACTCAAAACAACGTCATTTGAGTACAAAATGACGTCGTTTTAATATATTCGACGCCACAGATATTCGGACCATCAAACATTTTCCATACATATATACATAAATAAATAAATAAAAGAGAAACAAAGAAACCCAAAAGAATGGGGTGAGAGAGGCTCGAACTCTCGACCTCAGGATAACTCAGAAGCTATGAGACCTACGCGCTAGCCAACTGCGCCACCACCCCATATGCAATTGCATCCCATATTAATTCATATATATCATGATAGAAATACACGTATGCTTCTCGCCTTGCAGAATCCTTCTCAATATACAACTTTTTCCCCCTTATTCCCTTTCCATCAATTAGAAATTCTAGGTAATGATATAACATAAAGAAAAATTCATTTATGATTAGCTTGGGGAAAAACTTATTTATAATCTATTTGTGATATAAACAAGCTTAAACACATTGTTAAGCTTGTTGAGCTCTAGTCAAACGCTAATCAACACTATGGCAGTATTATCTTCATTTCTTCCTTATTTTTGCAGTTTTCTTTCACTTTTCCCCCACAAATGTATCATACAAACAGAAGAATTTGAAATCAGGTAAATCTTAAGAAAACAAAAACAAAACAAATAAATAGTTTTCTGACATTATCAAGATTCCCTCCTCCCGTTAATTTAGCTCAAGCGGTGATAACCTGGTTGTGCAAATGAGCATAGTAGCCTTTAAGTACTATTCATAACCTTAACTAAGTGTAATTTACCTATATATTAAATTATCATTTTATTTCTCACATTTTATTTTTTTTTTTGTAATTCCTTGACTTATATTTTTTTTTCCACTATAATTTTTTGAACTTTTATAAGTTACAAAAAAAAATCAACCATTAATGAAAGTAAGAAAGAATATTCATGTTTCTTATTTGAATTAATTTTAAGATTTAATTTAATAAAAATAATTTAAATGAGAGGAACAAAGATGGAGATATAGATTTTAGATGTAATAAATAACAAATTATTTGAATATTTTATTATTTTTAAAAAATTTCTTTCTTCAAGTAAAATTGCATTTTAATTAGATGTAAGATATGACAAATTGTTTAAATAGTTTATTATTCTCAAATAATTTTTTTATCTTTCAATCCCTATCAATTAATTTTAATTTATTTTTATTATAATGTGATTAGATATTTTTTCACTTTTATATTTATTTTTAAAAATTTTGTTAATAAAGTGAGAAATAATGACTTATTTTTTTTAATATCCATCGATTAGAAATTAAAATATTTAAAGACAAAAATTAAAACTTACGAATAACACAGGATTGTGAGAAGATAAAAATGATAATCTTTTTTTTTTATATATATATTTATGAGGTAGCATTTGATAATTTTTATAAGTCAAATTTTTTTTATTACTATAAATATGAAATGTTATTAAGTTTATTTTTCTTTAAAAAAATTGATACACAAACATGTTTACAAAACAAAAGAAATATGTTTTGTAAATTGCTATGGTATTAGATGATGCTAGCTAGCATTGATGAACGAGAAAAAATATTGGAAAAATGGAAGAAAGAGCATGATTTTCTTTTTACAACAGATTGAATTTCTATTTATTGTTTAAATACATTTATTGATCTAAGTTGGAGTTTAATAACACATATAAGATATAATACGTTAATCTCTATTTTTTTTTTTATAATTATTATAGATTTATATATTGATGAACCAGATAAGAAAGGCTTAATTGTCTCATGATATAGAACAAAATATAGAACATTGAAAATATATCTAAATTATAGAGTAAAACATAGTCTAATTACAATTTATGCAATATTCTCGGTTTGGGAAGATGGTTTGTGGCTAAAATAGCCACAAAAGACAAAATAGGTTATTTTAGCTACAACAAACAAAACATCATATCCAACCCATAATCATTACACTCTTTTCTTATAAAAAAAAGTGAAAAAATCCAAAAAAATCATTCCCAAACCAAATTTTTTAGCTTAAGCTAAAATAGCCAAAAAAAACCAAAAAGTCAACCCATTTCCCAAACCAACAAGGATTGCTCCATTGATCCAAGGAGTTCATTTTGTATAAAAAAAAATAAATTAAAAAATAGAGAAAATTGGTGATAAATCTAATTTAGAGAGTATCTAAGGCAATAGGTTCAATGAATATTTTTTTTTAATGATAGATTCACCTTTTCTAAAATAGTTTGGTAAGAAATCCTTTTATTAATTTTGAATGACATTTTATTTATAATTTTATCCCTGTTCACTTTTTGTCTGTTCAAAAAATTTCTTATCTGTTCAAATTTTTTTCCTATTTGTTCAAGGTTTATCTAATTAATTTGTTAATCATTTCAACTATCTATTCAAATTATTTGTTATCTGTTCAAATGTTTTCTAGGGATTGTTTGGGGTGTCCTAAATAAGTGTACTTTTTGTTTTTTTAGACTAAAAAGTTAAGGTTAAAAATATGAATGTTTAGGTTACCTTTTTAATTTTTTATGGAAAAATATGTAATAAAAAATTGTAAAAATTAATTTGTAGAGAAAAATTAGAATTGAGAATTGTGCAGCCGTAATTGTTGACTTTTGATGAATAGTGATAACTTTTTTACTTTTTTGTAACTTTTTACTTTTTGGAGTGTTCCCAAAATTGGCCTTATTTATCTGTTACAATTTTTTCCCTATCTGTTTAACCCTATTTCACATATTTGTCAATTTTTTTACAATTTTTTGCAATGTGTTTCTTCATCTACATCATCATCATCATCACAGCAACAACAAACAAAGAGAAAAAAAAAAAAAAAATCATATTATCATCCACATCATGTGAAGGCCAACAAACAACTTAGATATATGTTATTGATCTGAGAGATTTCTTCATTTCCCAACCCCATCATCACTACCACAACGGTAGATTAGCGGCGGCAAATCTGAGATAAAGAAGATGAAGAGAAGAGAGAGAGAGAGACTGTATACACAAATCATTGAAGAGACAACTTGTATATACAAATCGAAGGTGTGGTCTTCTTCCTGTTCTTCTCTTGGTCTTCGTTCTCATGAAACAACTGTTGCAGTATCCATGGAAGACAAAGGTGAGGAGAGCTGAACGCGAAAACACACACACACACACAGAATGTATATACACCCCCGATCGTCTAGAAATCGATCAGATTTGGCAGATCTGAGCGACGATCGAGATAGCCCCTTCATTCAGATGCCGAACCACACCTAACAAATCCGTACCGGCGGCGACTCCGACAATGACACAGAAGGATCTAGTTCGTGGGATCTCGCTCAAGCTCCAAGGACTTCGTTCCCGACGAATTAGATCCGTGGTGGTAGGTTGGCAGGAAGAAGATAGTGGTTGCGGCGACGGTGAAAGTGTCGCAGTGGAGGTGGTGGTGGCGGCAGTGACTGAAGCGACAGAGTCGGCGTCGGCGTCGCCGGGGGAGAGAGAGAGAGAGAGAGAGAAAGAGTGAGTGTTTAGGGTTTGGACAGTGTTGTCTATGGCTTTATATACAGAGGGTATGTTGGTCATTTAACATATATTTGTGATAATTCTATTTTCACATACTAATTATTCTCAATATATACACTTATGAACATTTCTAACTTCACATCTTTATATTCTAATACTAGTGGTAAACCCGTGCTATGCACGGGATTGGTTTAATAATGTATAAATTTTTTAATAACGCATTAATTTTTAAATTTACTCATAAAATTATAATCATAATGCATAGAGATCATCTTTTCAAATTTCTTAAGTGAAGACAATAAGCAAATATTCATAAAATATTTAAATCATCCAATTGAGTTATTTTTCTTAAAACAATAAACTTGATTTCTAACTAATGAAATAATATATATTAACAATAAATAAGATGTTTCTCAATAAACCTAATGTCTAAAACATATATATGCTAAAAAAACTAATAATAAACTAAATGTCATAAATCAAATCTATCTATATTTGATAAATTAAAACTCAATAGATGTCGCTCATCATGTCCAAATGTTCCAAAAAGTACCTGTAAAATAAAAAAGTGTTAACATTTTTTTGTTATCATTTTTTACATACAAACAAACTTTATAAAAAAATAATTAAAAAATAGATATATTACCTTATGAGGAGTGATGATTTAATTGTCCTCATTTTTGGGTTGTTGCTTCACTTCATTCTCTTCAACACCATTATTTTGTTGTTCTTTTTGCTTTCTTCTTCTTCTTTCTTTGTTCTCCCACTTTAATATTTTCATTATCAATGCGTTGCTCCACTTCATCCAATGCCTATACACAAATCAAATCATTTTCAATTTCCTCTAACATAACTATCAATATTTTTATGAATTTCTTGAATAGGCCATGAGGTTGGGAGTGTGTTAACTATAGCATGAACTAATATTGCAATGTGGGGCTGGAAACCTTTTTTCCTAAGCTTATAAAACACTTGCTCTTTATGTAACATATACTCTCGTACCGTTAAATTTGGAGTCATCCGCGCTTGCTCAAGTTCAATCCATAGAGGATGAACTTCACGCTCCTCCTCCATTAAAGCATCCATTAAGTCTGAGGCATCTTTGATTTTATGTTTTTGAAAAATTGTTTCCTTTACTTCATTCCAGCTCGATGGTAAAAGGTTTAATATTGTTTCCACCAATTTTTTTTCACTTATTTTTTTTCCTAATTTTTGCATTGCTCGACATATTTTGATTTTCCAATCAACAAAATTTTCTACTGGTAAACCCTCTTTATGTGGTACAGTTTCAAATTCATTTATGGCATTTTGCATCGCCAAACGATCACTACGGCGCAAATTTAGAGAATGCCGCATATTTATCTGCACAATGAATTTAACACATTTAACATACAATTACATAATGTTAGTCAAGTTGTTTTTAATAATAAACCACATTAATTATTATTTGAGTAAAATTTATAATGATTAAAAAAAGAAGGGTACTTAATTATAAAATAAAATAAAATAAAATAATTGTATGAATTAAACATAGTATATGTACAAACAATTAAATTAAATATGAACATGTAAATTTCAAATGCAACATATGTTTTCATGTATGAAATTACTTATTTTAAACAATCAATATATGAAGAGAAATAATAAAACAATTGTTTTTAGGAAAATGAACCACATTGAAACTCTTGAACAAAATTATTGATCAATGCCACTAAAAACTTCTATGTAAACTACATTTTTGGTGACATCATCCGGTATGCCTTGTTTATTAATAATCAACACCTTCAAGCTTGATGGAGAGGTGACACGTGATAGAGCCACATACAGCTGGCCATGAGAGAAGACTGGATTCGGAAGATAAAGGCCCACATTCTTCAAAGTTTGCCCTTGACTCTTATTTATTGTCATAGCGAATGCTAACTTTATTGGAAATTGCCTTCTTTTCATTGTAAAAGGAGCATGATTTTTGGAAGGTGTTAAAACAATACGTGAAAGTAATACTTTCTCACCAACTCTAGACCCTGTAATAACTCTAGCTTCAATTACTCGATTTCCCATCTTATCAACAATTAATCGAGTGCCATTGCATTATCCCAAAGATTGGTTGACATTTCTTAGAAGCATTATTGGTGTTCCAACTTTCAACTTCAAACAATGATTTGGAAGTCTTGGTAAATTCAAAGAATGCAAAAGTTCAAGAGGGTTCATGTCTTGAACATTGCTCTCACTTTCTGTTGGACACAATTTATCGGCACTGTTAAAAGTTTTCATCTCTCTAGGAAGCATCGAAAGCATAATAGAATTGATTTCATCAACATCACTATTTTTAGGAGCTAAAATGCCTCGTTCTTTTAAGTACGACATATCCTGATATTTATTTATGAAATCAGGATAGGTGGCATCGATTAACTGGTGCAAATCTCTTTCTCCATTTTTTATGACAAATTTTTCTGGTATCTGTATCCAATTAGGTTCATAGCCTTCACTAAATGAGTTTCCCATTATTTTCCCTTCACCAACCAATTTAATCCACTCTGCAAAGTCACGTAATTCATGACGCGTATGATTAGAAATATCTTGTGCTGTAACACGCATATTTCTGGCAAGATGCAAAACTTGACAATGCTCCCAAATTGTTGACTTAGGTAATGAAGCTTCCACTGTTTGTTCACGCCCACCTCTAGGTACGACAGGCAATATTTGTCTAAAGTTACCACCAAGCACAAATAGTTTTCCACCAAAAACCCTATCCCCTGAACAATGTTCTGTATTTTTCAATATGTCCCTAAATGTACGATCAACAGCTTCAAAAGCATGATGACTAACCATTGGTGCTTTATCCCATATAATTAACGACGCCTCTTGAATTAACCTTGCCAAATCTATCTCTAAATAGAATAGATTGTTCCCCAGGTAGATGGTACTACAACCGTTCAACTGAAGGGTATTGCTTTTGCAATTCAAACTCAAATATACGCCAGCAACATTCAATTGCGGAGATATATCGACAATCTAAGTATTGTTTTACCTCATCAGCCTCTCTATACCGACTTTGTCCATCAATGTTAAGTCGATTAACATTATCTTCAATTACAACCGTTGCACGATCAGGACCTTTATGTATGTACTTATATAAGTACTTGATCAATTTGCTGTGTGCACAACGCTCAATAATTATATGGGCATCATACAGTACAATAAGATCACGGTTATATGGAATAACCCATCTGTTGTCAATTTCAAATCCATTAACTATGTATTTTTTCTTTGTATCCCTTCGCCTATAGATAGCAAATCCATTTTCATCAATACTTGTTTCACTGCAAAAATTCTTCGGATAATGTTTTGAACATTTTCCATTCACCATACGCGGGGCATTAGGGTTAGCACTAACACAGGGACCATGTATCATACACCTCATCAAATGCTAATGGATCTTCAACCTTATCAGGAATTTCAGCACAAATTATATCATCAATTTCCTCTGGCGATTTTATCTTGTCATCTGCTGATAATGTCAAGATAATGTGCGAATGCGGTAATCCTCGCTTTTGAAATTCGATGACGTGAATATCTATTCAAGAAAAAATAATATTATTTGTTAACTTTAAACTAAATTTAGCAAATCTAATTGACCAGTTCAAATAAAAACAAACCTGCAATTATTTTGCCAAAGAGTTTTCGGTTCTTGAAATATGCCATCAGTTGTTTCAATTTAATTCGAAAAACTCTCGCAAGTATATCTGGTATATCCTCTGTGCGTCGATTTGGAATGCGCGTTACCTCCTGTTGAATTTCTGACCAATTTGGGTTACATGTGAATGTGACAAAAAGGTCAGGAAATCCCATCTTTCGACATATTGCGATCGCATCTTGGTAATGCTGAACCATATTTCGTGGGCCGCCTGTAAAAGATGATGGGAGTATAAATCTCCTACCAATGGCTGATGCATCACTGTCACCCGCAGTCACAGCATCTTCTAAACCTCTGTACAAATCTGTCCGCAACACATTCTGTTTATGCCTAATGAAGTTTAGTCTATCTTGCTCAATAGCTGCATAACAATCAACAACAAATTGTTGGAACAAACGTCCCCCTTGGAGTAGCGTTTTCCCTTCTCCAACTCGAAATTGAAGTCTAAATGCATAAAACTCTCTCATTGACACTCCTTCTCGTTTGTTGTTTGTACCCAGAGTAAAACTTATAGACCTTCTCCATCCAACAGTTCCATAGGGAAAAAGTAATGGATATTGAAGTGGCGTGTATGAAGGATGTGTTTCATTAATCCTTTGTAAATGTCCATCTAATTTTCTAACAATTATGTCACAATTTCTAGTGCTTTCAGACCCATCACCAACAATTAATGCAGCAATTTCAGTTGTAGTGGGTCTAGTGTACTGTCTTCCATCCCTCGAACTCAAAATGCGAATATGCAATTCTTGAGCACCATTCTCACAAATCATGTCTCCAGCAGTGCGAAAAATTGATACATATGGATTGATGACATTCAACATTGACTGTAAACCTTCTAATGTGGACGTATCAATTCCCGATGTGCCACCACACCTATTCATAACGTCCATTCTATTGCGAATTTCATACTCAGTGTCATAAATATAGAGTTGTGCAAATTTAGGCCTTGTTCCAGGTTCCAGTAGTAGAGAACCAATTTTATGAAAATTTGCTCCACTAATACGAAAAAACATAAGGGCCCCTTCCATCTAACACTGACTGATCAATTTTCCCACCCATGGACGTGAAGGATAATAGGGAGTTATATGTCCTTATGTGTTCTCTGAATCTCACATGAGTAAACTGTTGTTGTAAAAATTCAGGAGCTATACATACCCCAACTGTTCTTCTCTGTTTTCGCCTCCATTCATGCAAGTCCTCTGCCTGAGTGGACCTAGGCATCATGTTTATGTTGTGGAATCATTTGAAACCGTGCCAGTTTCTTGCAAGCCTGTGAGGACTATTTCAATTCCATTTTCATATAGTCCTTATCTGTCTAATAATAGGTTTGGGCTCGGATTTACATGGGATTTGCCTGGAATGAGAGGAGGCTGCCGTGAATCATGGGTTGTAAGATGTTTCAATTTAGCACGCGGAAAAGGTAATTTTTCATTCTTCCTCTTTTTCTTTTGTGAAGTTCTTTGGAAATCTTTGGATGGTTATAGACTGGTATAGGATTTTTTATTATTTGCTGATAAACTGGTGGAACAATTGAAGAAAACAGACCAAATATACACTATACTAATTGAATGGAACAGGAAATCAAGTATTTATTTGCTTAAAGATGATTTGAGCATAAGAGGTAGTGGAGCATGAATGAAATCAAAGTTCAAATAAAGCTTTAACTAATTTGAGCCCTTCTTTCGAATATATATATCTGCGTGTTTCATTGAGTATTCTTATTGAATCTGCCAAAGTTGGTTGAATGTTTCCTATCACAGGTCCGGTCAATTTTTATTTTATTTTACATAAGGTCCAGTCATTGGTCCAAGTCAAGATCTCTAATTACAACATCATGATAATATATCCAAAAACAAAAACATTAGAGCAAAAGAAAAACAAAAACAGGGACATGGAGCTACACATACCCCAACTGTTCTTCTCTGTTTTCGCCTCCATTCATGCAAGTCCCCTGCCTGAGTGGACCTAGGCATCATGTTTATGTTGTGGAATCATTTGAAACCGTGCCAGTTTCTTGCAAGCCTGTGAGGACTATTTCAATTCCATTTTCATATAGTCCTTATCTGTCTGATAATAGGTTTGGGCTCGGATTTACATGGGATTTTCCTAGAATGAGAGGAGGCTGCCGTGAATCATGGGTTGTAAGATGTTTCAATTTAGCACGCGGAAAAGGTAATTTTTCATTCTTTCTCTTTTTCTTTTGTGAAGTTCTTTGGAAATCTTTGGATGGTTATAGACTGGTATAGGATTTTTTATTATTTGCTGATAAACTGGTGGAACAATTGAAGAAAACAGACCAAATATACACTATACTAATTGAATGGAACAGGAAATCAAGTATTTATTTGCTTAAAGATGATTTGAGCATAAGAGGTAGTGGAGCATGAATGAAATCAAAGTTCAAATAAAGCTTTAACTAATTTGAGCCCTTCTTTCGAATATATATATCTGCGTGTTTCATTGAGTATTCTCATTGAATCTGCCAAAGTTGGTTGAATGTTTCCTATCACAGGTCCGGTCAATTTTTATTTTATTTTACATAAGGTCCAGTCATTGGTCCAAGTCAAGATCTCTAATTACAACATCATGATAATATATCCAAAAACAAAAACATTAGAGCAAAAGAAAAACAAAAACAGGGACATGGAGATTACAATTTTTTGAAAACATTAGACCAAAGAAAAACAAAAACAAAAACAGAGACATGGAGATTACAATTTTCTGCAATCTTTGTAGCCAAAATACAAAATCTCAAATGCTTGGAGAAAAAAATAAATTATTAAAGCAAAAGAAAAAGAAAAACCGAGACTTGCCTTCAATAGCGGACTGCGGACTGTTGGGTTCACTGCTGATGAATGAAGTTGATGAAGTAATGGTTTAAGGGGATATGGATAGATGGGTGGGTTTGTTTGGATAGGTTTTGACAGATTTGTTTGGATAGTTTTTTTTTTTTTTCGTTGACAGCTTGATTTGTTTGAGGTGGGAGGGTAAACAGATTTGTTTGGATAGCTTGATTTATTTGAGGTGGGAGAGTAACAGATTTGTTTGGATAGGTTTTGTATTTTTATTTTTATTTTTTTGTTGAGAGTTTTTTAAGGATAGGAGTTGTGGGTAGTGGGAGAGTGGAAGTGAAACTCTTTGAGGGTAGGGGAGAAACGTATGGCATGTTTGGATAGGTTTTGTATTTTTTTTTTTTTTTTTTTGTTGACAGTTTTTTATGGATAGGAGTTGTGGGTTGTGAGAGAGTGGGAGTGAAACTCTTTGAGGGTAGGGGAAAGCGTATGGTATGTTTGGATAGGTTTTGTATTTATTTATTTATTTTTTTTTGTTGACAGTTTTTTATGGATAGTAGTTGTAGGTAATAAGAGAGTGGGAGTGAAACTCTTTGAGAGGGGAGGAAAGGACCTATAAACAAAAAATGAGCTGCCACGTATTTTTTGAAATTATGAGATTTTTAGAATATCATTTTGAAGGCTTTTGGAAAGACCACTACATTCTATTATATATATAGTATAGATAGATAGATAGATTATCCTCATTTTCAATTTTAAAACCCAAAGGCTATGTTTGGTTTTAATTTTTGAATCAATTTTTTGAAATTTTTATGAGAAAAATATAAATTAATTTGATAAAAAATAAAACATCAAAAAAGTATTTTTTAGTATTTTTGCCCTTAAAAAGATAAAACTATATTGAAATAAGAGGTCTTTTTTTTATAATTTATTTTTGAAAACATATTCTAAAACTATACTAAACAGAGTCTAATTTTATGGTATTTTAGAAATAGGGTTTGAGTAGAAGAAAATGAGGGTATTATGGTATTTTTATTTTGGGACAAAATTGTATTAATAAAAATTTTCATGTGTGTGAACTAAGTGGAATTAGTGTGTGAAAATAGAATTACTCTATACTTGTCCTTCTGGGCAAAGAAAATGACCTTTAAACCAAGAAAATTTGAAATTGGATTTCTCAACCAAGTACCCGAAAAAATAAATAATTTAATTTATTTTAACTTTCTTTTTTAAAAAAAAAGTTCAAACAATAAATATTTTAGTTTAAATGATAAATTTTACGTTATTTACGTAGTATAAAATAAATCTTATGTGAAATTATTAAGATATTATCTATAATAACATTAATTTTGGAGATATGGTTTCTTTTTAAGTATTTTATCAATGTTTAAATATTTTTATAATATCTTAACAATTTAGAATTTTTTTAATATTGTATAGAATTTAATAATTTTGTTCAACATTACTAAAATAATACATGGGTCATTATTAATTTTTTTGTACAAGCTTAGAGAAGGTGAGTGAAATTTACTATTTGAACATATAAAGACAATATTAAAATTTTTGACTTATAATACATAATATCAACATGACATTAACGTATTCTGTTAAATAAACTAACAGAAGATTAATGGTGAGAGAATCTTAATAATAATTTCAAAAGTAAAGAATGTTTCTGTAATTATTAAAATTATAAGAGAAGTCCTCGTAATTGTCATAAACCTCAGGAAAAGTGTAATTTTTACCCAACAAATAATGACCACAAGTAATTAAGACTTAAGTTTGATGAAAAAATTGATGCAATGATAATAATCTTTAATTTTGTAACTGCTAACTTGGATTTCCAGCTGAGCTAAAATCATGATGATGACAGAAGTTGATTCAATAGAAAAAACTGAAATTCTACCCACAATTCTGAAGAAACAAAACCTAAAGCATTTTAATAACACAATTCAAACCAAACACAACCACAGCACATTCAAAACCCTCTTTGAGGTTTCAAAATTTAGACACACCACATCCAAACCATATTAATTGCCAATCAAAAAGAATTTAATCAGCAATTTCCCTAATTCATGATCAATAAAAACACAAAGATCTCATGGTATACAATGCCAAATTCTTTTTCTTTGTTCTTTTCTTTTTTTTTGTTTCCCCCTGTGAAAACCTCTATCGTTCATGCTTGCTGGTTTTCAAGTTGAATGCCACTCTTACTTCTAGAGAACAACTTTCCAAAACCATTTCGGCTCTTAGCAGAGGTGATCTGGCTTAGCAACGCTGATGATGAAGTTGATGTTGATGACGAAGTTGATGTTGATGACGATGAAGAAGCAGGTGATTTCTTATCATTACCATTCACTGAAGGATCGGAGTTCTCTACAGGCATTTTCAAAAGATCTGAGTCACTCTTGGGCATAAATGTCTCATTACCATGCAACTTCCATAGTTCACCAGCTCTAGGAATCATCAATCCTCCTCTAGAAAACCCCGGTAGGTTTGCAGTATCAATAAGGAAGTCTTCCAGTGTTGCAAGGGATTCAAGCTGCCTCCCCAGGGATGCTATTGTCTTTTGGCACTCTGCAAGTTTCCCAGCTGCCACATCCAAGTCCTCCTGCAATGGACAAGATTTTACTACCAATATGAAGAACAGATAATAGGTCTTGTCCATCTATTTTCTACCTGATTAAAATTTACAAAGACAATTATAAATGTGTATTGCAAGAAAATAAGAGCAAATGTCATTTTACCTGCCAAACTATCCCTCAAAAATCAATTAGACTCTTGTCCTTTTAATTGTCTTATCATCAGCCACTGTCTATAATCAGACGGAATCCCTTCATTTTAGCTCCTAAACTATTCCTCA
This sequence comes from Camellia lanceoleosa, assembly GCA_025200525.1. Lineage (NCBI taxonomy): Eukaryota > Viridiplantae > Streptophyta > Magnoliopsida > Ericales > Theaceae > Camellia > Camellia lanceoleosa. The sequence goes on along the minus strand of CM045761.1, from coordinate 131,720,259 downwards.
AAAATCCATTAAACCCCTGAACAAGAGGGGTAGTTTGGGGGGTAAAATGAAAATCCCATTTGAATATAGACGTGACAGCAGGGAGTCACAGTGAACCAAATCAGAATAATCTAGGTGTAAAATTGATACAATTAAAAGGACGGATTTGATTGATTTTTGAGGGATAGTTTGAGAGATAAAATGAATTTTCTCAGAAAATTAATTCAGAGAAAACTGACCTGCTTTATTTTAGGTTTGCCATTTGAAATAGCAGTTTGTTGAAGTTCAATTTCTTGAGATTTTCTTGTTAGTTCATCCTCTAATTCTCGACACCTGACAGCCATTTCTGCTGACAAACTCTGCTCCCTTTCAACCTCTTCATTTAGCGAACCAACCTTTGCACTCATGGTCCGTGCCTCCACTTCTATACCGATCAGTTGAAACTCAAGCAGTTCCTTCGATTCATTTACTGCAGTTAGTTCCTTCTGCAGCTCCTCCAACCTCATTTCCACCTCCTTCAGCTGAGACTGAGATGCCTCAACAAAATCTTGGCTTGCAGTTAGAGCTTTCTCAAGTTCATCTTTCTCTGCTTCTATCTTCTCCAATTTTTCTTCCAATCCAGCCACCCGATGCTTCATTGCTTCAAATTCAGCTTTGAGTGGATTTTCACCATAACTCAAGTGATTGGCATCAACAACTGATTCAAGGCAATGGGTCCTAGTCTCTGTCTCAGGCAGTGCAGCAAGTCGCTCCATTTCAAGAAAATCATCCATGATATCAATCTCAAGGGAAGAGCCTGTAATACTTTTTCTGAGAGTTTTTTCGTTCTTGAATTGATCAAGCTCAGTAATTAGAGCCAATGCCCATGAGTCTGTGCAGCTTGGTTCACATGCATTCTGCAACGCATTTAGCCTCTCCCCAGTATCTGATTGACTATCGGTTAGAGACTCTACATAAATAGAGGAAGCAGCAAGAGATTTCTGATCATTAGCCGAAGAGGATTTACGAGTCATTGCCTGAAGTCTTCTGCACTCAGCCTCAAGCTTGGCTACTTTCTTAATGCTCTCTAAATGCTGCTTGCTAGCAGTTTCCGCTGCTTGGGCACTCAAGTCTCTCTCAATATTACTGATTTCCAACTCCTCAGATTGAGAAAGAAGCTTGAGCCTGAGAGCTGTGTTCTCTTTCTCCAAAGACTCGAGCTTGATATGAAGATCAGGATCGACAGAAACGAGAGATTCAGATTTGGCTGCCACTGCTTGGGCCTGGAATTGGAGAAGCTGGCCTTCAAGCTCGACTTTGGTGGATTCAAATTCACGGGTTTTCTCCAACAAAGCTTCTTCAATCTTTTGTTCTTGCTCCTCTCTTCCTTGTCTCAGCTGCCTTACACATTCCTTGAGAGCTCCATCAAGATGGCTCACACGATCTTCGAGTGCCAAGTTTTGCTGAATTGCTGCCTCAAGTTCTTGTTTTAAAACTGCCACCTCATTTTCAGCCTTTTCCCAGCCTAGCATTTGTGAAGTATAAAAAGGTAAGGGGGTAGAAGAAGTAATTAAAAAAATCAAATCTAATACAAGAAAGGAACAACAAAGCAACAATGAATTTAAAGTCTTATTGAACAAACATTTTAGTGACAAATATTCCAGCTTCACATCTGCTCTATCCTCCAACAAGTAATTCTATCACAATTTTTGAGTGACAAATATACCTGCTACAGCTTCTTCAGCAACTTTGGAATGCTGCTTAACCAAGTCCTCTTTTGCACTAACATTCACAAGAGCAGCTGATAACTTCTCCGTCAAGATCTTAACACTATCGTTAATTTCTTCCTTACTGACAGCAGCTTTTGATATGAATTCTGGTGATTGAGTGTCATGATTTGGCGATGCCTTTAATGCTTCCTATTCCAACAAGAGAGAAAGTCATACAAAGAAATACAAAATATTGATCATCACACTCTTGGTAAAGCTAGTCCCTAGGGCTGCAAATGATCCGAGCAGAGTCAAGCTTTACGTAACGTGTTACTAGATGAGCTTAAAAATTGAGCATGGGCTTGTCTAGTTTATCAAAATGAGAACATGAACGAGCCACTTATATTGCCATGTTAATCCCAAGCTGTTCATGAACAACTAATTTAATTTGCAACCTTTGAAAGAGAACATTTAAATAGAACTTGCATTGAGGATACCAAGATAACTTGCATCCGGGCATATATATTAATTATTTAATTATTAGTGTACAAATAGGTTTTAGTTTTGTTTTCAAACATGTCCCAAAACAAATTTATTGTTTCCCTCAAATTTCTTGATTGTTTCCAAAATATTTCCATTTCTAACCCAATTGAAACAACACGTCAAAAAACAATTTTGATTCTTGCTCACACTCAAATCAATTGAGAACAATAACCAAAATATGAAAGTCAAAACTCAAATATCGGAAAGAATCCAGGTCACAAAGAGGCAGAAAATTTTCAAAATTAGATGCATTCAAGCTCATGTACTATACAGCGTGTTTCTCATTTTAGGTTTCAGATAGACACACACATACATATACATAAATGCTCACAAATATGGCAAGCTGAACTAGGTTGTGTTCAAGCTCGGCTCATTTAATAAACAAGGTCAGAAGTAAGCTTAATCCTCAGTCATTCACAAAATGAACAAGAATAAACAAGCTTGTTATCAAACCAAATGCAAAGCAATAGTATAAAGACTAAAATGCAGAAGTAACAGAAGAACACCAGGTTCCACCACACCTCATTTCTCTCTGATCACATTTTTATGGTGTTAGATCAATGAGTGGTTACAATATGGTGCCTCCTCTTTACTTCCCCATCACTTTGTGTCTCATAATGCCAATTAACTGATGTTATGATGATAAAAATATTCTCAGCAAGCATGCATTTTAACATAAACATAATCTTTTTGGTTTAATATATATATATATATTTTGGAAAGTTGTTTCCTCAGTGAGTACAGAATGGAGTCAATCAATCACTACTTGTAGTAAATGAGGTATTTTAAGGTATATATATAATATTTTGTTTAGAAATCAAGACACAGATGTAAAAAAAAGACATCAGGAACAAATGTTCAGTGACAAACAATGTATAACCAAAATGGATTGGCATGATAGGATTTTTCACTAATTAAAATACAACCATTACCTACAATGGATTGGCAAGATAGGACTTTTCACTAATTAAAATACAACCATTACCTACAGATTTGATTGCACAGCCAACTTTGGCAGTACCATCAACTGTCATTCTTGTTTTTGAAGACTTAAAAATAGAATGATACGAGACTACTAACCCCTCAACCAAGGTTGAGAACATGTATAAATGAAGCACAAAAGAAATGTAGTTTTGTACCTAATTTTGATGGTTTCCTCCCAACCCAAAGATGGATGAAAGAGGACCAACAAGCAGCAGCAACTTCTAGACTACATTTCTCCCACAGAAGATATTAGACGACATATATAAATTAAAACATATTATGGGATGCAATCCAAGGCTTTCAAGGAAGAGAAAAGTATGATGGTGATATTGAGGCACGATAAGCAAAGAAAAGAAGGGTAATCAATGCTTCTGATTTAAGGCATAAGATGTTGCCAAATCAACATTGGGTATGGAGAACCCTTCTTATCTACTGACATATCAGTTAATGTGCCTCATCTATATATGACCATCACTATGGGAGAGAAATTCAGGACTAGAATCAGCAAGCATTTTGAACATTCAAGTCTTAGTGTCTTTGTTATTCATAATTCAAGATAACGCCGACTCATAGTCATGAGAAATACTTCACAGAAAGTTTATCCTACAACCTTAGAAGAGAGATTTCTTGCATCACTATGGCCACATTTGGTTTGTGGTTTTTTGGCTAAAAAAGCCAAAATGTCACATCATACACATCAATCAATCAATTTTTCCTTCACAACTATCTAATCAACTAAAAAAACATTCCAAAACTTTTTTCACCTCACAAAAAAGCCAAAAAGTCACTAGGAAGGCCAAGTTGCCAAACGGGCACTAAGTATGTGCGTTACGCACTAGAATTTGTCCCGTGGACACACAAGCAATCCAAGGAACAACGTTCAAAAATTTCTCAATAAATATCAACGATGAAAAATGTTCTTCTAAATATATGTGTTAGAAATGCCTCAGCATTCCCAAGAAAAGATAACCCCATTATCAGGAAATGGTATCAAAAGCAATGTTAGTGCTGTGTTTGGTTAGAAGATTCGGGAAGGAATTTGGGAATAAATTTGGAAAGGGAAACAAAAAAAGTTGGGTGAAATGTGAATAAAATATACCTACTTTTCACCTAATTTCACCTACCTTTTATCTTTTCCTTTCCAAATCCCTTCTCAAATCTTCCAACCAAAACATGCTATAAGGTTACATTATTCCAAATAATTTGTCCCTTTTATTTTGAGTATGGCAAATTGGTGCACATATGACATGTTGAGTATGGCAATTGAACCTAGTTCTATCAACCCCACTATGCTCGGGCATATCATATGTCCAAATCTAAACCAACATCAATGGTTTTAAAAGAGGGGAAAATCAAGACCAAATAAATAAATATGACAATGACAAGTCTTCCATAATTTTTTTTGGGATAAGTAAAACAAATACAATTCGGTTGCCAGAATTTGAACTTAAACAAGTAAACAATCTGAGCATATATTAGTGACGAGTAAAGAGTTTCCTTTTATTCACAAGCAGTCATATGCCTAACCCATAAGTTGTTATTTAACAGAAACTTTTAAAGGTTGATTAATAAGAACCAAGAAGTTTTTCATGTTGTATTTACACCATTCCAGCCATTAAAATTTTGGAACACGATGGAGAAGAATATGCTAGTTATCTACAGGATCATTCTCTTGCATTTGCAAGAAATACATTTAAGACAAAAGGTTACTTGAATTCCTTAAAAACAAATGCACAACAAATTGCCTTCAGGTTTGCAATCTCAAACACGAGTATCTAATCAGACCAAGTTCTTTATTGCAGAAATGATACAAGCTATTCTTTGAGACAATTAGTCAATTTCTCAACCTCTATGTCCACGCAATGTTAGTTGTGCATGAAAATTAAAAAGTTAAAGAACATAGCAAAGCAAAAGTTCAATTCCTTCCAATAATGTCTCTATGAAAACTGCTTAAGATCAGAACAAGAAACAAAAACAATTTACTTTTTTTTTTTCCTTACTAAGTGCATCCGAAAAGTGGCAATTATATATTACCAAATTAAACCTGGTTAATTTTAAAAAGGAAGTTAACTAAAATTTCGCATAATCCTTTGAAATTCAATAGTTTTCATGCCACTTGGTTAAAGATTAAAGATAATGTAACTACACAAATAATAGATATAACATAAATGCTAGAAAGGCACATTTGAGACAATTCATGCCATTGGGAAGTTAAGGCACCAGATTTAAACACGTTGAAGTACTCTAAAGGCCAAAACAGATAATCAGGCAATTTTATTCTAACCTGATCATCAGAGTATCTCTCAGAATGAGAAGATATTGATCCAGAACTTTCAGATTCACCAGGGCTTTTCTCAGAAGACTTCCTCTTCCACAACCATTTTCTTTTTTCCATGTCAGCGTGTGAAAATTGAACCCCCACTAGCACATTACAGACTGTTCATCTACACAAAATAACAACATTCTTCAAAAAGCAACACTAAAAACCAACCATAAAGCATTCCTGAAGTTAAAAGAAACATCAAAGAAGTATAGAATGGAAATCCAAACCAGTTTTAGTTCTAGAATATGCTTCTTTCTAGGTAATAGAACTGCAATCAATCTATTTAAACCCTAAGAAATCATTAAAAAAAGAAAATTACATATCTCATCAACAATCTTAGAAATTTAACAAGGATTACTTGGCTTGTGATTTTCTCAGCTTTGCTTCAAATCCACCCCTGTAACCAACCAATATCAACAAAAAACTATGAATTACAAAATGAGCAGTGATAAAACTGAGTGGAAAAAAACACAAAAACAAAAAACAAATTAAGCCAGACGAACATATACTGAAGACAGAGAGATTTGCTAGTTCTAATCAAATAAAGAGCACTAAACCCATTACTTGAAACGCAACAATGAGGACTACCCATCTGATGAAAACAAATCAAATCTTCAAATCCCAAAATATACCCAAAGATAAAATCAAAAATCAATATAACAGTGGCTGGCCACTAAATATACCACATTGAACTGAAGATTACTGAATACCCAACAGAAAAAAATCCAAAAGATGACCAACCCATCAAAGCTCAAACAGCCCAAAACCATCCTAAAATATTCAAGATAGTGCAAAAAATAAAATAATAGATTCATGTGCGCATATGTCTCCTTTAAAATAAAAATTAAAAAAAGGGAAAGAAAAGGGAAACAGTTAGATAGAAACAAACCCAAATCAATACACCTTTGACTGGAGACCAAAACCAAGCCAGAGATCAGATGGGAACCCAACCCAGTAATAAATGTGAAAACAAAGATGGGTTGTGGGTTCAGATTCCACAACACCACATCCAAAGAATCATACAAAAACCCAAGTCTGCTAAGATCTGTGGAATGTCAGGAAAATTTCAGATAACAACCAACAAGCATGAGTATGTGTATGAGAATTTTTTTTTTTTTTCCTCTCAAATAGTTTGGGGAGTTGTTTATTGCCATATATATATTTCCATATTTTTGAAAGGAGCTGCAGAGCATGTGATGGAGAGAAGTGATGGGGGTGAATGTGAAGCTTTGAAAGTGAAAGGAATGAGACCCACTTTTCAGCTTTTTTGTAGTTTTCTTTTTTGTTTTTTTTTTAATATAACTTTTTGTTTAATTCAGCTCGCTCTATTGGGTTTTTTTTTCAAATTAGGATTGTCTAATTCCGCCCATTGATGATGAATAGAATAAATCTCTCTAACTGTTACGCTATTTACAAAATTTATATTAATTTTTTCAATTTTTATATGCGTTTTTTTTTTTGAAGATTGAAGTTTGAACCCAGTTCTCAGCTTTTCTTTACTGTTATTTGTTTTTGTCTTCTTGCTATTGCAAGGAATTTTATAAGGAAGTTTGAGGGTTGTACGGTGGTTGGTGTGGATTTAATACTTAGAATTAGAATATAAAAAAACAAATAGTTGAGATATAAGTAAATTTGTCTTGATAACCAAAAAAAAAGAAAAAAGGGAACTTTATAATGAGGGAAAATTATTTTATGGATCTTGGTTGTGGTTCTCTAATTTGATATTTATTAGTTAAAATAGTGTTAGATTTATTAAAAATGTGTTTAATTCATGGATTTGAATCAAAATTTACAAAGAAAAAAAATGTGTGAAAAGTATGTAAAATATTCACATTTTACTTATATTTTCTTTTTCCTTTTTAAATTCTTACTTAAATCAATGAACCAAACATAATATTAGAAAATGAGTTTTTTTTAGTAAATTTTTATTTTTTACAAAAATCCATACAAAAAGGCGGAAATAATTTATGAACTTTTTGTAGTAATTTATTGCTAAGACATCGTCTTTCCAAATGAGGTCTCAATATATTTTTTAATATAGAAATTCTATGGTATATGCACGGACCATATGCATCCTTAATTATGACTTTTGTAGTTTTCAGTTAGAAAAATGTTATCGATCTCAAATTTTTTATTAAATAAATGATCAAATATCTCACATAAATATTTAATCATTTATTTGATATGAAATTTGATATCTTTATAACTTGTATGTTATGAGTCGCTCTCCAAATAGCATGTGTTATTAGTTTTGTGATATTACACATTAATTAATTACTTCTTCTTTTTTATTTTATTTATTTATTTATATTTTTTTTGTCTTTTTACTACTTAATAAAAATTGATCAACATGTTAATTGGTCAAATTTTATATTGTATAATTGACATAAAGTACTACACAGACAAAATCATATACGTTTCAGGACTACCAAATGATAACACCTTCAATAGGAATTTCAAATTGCAAAAACTACAACCTTATGTAGGGGTATTTTAAAAAGTAAGTTAAAAATCACTTTTCAACTTTTAACCTACTTTTTTTCTCATAAAAAAAATAGTCAAAAAATTAATTTTTAATCATCTTCTCAAAACACCCCGTAAAAAAATAAATAAATAAAATTTATTAATGAATCACATTCATTTTACATTGTCCACGTGACACTAATTTTAAATTTAAAAATATTATTTGATGATCTTAGAATAAATCAATGTAGTGCACTATTTTGATTTTTATTAAAATAATGGGACTAACTGTAACAACTCCGACCTGTGATTAGCTTATAATCCTTAATTAATAATGCTTAATGAGTAATTAAGGAGAAATTATGTGTTAATTATGCATTAAATGTGTGAATTGTGTTTATATCTGTTCATAGTACGAATATCTGTCTATATTTCTGATTCAGTACGCGAATTGAAGGCCTTATCAGCATTTGATTACGAAATTGACTTAGTTTATGTGTTATTTGAAATTCTTGAAAATTTATAGTAAGTTTAATTGCAATCTGATTCAGAACCAAATAATTAGAATTAATCATGACAATTAACCAAGCTTGATTAGCCAACACTAAAACAAGCCTATATAAGGCTTTTATATTATAAAACACTCTCATTTTGTCATCCTTGAGAGCAAAAACGTGAGAGAGAAAGAGACCAAGAGAGATTAAGATCAAAGCTTGAGGTTTGGAAGCAAATTGCTAGGAGATTTGGAGAATTGCTCAAGATTATCACTAAACCTTAAAGAAATGAGAACTCTAGATAAGAATCATGTCCTTAAGCTTTGTATTCAAGGCATTAGTGTAAGAATTCAAGAGATTAAAGTGGTTAAACATGAGAATTGAGCCTAGATTAAGGAATTTGGGGATAATTCATGCATGCATGCATAATTCATGAAATTTTGAGTTCAATTTCCAAACATTTACACATGCATGAAGCTTTACTTGCATACTTTGAAGAATCCAGCTTGGTTTCACTTGTATTCCTTCAATTGTGCATGTTTTGAAAGCTTTGAAATTAAATCATCGCATGCATGTTATATACTTATACATTTCAAGTTTGGTTTTGCACAATTGACTTGATTTTGGGCTTTGATTTTGCGAAATGATTTTCAATTCATGATGTTATATCAATTCAGACATGTTTTCTCAAGTTTTGGGCCCAAATGATGTATTTTGATACTTTGAATTTGAGTTTTGAAACTGGGAGTGCAATTTGGAAATTTTAGAATTCGCACTCTTCGCTCGAGCGGTAGAGTCTGTGCTCGAGCGAAGAATGCGAGCTCCTAATACTTTTGCCGAGTTTGGGGATTAGCTCGAGCGATAGAACCTGCGCTCAAGCGACCACCCTTATTTTTGGTACTCAGCTAGAGCATAGGAAGTTGTGCTCGAGTGTAAAATGAGAACTCTCAGAAGTTTTGCAGAGTTTTGTGGACCGCTCGCGCATAGGAAGTTGCGCTCGAGCCAAGACCTTATTTTCAAAATTTTGGATAAGTGTTTCAACTTATATTTTCGCATCCTCATTGCATCATAGGAATTCTTAAGCATTAATTAAGACATAGTAATGGAGATAAGGATTAGAAACGCACCAAGATAAAAAAAAAATAAAAATAAATGAGTTAAGTGTTTTCTGAGCATGTGTTTTAATGTGTATCCACTATGTGTTTATGTAGGTCACGCGCCATAGATTGTTTGATTCGACTGTTATAACTCTTCTGCTATCAGAGCTATTTGTGAGTAACAACTCTGTAAAGCTATATTTCATAATAAGTACTTTCAGAATGATATGATATGATTTGGTTTATGAAATGCTATTTTATGAATAATAAGTGAATGTCCAATTTTCTGAAATGTAATTGTGGCATCCTTAGTTCACATGGCCCTCGCTCGGGGGAAACAATACCATAGCTTATGTTCACATAGCTCTTGCCTGGGGAAAATAATATCGTGGCTTATGTTCACATAGCCCTCGCCCGGGAAAAACAATACCGTGGCTTATGTTTATATGGCCCTTGCACAGAAGGAAACAATCTTAGTGCCTTATGTTTATATGGTCCTTGCCCGGGGGAAACAATATCATGGTCTATATTCACATGGCCCTTGCCCAAGGGAAACAATACCGTGGTCTATGTTTACATGGCCCTTGCTTGGGGAAAACGATACCATGGTTACTTGTGTACAAGATATGGACCTTTAGGGTCATTGGTACCGACTATGCATATGGATCTTAGGACCAAGTTGATATGATAGCTAATGAATGTACCACATATAACTACTTACGACTTCTAATCAAGTATATGAATCTGAATTTGTTTCTAATATGAACTCTAATTTATGAAATTATTTGGATATCATTTATAAATCCTTTACTCTATTGTTATTCACTGGACTCCAACTCGCCGTATTATTTATGTATGTAGATGATCAGGCGCGTGACCAGGCCTAAGCTGCTACCTGGAGATTTGTTTTGGTCAGCCAATCACAGTGCTTCCCGAGGAGGTTCTCGAACTAAGAAATGCTCAAGTTTTGTGTACAAGTTTAAGACTTTCGATTTCCTTTTTGTTTAAGTTTGAACATGACTTTTGGCCTATCTATAAACATGGTAACGTAAGACTAACATTTCGATGACATCATATATATAAATTAAGTTTTAAATTTTCTGTCCCATGTATATCTACACAGCTCTATGAACATTATTTGTTCGTATTTGCTTCTACTAGCCCATGCATTCTGTTTAATTTGTTCAGAGGCCTTTGGTAATCCCAGGATTACTGCCAAATTATGACACTAAACCTATAGGTGCGGGTTTGGGTCGTGACAGAGTGGTATCAGAGCACATATTATATTGCATACACGAGTCCATATGAGCTGTAAGATGTCCTAGAAAAGAATTAGGGACATTACATTTGTATTTGTGAGTATGTATTGAATTATCTAGACATATCTGAACTAAAGTGAAATGACATGAACATATCTGAACTGAATATGAACATAGAGGAACTGTAAAGAATTATTTGCCTGTGTTTATTAGTGCTTTGTTTACCTATAGCAAATGGAAAATCCAAGAAGTAACGGTACAACTGAATTTTCTGAGGCCCGAATAAACCGCATGGAACGGATGTCAGAGGTTTTAACCGAATCAATGTTACAACAACAAAGACAGCAACCTCTGTCTTCTCCGCTCTCTCTGGTCTAAGTGGAGCTGGTCAACAATGACATTTTCAGTTTGACTTAAAAAATTGACAAGATGAAGCCACCAACTTTTCTGGTTGGTATTGAACCATTAAAAGCCGAGACATGGATACTAGAGACCGAAAAACTATTTGAAGTCTTTCCATGTTCTAAAGTTCAAAAAGTTTTGTTGGCAACTTACACTCTGAAAGGCGAGGCCTAACTTTAGTGGATACTTATCCAAGACACTAATGGGGCTTTAACCTGGAATCAATTTAAAGAGATCTTCTATGAAAAATACTTCCCACAATGTTTCCGAGACCAAAAGGTGTCTGAGTTTGAATAATTAAAGCAAGGCAACATGTCGTGGCTAAACATAAAACTAAATTTACTAAGTTAGCCGGTTTGCCCCACACATGATAGACCTGATTATAAGAAAGCTCAGAAATTTGAAGAAGTCTTGACTTTGGAAGCGTTTGATAGGGTCAGTGTATTAAAACTGCTCAAATATGTGGATGTGCTTGATAGAGCTTTAATGGCTAAAGCTAATTTAGCTACAATGAAACAAACGAAAGTTTCAACAACCGAATGGAGAGGCAAGAGATTTGGGTTTAATTCCAGAAAAGGCCGGTCATTTTCAAAGAAGCAAAATACAGGGTCCTCCAATGGTTCAAGTCAAAGTAGTGGTACAACACCTACTTGCCTAGAATATGGAAGGAAACATAAGGACCCTTGCTACCGATCTATAGAAGCTTGCTTCCGGTGTGGCAAGATTGGCCACATGATGAAAGATTGCCCACTCACAGCTAATAATGTCAATTGTCTTGCGGCAAGTTCAGCCGAATCCACTTCTACACCAAGAACTAATACTAGTTTTTGCACTTGTGCCCGGAGACGTCCAAAACACTGACTTTGTGGTGTCAAGTATACTTTCTATTTGTGCTCAAAATGCATATGTCTTAATAGACTATGGATCTACCCATTCGTTTGTATCGCATGTTTTTTCTCGGAAATTGACTAGACCCTTAGAAACTATGAACCACTTGTTATCGGTATCTACACCATCTGGGGTTTCTATAGTATGTGCTTATGGCATGTGGGGTTATAATTAGAGAAACACTTTTATATGTTGATTTGCTGCCATTGGATATAGATCATTTTGACTGCATATTGGGTATGAATTGGTTGACAAAATATCACACTACCATCGATTGTGTTGCTAAATCAATTATGTTTTGACCACCGGGGTTATCTGAATTTGTGTTTGTAGGGAATGGTGAAGTTCCTCCTCAATATTTAATCTCTACAATAAAAGCTAATAAACTGTTGAGAAAGGGATGCTGGGGTTATTTGTGTTGTGTATTAACTGTGCCCACAGATAGCACTAAGGTAAAGAACATCTTTGTAGTCAATGAATTTCCCGATGTGTTTCCAAAAGAACTACTTAGTGACTTGATTGATAGGGAAATTGAATTTACCATTGATGTAGTACCTAGAATACAACCTATTTCCAAAACCCCATACAAAATGTTTACCTCTGAACTGAAAGAATTGAAAATTCAGCTTCAAGAATTGTTAGATAAGAAGTTTATTCGTTCGAGCACTTCACCTTGGGGTGCTTTAGTTTTATTTGTTAAAAAGAAAGATGAGTCTTTGAGGTTATGTATTGATCACCGAGAATTGAACAAAATAACTGTCAATAACAAATATCCACTACCCTGAATAGACGATTTTTTTGACCAACTCCAGGAAGCCCAAGTGTTTTCAAAGATAGATCTTAGATTCAGGTACCATCAGTTGAAGGTTAAAACAGAAGATGTAGAGAAAATTTCTTTTTGAACTAGATACGGACATTATGAATTCCTAGTAATGTCATTTAAAGTAACAAATGCGCTTTCCACCTTCATGTACCTAATGAATAGGGTGTTTAAACCATATTTGGATGATTTTGTTGTTGTATTTATTGATGATATTCTGATTTACTCCAAAAGTAGGGAAGATCACGAAAATCATTTGGGAACTATGCTATAGATTTTGAGGAAAAATAAATTGTATGCAAAATTCTCCAAATGTGAATTCTGTTTTGACAGTGTGACCTTTCTAGGACATGTAATCAATAAAGATGGCATATCAGTTAATCCACAGAAAATCAAAGCCATTGTGAATTGGCCAAAACCAACAAATGTGTCAAAAATTAGAAGTTTTTTGGGACTTGCTAGCTATTATAGAAGATTTGTGAAAGACTTCTCCAAACTCACCATGCTACTGACACAATTGACATAGAAAAATGCACCATTTGATTGGAATGATCAAAGAGAGTATGCTTTTTGAGAATTAAAGACTAGATTGGTGACTGCACTAATTTTAATGGTACTGATGGGTTCCAAATCTACAGTGATGCTTTCGTACAAAGGTTTGGGATGTGTGCTAATGCAAAACGAAAAAGTAATTGCCTATGCTTCTCGACATCTCCGCCCACACAAAAAGAATTATCTAACCTATGACCTAGAACTTACAGTTGTAGTGTTTGTTTTAAAAATTTGGCGCCATTACTTGTATGAGGCAACTTGTGAAGTGTATCTGAACCATAAAAGCCTAAAATATTTCTTCACTAAGAAAGAATTGAACATGAGACAAAGAAGATGGCTCGACTTAATTAAAGATTATGATTTACAGATTCTGTATCATTCGGGAAGGGCAAATACAATTGTAAATGCTTTGACCAGAAAATCTATTGAAAATTTGGCATTTTTGCTTACTATTTAAAAAGAATTGTTGTATGAGTTGGAAATAGATGAAATTGAAGTTGTTTTACATAAATGGGTGGAGTTCTAGCCATCATTTCTGCACAACCAACTATACTTGAGAAAGTTAAAGATAAGCAATGACAAGATGAATTTCTAAAAATGATTGTTGACGAAATCGAATGAAAACCAAGGCCAGGATTTGTATATGAAAATAATGTGTTGAAATTTCAGGGTACACTTTGTGTACCGGATTGTTCAGAATTGAGAAAGCGTATATTGACTGAGGCTCACAATTCCAAATTTGTTATATATCCAAGAAATACAAAGATGTACCATGACTTGAAACAAAATTTTTGGTGGCCTGGAATGAAGAAATGTGTTGCTGATTTTGTAACTAAATGTTTGCATTGCCAACAAGTTGTAGTCGAACATCAACGACCCGCTGGATTACTTCAACCGCTTCCAATACCGGAATAGAAATAGGAGCACATTACGATGAACTTTATTGTTGGACTGCCTCGCTCCTCTCGAGGTATAGATTTTATTTGGGTTATTGTTAATCGTTTAACTAAATTTGCTCATTTTCTGTCTGTGAAAACCTTTTATAATGCGGACAAGTTGGCTAACATATATATGAATCAGATTGTGAGATTGCACGGAGTACCAGTATCCATTGTATTTAATAGAGACCCCAAGTTTAATTCGAGATTCTGACAGAGTTTGCAATAAGCTTTGGGGACTGAATTGAGATTGAGTAGTGCTTATCACCCACAGACGGATGGCCAATCAGAAAGAACAATATAGACTTTGGAAGAATATGCTTAGAATGTGTGTACTATATTTTCAAGGAAATTGGGAGACTTATCTGCCTCTAAACTGAGTTTGTATACAACAATAGCTACCACTCAAGTATTGGAATGGCTCCTTATGAAGCCCTATATGGTAGGAAGGGCTGATCTCCAATTTGTTGGGCCGAAGTAGGTGATAGACCTTTGTTAGGACCGGAACTTGTGCAAGAAACAACTTAAAAGGTGAAATTGATTCAACAACATTTGAAAATTGCCCAAAGTTGCCAAAAAAGTTATGCGGATGTACGGAGAAGAGACAGAGAATATGAAGTAGGCGACCATGCATTCATCAAAGTAACTTCTATGAAAGGCCAGACTTAATTTGGGGTTAAAGGCAAATTAGCACCACGGTACATTGGCTTGTATGAAATTATTGAGAAAATCAACCTTGTGACTTATCAAGTGCCCTTACCTCCAGTTATGGAAAATATGTATAATGTCTTTCATGTTTCAATGCTTCAAGATTATTTGTGTGACCCACATCATGTTATTGAACCAACTCATGTGCTTCTGAAAGATGATTATACTTATGAGGAACGTCCAATCCAAATTGTCAACCAAAGGATCAAGAGATTGAGGAACAAGGAAATTCCATTGGTGAAGGTTAATTGGCAAAATCGTGGAGAAACTTATGCAACATGGGAAACCAAAGAGGACATGATAAAGAGATACCTCGACTTGTTTCCACTAGACCCGGCATTCTTCCAAAATGAAAGTAATTCAAATTCGGAGGACCAAACTCTTTAAGGGGGGAAGACTGTAACATCCCCGACCTGTGATTAGCCTATAATCCTTAATTAAGAATGCTTAATGAGTAATTAAGGAGAAATCATGTGTTAATTATGCATTAAATGTGTGAATTGTGTTTTTATTTATTCAAAGTAGGAATATCTGTCTGTATTTCTGATTCGGTACGCGAATTGAAGGCCTTATTGGCATTTGATCACGAAATTGACTCGGTTTATGTGTTATTTGGAATTCTTGGAAATTTATAGTAAGTTTAATTGAAATCTGATTCAAAACCAAATAATTAGAATTAATAATGACAATTTGATTAGTTTAAACCAAGCTTGATTAGCCAACACTAAAACAAGCCTATATAAGGCTTCTAGATTACAAAACACTCTCATTTTGTCATCCTTGAGAGCAAAAACGTGAGAGAGAAAGAAACCAAGAGGGATTGAGATCAAAGCTTGAGGTTTCGAAGGAAATTGCTAAGAGATTTGGAGAGTTGCTCAAGATTATCACTAAACCTTAAAGAAATAAAGGTTTCGAAGGAAATTGCTAGGAGATTTGGAGAGTTGCTCAAGATTATCACTAAACCTTAAAGAAATAAGAACTCTAGGTAAGAATCATGTCCTTAAGCTTTGTATTCAAGACATTAGTGTAAGAATTCAAGAGATTAAGGTAGTTAACATGAGAATTGAGCCTAGACTAAGGAATTCAGGAATAGTTTATGTATGCATGCATAATTCATGAAGTTTTGAGTTCAATTTCCAAACATTTACACATGTATGAAGCTTTACTTGCATACTTTGAAGAATCCAACTTGGTTTCACTTGTATTCCTTCAATTGTGCATGTTTTGGAAGCTTTGAAATTAAATCATCGCATGCATGTTATATACTTATATATTTCAAGTTTGGTTTTGCATAATTGACTTGATTTTGCGCTGTGATTTTGTGAAATGATTTTCAATTCATGATGTTATATCAGTTCAGACATGTTTTCTCAAGTTTTGGGCCCAAAGGATATGTTTTGACAATTTGAATTTGAGTTTTGAAGCTGGGAGTGCAATCTGGAAATTTCAGAATTCTCACTCTTCGCTCGAGCAGTGGAGTCTGCGCTTTAGCGAAGAATGCGAGCTCCTAGTACTTTTGTAGAGTTTCGGGGTTGGCTCGAGTAGCAAAACCTGCGCTTGAGCGACCACCCTTATTTTTGGTCCTCAGTTGGAGCGTAGAAAGTTGCGCTCGAGCGCAAAATGAGAGCTCTCAAAAGTTTTGCAGAGTTTTGTAGACGGCTCAAGCGTAGGAAGTTACGCTTGAACTTGCTTTCACAATTTTGGCTTAGCGTTTCAATTTATATTTCGGCATCCTCATTGCATCCTAGGCATTCCTAAGTCTTAATTAAGACATAATAATGAGGATAAGAATTAGAAACACACCAAGATAAAAAAAAGAAGTGAGTTAAGTGTTTTCCAAACGTGTGTTTCAATGTGTATCCGCTATGTGTTTGTGTAGGTCACACGCCATAAATTGTTTGATCTGACTGTTCTGACTCTTCTGCTATTAGAGCTATTCGTGAGTAACAACTCTGTAAATTTATATTTCATGATAAATACTTTCAGGATGATATGATATGATTTGGTTCATGAAATGCTATTTTATGAATAATTAGTGAATGTCCAATTTTCTGAAATGTAATTGTGGCATCCTTAGTTCACATGGCCCTTGGTCGAGGAAATAATACCGTGGCTTATGTTCATGTGGCTCTCGCCCAGGAAAAACAATACTATGACTTATGTTTATATGGCTCTTGCCTAGGGAAACAATACCGTGCCTTATGTTTATATGGTCCTTACTAGGTGGAAATAATGTCGTGATCTATGTTCACATGGCCCTTACCTAGGGGGAACAATACTGTGACTTATGTTTATATGGCCTTTGCCCGGGGGAAAACAATATCGTGGTCTATGTTCACATAGCCCTTACATGGGGAAAACAATACCATGGCTACTTGTGCACAAGATGTGGACCTTTGGGGTTGTCGGTATCGACTATGCGTATGGGTCTTAGGACCAAGTTGATATGATAGCTAATAGA
This sequence comes from Camellia lanceoleosa, assembly GCA_025200525.1. Classification (NCBI taxonomy): domain Eukaryota; kingdom Viridiplantae; phylum Streptophyta; class Magnoliopsida; order Ericales; family Theaceae; genus Camellia; species Camellia lanceoleosa. The sequence goes on along the minus strand of CM045761.1, from coordinate 131,702,660 downwards.
TGTACCACATATAACTACTTATGACTTCTAATCAAGTATATGAATCTGAATCTGTTTCTAATATGAACTCTAATTTCTAAAACTGTTGGGATATCATTCATAAATCCTTTACTCTGTTGTTTTCATTGGAATCCAGCTCACCGTATTATTTATGTATGTAGGTGATTAGGCACATGACTAGACCTAAGCTGCTACCTAGAGATTTGTTTTGGTCAGCCAACCACAGTGCCTTCCAAGGAGGTTCCCGAACTAAGAAATGCTCAAGTTTTGTGTGCAAGTTTACGACTTTTGATTTCTTTTTTGTTTAAGTTTGAACATGACTTTTAGCCTATCTGTAAATGTAGTGACGTAAGACTGACATTTCGATGACATCATATATGTAAATTAAGTTTTAAATTTTCTATCTCATGTATGTCTACACAGCTCTATAGATATTATTTGTTGGTATTTGCTTCCGCTAGCTCTTACATTTTGTTTAATTTGTTCAGAGGCCTTTGGTAATCCTAGGATTATTGGCCAGTTACGACGTTAAACCTATAGGGGTGGGTTTGGGTCGTGACACTAACACTAGTGCGATAAATTTTGTAAGACAACATGAAAAATGTCATATAATGAATGATGTGGAATATTACTTTAAAATTACCAAATAACCTCTTCTAAATCCAAACCATACATCATACTTTTAATTTTCTAGGAAAAAATACATAACATTTTTCTTATAATTTCAATAACATTTTTCTTATAATTTCAAAATATAATCCAATTATTGTGAGTATTTTAAATAGAGAGATAATGAAAATTGAAAATAGTAAATATTGTTAAAAACATGACATAATTTCATAAAAAAATTCGATTGATTTATAAAAAAATGGACACATAATTTCATAAAACTTAGATTGTGGTGAGTATTGATTAAAAAAAACAAGGAATGATTTAATTATAATCGACATGCCATTCCATCATATTTGTATTTTAAAAAAATAGACAATAATTATATTTTTTTAAAGGTTATGTATTTTTTTTTTTTTTTTTTTAAAGCAAATGCTAACAAGTGATTTGGATTTAATATTAGAAGTTTTGTAAATAATGCTTTGGAAATGATGAAAAAATTATTCATTGTGTTTGGTTTCAATTTTGTGAATTCAATTTTTTAGAAATTGAATTTTTTATTTTTCGTATTTTTTATTTTTAGTGAATATTTTTAAAATTTTAAGCAATTTTTTTTAGATTCATTTTACTTAGATATATTTAAAGAGTAAAATATTTGCAAAAAAATATTTAAAAAAATCAATAAGTACACAAGAATACAAAAAATGTATTAAAATTTCATATACATTTTTTTTATATTTTTGGTATTTAGTAAATTTTTTTTATTTTTTTTATCAATATTATATTTTTTTAAGTGTATTTATGTTAGGTATATCTAAAAATTTAAAAAAAATTGCTTAAAATGTTTAAAAAAATTCGGTGAAATCAAAAAAATATGAAAAATAAAATGTTTTAATTTTTCGAAGAGTGAATTCAGAGAATTCAAACCAAACAAGGCGGTTCTGTTTTCAAATTTAATAAAAAATATTTTGAAATTAGTAAAATGTCTATTGTATTCTTTTCTTTTTTTTTTTTAAATTAGGAAAAAGATAGGCAGTTCATATTTCCTTCCGAATCCGACTCAAATGAATGGTGAAGATTAACAGTTTTGTTTGTAGGTTCCACATGAATTTGATCTTAGCCTCATGTGCAAGTCAGAATCGGTTGAATTCTCAGAGTAAATAACAACACTCTTTAAATTATTTTCTTGTGTCCTATAATTACTTGTTAACAAAACTTTTTTTAATATTTGTATTATTATTGGATTGATTTGACATTTTTATTTCCAAATGATCTACACGCAATACTTTAAAATTAATGATTTAAATCACTGGAGAGTGAGATCTATATTAGACCCATGTGGCCAAGTGCATTGGGTATACTAGGATTGGGGCTTTAAAAAAAAAATTCCTAATTGTGATCTCATTACTTATCCTTTATTTTTTTGGATGAAATCTAAAAGTCCATCAATTGAGCATACCTTCTACCTAGTTGGTTGAGGAGTACAAATAGATGAGGAAGCACAAAAGCACTCTTTTTCCATTGTTTTTTCGTATAAAAAAATGTCCAAAACCAAATGCAGGTAGGTACCTTATAATGCAATATAGGCTAAGCACTTTTGCCTCTGTTTGTTTAGAGAGTTAGAGGGGGGATTGAGATTGGTAGTAAGGTGTGACCCATTAATATTGTGTTTGTTTTGAGAGATGGAGAGGAGATTGATAGTGAACTCCGGATTAGGATGGGCCTCCCCAAGGGGATTCGGATGGACCTCCAAGACTTGGTATTAGAAAAATAATCCGACGGACTAAATTTTTTTTATTTTTATTTATTATTCATTTTATTTTTTACATGTTGGATATTTTTTTTTGAACATTAATATTTAATTTTTTGTATTTTTTGTTAAGTAAAAATCATTATCTTATTTGTTTTATTTTTTTTGGAAATTTTTTATTTTATTTTTATTTTTTAAAATTTTTTTACATGTTGGGTATTTTTTTTAAAACATTAATGTTTAATTTTTTTGTATTTTTTTATTATTATTTTATGTTTATTTTATATAAAAATAATTTGACAATTCCTACACTAACAATTATTATCAAAATAAATATAATTTTATTTAACCTCCTTATTAACAATTCCTTTATTATTAATCCTTTTACTCTATCTCTCTAAATAAACGAGGCCTTGGCTGGTCACTTGAAGAGCACGGTCCGCTTGAGGAGAATGAAATGCTTTTTGTCACGTGGGATGGTCCATTTTTTTGGGGCATGAGGGCCCTGTATACAGGGGAATCTATTTGAATTTAAAATATCTTTTAGTGTGTCTAATTTGAATTTATAAATTTTAATTCTTATTATATTTTAATATAAATTTATTAATAAAAATAATACATATTAAATTTTAAAATATTTTTTTTTCTCATGATATATCTTAATTAGTTATTTTTATTCAAAAATCTGTATCTTCTTCTCCAATAGATCAAAATTATTTCTTCTTTTTTTTCTTCTTCATCCTCCTTTCAAAACTCCAATCCATCCTATCAAAACTCACCATCATCATCAACATCATTATTTTTTATTATTTTGAAACTCTAAATCCTAGACCCTAAAAGAAAGTTTGAACAAAATTAAACAATAAATGAGTGTAATAATCAAAATAGTTTTTTGAAACTATCCATCAAAAAGGAGGTGAGTATTCATATAAAGGAGTTTCAAAATTTTTTATAGAGCACCATCAATTATTTTATATACCGTTTTTTTTGACAAAAATTAAAGGGTACAATAATTAGATTAACAATAATCTATTATTGGAGTTGTTCTTATTTTCTCATTGAAATAGTACATTATTTGAGACTTACTCTTTCTTATTAATGTTTGATGTTTATGTGTTTATAAGTTTGGTTTTTACTTTTCCACGAGCATTCTTGTGGATAATTTATAATGTTTTTTTTTTTTTTTTTTGTATTGAAAGTTTTATAATGCTTATGTAAAAGTTTGGTTTTTTTCTGTATTTATAATGCTCATGTGCTTAAAGTTTGTTTGTTTGTTTTTTTTTTTTTTCTCTTCTGTATTTGACAATTATTTTTTGTATTGAAAAGTTTTTGAAATAATTTAGTTTTTTTAGTTTATTTATTATTTATTATTTGGGTTTGCTTTGAGGGTAATTTGAAAAAAAATAATAAAGTGTAATGAGAGTAAAATAAAATTTTAAATAATTAAACCAGGTGTACTTAGAAATTGAGAGTACTTAATGATTTTTTTGGGTGTAAATACGATAAGCACAGCAGTGACTGTGGTGCCTCCATTTGAGGTGTATTATGGCCTTATTTTTATGATTCAAACCGTCCATTTTGTAGGGTTTGTTGAGTACTTCATGCCTACCAAAAATCATATTAATCGGATATCAACAACTATATGATCGAATTGCATATTATTTATGTTATTTTTCAAAATAAAACTTATTATTTATTTTTTTGGTTATCGATCCGATAAGGGGTTATCTTGTCGTGAAGCACAATGATGGCTATCCATTTGAGGTGTATTATGACCTTATTTTTATGATTCAAACCGTCCATTTTGTAGGGTTTGTTGAGTACTTCATGCCTACCAAAAATCATATTAATCGGATATCAACAACTATATGATCGAATTGCATATTATTTATGTTATTTTTCAAAATAAAACTTATTATTTATTTTTTTGGTTATCGATCATATAGTTGTTGATATCCGATATCCCCCTATATATATTTGTTTGGCTATGTGGGTTAAGTTGAGTTGGGAGTAAATTAGTCACAAAAAGATAAAATAGGTTAAAAAGTTAATAAAACAAAATGTCACAATCAAATCGTATTTATTTCATTTTTTTTCTCACAAAAATTAAAAAAGCTAACCAAAACAAATTTTTTAGTCCCAAACTAAAAAAATTCCTGCTCCAAAAAACCAACTAAGGCCTCGTTTGGGAACAAGATTTTTTAGTAACTTTTTGACTTTTTGGTTAAAATGTGATATAAAAAAAACTAGTATGTTTGGGATGACTTTTTGACTTTTTACGAAAAGATGTGCAAAAAGTAGAGAGAAAATGAAATCTTTGACTTTTTGGTATGGATTGTTGATTTTTTGATTTTTTTTAATAATTTTTTGACTTTTTGATTAAACCAATCGCTTTCCAAACGATGCCTAATTTTTTTTTTTTTGCCAAACGAGAACATATATATGTCAGAAGTCACTTCTTCACCAAATAAATGGATTTTTACAAAGGAAATTTTCTCATTATCTTGTTCTATCATCAAGTATATGCTTGGTTGCCTAGAAAATAGTCTCCTAGAGGGGATTGATCTAATCTGGTAGATCAATCCCATCATCTACTTACGAGAGTCATGATTAAAGCCAGGGCATTGCTATGTATCGAAAAAAAAGGTTGTTCAATCCTTTAGAGTCAAAATCTTGCTATAAACTAGTTAATTTCTCTGTGTTTTTGCCCTTTGAGTTGAGGAAGACATATTTGGGCTGCATTTGCTAGCCCAATTTCCAAAACTTAGATGGACAATCACATCCACCAAGATGGTCACTTACAACAAAGATGTGATTTTTGAGGATCCAGGGACTCATTTGATGGATAAGTTTATTTATTTATTTATAAATTAGATCGATTTTTTATGAGGTTTGGTAAAACTATACTTAGGGGTTATTTGAGATGTTCTAAATAAGTGCACTTTTTGACTTTTTATGAAATATGAGTTGGGTTTGAAGTGATGTGATAGAGAGCTGATATGACTTAAATAAGATGATGTGACTTAAATAGGATAGTGACTTTTTGACTTTTTTAGAGTATGCCAAACCAGGCCTTAGCTTCAGAGTTTTAACAAAATTGTATTTGACACGGGTAAACCCATAAAGGATATAGCCCACCACTTAGGGCCCAATACATAATTCAAATACTAAAACCCAACGTTGCTGGAGCTCAACATGGCATTAAGAATCAATGACATCTAAACACGTGGCAAGAGAAGAACAAGTCACATAAGCAGACAAAGATCTTGCAAAGTTATTGCACTACACATCAGCCATTAATGAAGTTTCTTACAACATTTATTGCGATAACCCCTTCCCGTCGAGACAGAATGGTCTCACCATGAACAAGGCAAGCTAGAGCATAGACTTTCGGCCAAAATGACAGGTTGGAAGAGACAATGAAATGATTATCAGAGGATATAAGCAGGTATCGAAGACAAGAAGAAAGTTAAGCTTTTCTATCACTAATCTATCTCTACATTCCATATCTCTTTCTAACTTGCTCGTCGGAGGGTTTACTGGGGGACTCCCCGTTCCCCGTTGAACTTTTGTGCAGGTCTCTCGGTGGGCTTGGTACCTTGGGCACCGGTTTGGGAAGCGTGGATCAATCTGACCCGTTCCATCTGGAACACGCTGTATCATCAGTTGGCACCGTCTGTGGGAACCCTTTTACTCCGCGCGCCAATTGTGTTCATTATCGCTAGAGACCCCTTCCCAATAACCCCTTCCTACCACTCACCAAGGTGGATGGTCACAACTAGATCCATGGCTTCTCACCACAATGTTGCCGACCACCAAGCCGACCCTCTCAATCTAAACAACCCGCCGCAGTACTTCACAGAACTTACCAACAACATCAACCGCCTAGCAAAGCAAAACCAAGCCCTGATCAATGCTTTGCTTCAAAGAGACCTTCCCATCCCTCATTCTCGACCTCAAGATATCCCTCCCAACCAAGAACAAGCCCCGAGCCATCCCATCCAATAGCCCTACCCACCCAACTTGGAAGGCTTGAGACCTCCTCCCCAAGATATGAACCCGCCACCCCAGACCCCGCATCTATCGGTCCAGGCACCCACCCCCGAGAGAGAGGCCAGTAGTGTCCAGCCTCCGCTGTATTCCGGTGGTGACTACGTTCCTCTCTGGGATACAGAACTCCGAGCCATGAAGCTCCAACTCTAAGGAGTCATGCAGAACATACAGAATAAACCATCTACCACAACCAACTTACCATTTGTTACTTCCATCAGAGACAAACCCTTACCTCCTAAGTTCAAAATGCCCTCGCTCGACTCTTTAGATGGCACAATGGACCCGGTCGACCATTTGGAAACTTACAAGACCCTCATGGTCCTCCATGCATTCCTTAACGAGATCATGTGTCGGGCTTTCCCTGTAACACTTAAGGGGTCGGCTCGACTCTGGTTTAGTCAACTGCCAACAGACTTTGTCTCCACTTTCCTGCACCTAAGTGACTCATTTCTCAGCCATTTCATCGATGCCCAACGCCAGCGGCATCTGGCAACCCAGCTCCTCAACATCCGTCAGACCAAGGGGGAGTCGCTGCGCAGCTTCGTCACTTGCTTCAACACTGAAGCCCTGCAGGTAGTGGAAAACGATAACAAGGTCATCCTCACGGCTTTCATGGCCGGTCTACGATCATCTGATTTCCTTTTCTCCCTTTCCAAAAACCCCCCGACCTCCATGGAAACCCTACTTTCCAAAGCCCAAAAATATATGAACGCCGAAGATTCCCTAGCCGTCCGACAAGATACTACAGCCAAAAACCCGACCCCTAGAGAGAAAAGAAAGGACTCCGAAACCAGAAACACCTAGTACACTCACCAAACACCTCAGTATACCGACCGACCAGCACGAGTAGACCGGTCAACGCCAACTCGACTTCCCGGCCGGTTCGAACGATACACACCCCTCAATTTCCCTATGGAACAAGTCCTGAACCAGATCCAACAAGATTATCCTTTAAAATGGCCCCAACTGTCACGGTCTCCTTCTAACCGGCGAGACCAGTCCAAATACTACCGCTTTCATCAAGACCACGGCCATAATATGGAGGAATGTGTTAATCTCAAAGACCAGGTCGAGGGCTTGATACATCAGGGACGTTTCAGTCGGTTCACGATAGCCCGCCCTCAGCAAAGGCAAAGGCAAAGGCAAATGACTGAACCTATCAGAAACAAGCACTAGCGCATCCCTCATCGACAACTCGCATAACCTAACCAAGGTCACGATAGGCTTCCACAGCAACCTCGGGCACAAGACAACCCTGCCTCCCCTGTTGGAGAGATCAGAGTTATTGCTGGTGGGCATGCTTGTGGAGGACCATCCCGCTTGGCTCAGCGGGCAGAACTCAGAAAAATAAGGCAGGGCTCAAGCAGCCCAAGAAGTTGCCACATTGGACTGCCTTTCCAAACAGCCCAAGCAGTGGATGGAGCCCATCACCTTTACGGAGGCCGACTGCACAGGCATCCATTACCCCCATGACGACCCCCTCATCATTTCTGTCCTCCTGTCAAATTACAAAGTCAGATGGGTCTTCGTCGACAACGGTAGTTCTTCAAACATCATCTTCCTAAATATCTTTTGCCAGCTCAAGGTTGGGGAAGAAAGTCTGTCCCCTCTCCAAACCCCATTGTTCGGTTTTATTAGAGACTGGGTGACCTCTATAGGCTCCATCGATCTTCCCATCACAATCGGAGAATACCCGCGGCAGACCACAAAGTTGCTCACTTTCCTCGTCGTCGACTGTCCCTTTGCTTACAACATTATCCTTGGCCGCACTGCCTTAAATGCTTTTCAAGCTATCACATCCACTTTCCATCTTGCCGTCAAATTTCCCACTGACCTAGGGGTCGGCACAGTGAGGGGAGAGCAGACTGTGGCTAGAGAATGTTACGTGGCTTCACTTAAAGAGGTCAAGCTAAAGGAGGCTATGATCATAGACGAGCTGGTCAGAGGGGAACCGATGGAAGAGCTTGTTGAGGTCCTCATTGATCCCACAAACCCTACAAAAACAGCCAAGATCGACAGCCAACTATCCCCATAAGCCAAGGCCGATCTTACAACCCTCTTGACTGAACACAATGATGTGTTTGCCTGGACCCACTCCGACATGCCGGGTATTGATCCCCCCTTCATCACTCATCGTCTTAGCATTGAGCCCCATTTCCGACCTTTTCGCCAGAAGCAGCGCATCTTTCACCCGGAACGCAATACTCTTATTGCTTCTGAAATAGATAAGCTCCTTGAGGCACAGTTAATCAAAAACGTGGACTACCCCAGATGGCTGTCAAATGTGGTCTTAGTCCATAAAAACAATGGTAAGTGGCGACTCTGTGTCGACTACTCCGATCTCAACCGAGCTTGCCCCAAAGATAGCTATCCTCTTCCTCGCATAGATCTACTTGTCGATGCCACGGGCGGACATCAAATGCTCAGCTTTATGGACGCTTTCTCTGGCTACAATCAAATTCTGATGCACCCATCGGACCAGGAACACACCTCCTTCATCACTGACCGGGGGACTTACCACTATTGTGTCATGCCATTCGGACTGAAAAATGCCGGAGCAACCTACCAACGGCTAGTCAATGCCGTTTTTCATCACCAGATGGGTCGGAACATGGAAGTCTATGTCGACGACATGCTTGTCAAGAGCAAACTCTCCTCTGACAATCTGGCAGACCTGCGAGAGACCTTCGACACTCTGCGTAAGTATCAAATGAAGCTGAATCTAGAGAAATGCGCCTTCGGCGTCGGATCGGGGAAATTCTTGGGTTTCATGATCAGTCAACGGGGTATCGAGGCCAACCCCGAAAAGATCAAGGCACTGGTAGAAATGCAGTCACCCAGAACAGTTAGAGAGGTCCAAAGGCTAATAGGCAGAGTCGCCGCCCTCAACCATTTTATTTCCCGCGCAACAGACAAGTGCCTCCCCTTTTTCAAAGTCTTTCGCCAGGCTTTTGAGTGGACGGAAGAATCCGAAGAGGCCTTAAAGCAATTGAAGCAGTGCATGGCCAACCCCCCCTACTTTCTCAAGAAATCACGGGTGAGCCCCTTTTTCTCTACTTAGCTGTATCAAACACCGCAGTCAGTGCAACCATCATCAGGGAGGACGGCTCTGTCTAGCGACCGGTCTACTACATCAGTCGGGCTCTTAGGGGAGCAGAACAGAACTACCCATTGCTTGAAAAAATGGCCTTAGCCTTGGTCATAGCCTCAAGACGACTCCAACTTTACTTCCAGGCCCACTCCATTGTCATCCTCACTAACCAACCGTTGAGGAAGATAATGCAACAACCAGAGTTGTTCGGCCAACTCATGCAATGGTCAGTCGAGCTCAGCCAATTTGATATCTCTTACCGACCTCGAACGGTGATCAAAGGGCAGGCTGTCGCCGATTTCATCTTGGAGTTCACTAATCCCACTCCAACCCTGACGTCCCCACCCAGGCAACTCAATACTGAGACAGAAGACCCCAACTCTTGGACCTTTAATGTCGACAGATCATCCGCAAAGAAGGTAGTGGGGCTGGCCTCATCCTCACAGCCCCCGAAGGTGGTTATTTCAAGTGTGTTCTCCATTTCTTGTTCGACGCAAGCAACAACGAGGCTAAATATGAGGCATTGATAGCAGGACTCCACCTAGCCAGACACATTGGTGTAAGCCATATCCAGGTGTTCAACGATTTCCAGCTCATCGTCGGACAAATTACGGGGGAATTCGAGGCCAAGGAAGACACAATGCGGGCTTACAAAGATATTGCACTCTCCCTTGTTCGCCTCTTTAACACTTTCCACATCAAGCACATCCCCGGACGGAAAACTCTAAGGCAGATGAAATAGCTCAATTAGCCTCTGCCGACCAATCAGACCTTAGCCATGGCGTCCGCCTTGAATACCTGGCCCATCCTGCCATTTCCTCAAACTAGCAGCAAGTCCACTTCCTCCAAAATGAACCTATTCCATAGACGGCAGACATCCTCCTATTTTTGACAAATGGGGAATTTCTAGACGACAAACAGCAGGCTGCCAAAGTCAGGGCTCGGTCATCCAACTACGTTCTTGTCAACGGCCTCTTGTACAAATGTGGCTTTTCGCATTTGTACCTGAGATGCCTCAATCCTGCTCAAGTAACCTACGTGATGAGGGAAGTCCACGAAGGTGTATGTGGTAATCACTCGGGTGCCAGGTCACTAGCCCATAAAATACTTCGCACTAAGTACTTCTGGCCTACTCTTAACCAAGATGCCATGGAATTCGTGCGTAAGTGTGATAAGTGCCAGCGCTTTGCCAACATTCCCTACGCTCCTCCTACAGAACTGATCACACTTTGTAGCCCTTACCCATTTGCCAAATGGGGGATCGACCTAGTTGGTCCATTGCGCACCGGTCGCGGCTAAACCAAGTTTGCAATTGTTGCCATTGATTACTTCACTAAATGGGTGGAGGCGGAACCCCTCGCCATAATTACTGAGCGGAACACAACCAGATTCATCTAGCAGTCGATCGTATACCGATTTGGCATCCCTCAAGCCATTGTCTCCGACAATGGCAAACAATTCGACAATGTCAAGTTTAGGAAATTCTACGTAGAACTTCAAATCCAGCCATGTTTCTCTTCCCCATGTCATCCCCAAGCCAATGGCCAAGTTGAGGTTACCAACCGTTCTCTTCTGAAGATCACCAAAACTAAGGTGGAAGCCGCTAAGGGACTTTGGGCTGAGGAATTACCAAACGTACTCTAGGCCTACCACACTGCTTAGAACCCTCTGGGAGACCCCTTTAAACAACATATCTGCCGAGGCGGTCATCCCAGTTGAAATTGGCCTGCCAACCTCGAGGGTGCTGCACCAAGAGCCAGAACTCTCCGAAAACCTGCGCCGGGCTAACTTAGGCCTGATCGAAGAACTCCGAGAGGCAGCTGCTGTCAAACGAACTTCACACCAACAAAAAATGAGAACACACTTCAACTGCAGGGTTTGACCGTGGGAGGTCCGAGGTGGGGACCTAGTCTTGTGTGAGGCAACTCTCGCCACCAAAAATCCAAATTGAGGGCAAGCTCGCCACCAAGTGGGTAGGGCCTTACGTCGTTAAAGCCAGACTCGCCTGCACTTCATCGACTCCAAGATATGGAAGGCCGAGACCTCCCCCACCCATGGAACGCTGAACACATGAAGCGTTATTTCCAGTAAAGTACCATGTCCCATTTTTGTATTAATCATTTGCTGTATGTTTTTGTTGACCAGCTACACATTTGGTTATTTTTGTCATCTTCATACCTAGTGTAAATTTGTGATTAATAAATAGGCTATGCCTTAAATGACAATGATTTTATATCTCTATTACCTGTGTTCCGTTTCAATAATGACCCACTGATCAATTAATTAAAGCCTCACTAGGATCGAGACTAAAAGCTTCACCAGACTGAGTTAACTAAAGGCTTAGCCAAACTGAGTTAATTAAAGTCTCAGCCAGACTGAGTACGAAGAGCTCAGCCAAGCTGAGTTAACTAAAGCCTCAGCTAGACTGAGTACGAAGAGCTCAGCCAAACTGAGCTCGAATTTGAGCTTAGCCAGACTAAGTTAAATAAAGCCTCAGCCAGACCGAAGCTCAAGAAGCTCGACCGAAAGTTAATTAAAGACTCAACAGAATCGGCGTGATGTGCCCATCCGGATTGAGTTAACTAAGGCTTTACCATGGTAGGTCTTTCTAAATTTTAGCCAAAATTTCAGCAGAGTTTTCACACGTTTGACATACTTAGCCAATATCCAAGTCCATGTTAGAATATTTCTTAACTCCTTTTTACATACAGACGAAGCTCTCATTTTATCATACGATTGACATTCCTTAAGTCCATCCTTCACATTTTTACCTCATATTTTTATCAGAAAAAACTTTTCATTGAATTTTGCTCAAACATTCTCGTTATTCCAAACTTACTGTCACGACCCAAACCCTACTATGGGTTCAAAGATCAGAATCGCCAAGAATCCGAGATTATCAAGGCCTACTGAAACGAATACAAGAGAACAGAGTTCAGGCGGAAGCCAATACTGATATAACTAGTGTCCATTGAAATGTGAAAATCAGATGCCAAAAACATTTTTCATACATATATGCATTCAAACCAAGACAAGATATACAATCAAGACAAACATTCAAGACGGGGACTTAATCCTCGACATAAAGGCAAAGAAAAGCACTATACAAGAACGTGCAACAATACAAAACAAGAGGAGACTAGTGGGGACACAAAAACCCCAAGCCATGACATGGCGTCTCGGAACCTCACAAAGGAGGCACATAGGTTTGGTGACAAAAGCTGGGACCAATCCCACGCCCTAGCTCGGTTAATTTCGAGAACCTACATATATATATAAACAGTGAGCTAAGCCCAGTGAATAACAATAAGCGTAAAGAGGTTATGAATGAATGTCCTTACAGTAATGAAATCAGTTCATTTAAACAGTAGTTCAGTCTTACAGTATTTCAGTCAAACAGTCTTATGTGGTACATCCAATAGCCTATAAACAGTTGGTCCAAAAGGACCGAGTCTTAACAGACCCAACAGTAATGATGGCCATCAATCAGTATGGTTCCACAAGGAAACCAACAGAGCTCTGTAACAGTCAATAACAATGGGTGCTAAGGATGCCACAATACAGTTCAGGAAATAGGACATACATTCATTCAAGAATAACATCGATTCAAGAATGATTCGGTAAACAGTATTCAAAAGATAACCATTTGAACATATCTTTACACATCTGTTACTCACAGTGATTGGGCTATCAATAGCTAGAGCGCGTCCCCGTAAGCCAACCCTAAACAGTAAACAGAATAGAACACACACTAAGTTTACAGTCGGAAAGGATGATAATTAAATCCCTAAATTTCCTCGGTGTGGTTCTATGCTTAAATCCTCATTAAGATGTCTTAAACTAGGCCTAAGAATGCCTAGGATGCGATGAGGATGCAAAAATACAGTTGGAAGGCACTTTCAAAAGTTTGTCGAAAAGGGTCTCGCGAGCCTTCCTTCGCTGGAGCGTCCTTCCAAAATCAAAGTCTTCGCTCGAGCGAACAATCCTTCGCTCGAGCGCTCTGATGAAACAGTAAAAATACTGGATGCTCAATTTCTTCGCCCGATGCTCGCTCGATGCTCGCTCGAGCGAGCTACCAAAATTAAAGGGTTCGCTCGAGCGAGCCTACCTTCGCTCGATGAAAACGATGAAACAAGAAGTATTGGATGTTAAATTTTTACGCGCGATACCACGCTCGATGCCCGCTCGAGCGAGCTTGCAAAATCGCAGGGCTCGCTCGAGCGAGGAATCCTTCGCTCGAGCGAGGAAGCAAAATCTGGAATTTCCAGATTTGTCTCCCAAGTTCGAACCAAGCATTCAAACACTCAAATCTCATCCTCTTGGCCCCAAATTCTGGAAAAACACTTTAAACTCAATGTATTACAAGTTTCAAAAGCTATTTTGTACATGCAAGGGCCAAGGGTTGATCAATCAGCCAATTTCAAACCATTTTCAAGAACAAGTTTAAAACATGCAATGCATGAGCTTCAAACCCAATTTAATCTTCAAATCTTGCTCTAGAGAGCTCAATAGTTGGAAAACATTCTAAAATCATGAACTATAATGAAAGCATGGACATGCATGTATCATTCAAGCATGAATTCAACTCCAAATTCACTAATCTCTACATGCATGCATGAATTCTATCTTGAATCAACCTATATGAGCTCAATCATGGTTTAATTCTACAAATGAGCAAGAATCATGTAAGATAAGACTCAAAACCACAAGAAGAACATAGATTTCTCTTACCTAGAGTCTAAATTCAAGTCTAGCAAGCTCAATTCATGCACATACACTTCAATCTTCAAGTCACCAGACTAATCATCAAGAACAAGATGAATCTAACCTCTCTCACTCTCTAAGTAATTTCTATGGTCAAGAACAAGGGCTGATGAAATGATGCTCAACATGTAATAAGGCTCATTATAATTGTTTAAACAAAAGGTCTACTAAGGTGGCAATTTAGTAACTGAGTTGAACTTGGCATATAACACATTTTAATCAAGTTTAATCAAACCTAATCGAATTTCAGATAAAAATACCATGAAATCATAAATATTCTACAGATCAAAACACATCAAAGGGTTTCTAAATCGTCACGATAAGGCCTTCAATTAACAGTTTAAACACATACATTTAAACAGGTAGTCAAACAATCAACAGATAAAACATGCAATTCAGTATGTAAACTTATTCAGTTTCAGTTTCGATTTCAATCGGTCTGTCCAGTACTTTAATCAGTTCAATTATCACCATTAACAAATCCTATTATCAGTAATCAGTATATAATTCAGTGGTTATACGGTAATCAATACGAGGGTTGTTACACTTACAACTCAACAGAAATAAGGACAACGATGATAAACAAGAAAACTTGTTTTATTTATAAAACTCACGGTTACATACAACTTGCTGTTACACATCCAAAAAAAACAAAACAAAACAAAAAAAAAAAAAAAAAAAACAAAACAATAACCAAAATTTTATTTACAAACAACAACACGCAAAATGCAAAAATTTTACATCAATCACTCCTCCTCGCTCGAGGCCAGGACTTCTTCGTCCACCCCCTCATCTAGGGAGGTCTGGGCCACGTCGTCTTCATCTATTCTTACGTTGCTGAAGTCCAAGTCTGGGAACAACTCTTCTGCTTTACGTTTAAAAGTCTTCTAGCCGCTGTCCTAGAACTCAACCATCTCATGCTTGTAGAAGTTCGACCGCTGGAAGCCCTAGATCACTTTCTCTTTGCCCCTATTTCTAGCGGTCATCCCTGACGGGCCAGCCCCCCTATCTCCCTCTCTTGCCAAGCTGCTGGTGATAGTGGCATCAATGGCCATCTGGAAGTTGGTGGTCCCCTTGAACTGCTCTACCGCTACCACACATAGGTCGGGGTACGTGTAGACACCCCATTTTTGACCATCCTCAAGACTTGAACGTCACTGATTGAACATTAAGTGATCACCCTTGCTCGTGTTCGTTTTGAGTTCCCAGAGGCCTCGGGTGCGCGCCTTGCCTCAGGATCTCTTAACTCATTCGTTTAGTGTTTGGTTTTGCATCCAACACTTGTGTTTTGCCTTGAAAGGCAGGGAATGGCTTGTTAGCCATCCCCATACTCCACCGGCCTTCCCTTTACCTCACCGACCATTCCTTGTTGCCACCGGCCATTGTTGCTTTTTATCAATGGCTCTGTAATGGCCGGCACCTTTTTGGCCGATGATCTATTTTATGCCGGTGACCCTTTTGAACCCCCTCGTGCATGGTGTGCATGCCACCGGGAGGCAGACCCCACTCCTTATGCACGGGGGTGGCCATTTTGAGCCTTTGACCCCTTTCCTTCTAGAAGGATGACCCCTTTGGCCAGCTGCCTTAGCTTCTTCTAGAAGCCTTGACTCCTTTGCACCCTTTGCCCCTTTTCATTTAGCTTCTTTGAGAAACCTCAAGCTTCCTTTTGTCTATATAAGACCCCTTCTTCTCCATTGTCTAGGGTTAGAGTTTTGATCAAAAAACCAGAGATATACATATATATATCTGTCAAATATATTCTCTCTCCATATTTCCCTCTCTCTCCTCCCTTGTGTGTGGTTTGGGATCCTAAAAGTGCATTTTTACCTTAGTTTTGCACTAAGACACACACTACCACACCTTACTTCGACCTTGAGGGGCTTGGAGGGTTTGTTCTTGAATTTTTGGACTGATTTTGATTAAAAGAAGAGGGCTGCATTGGCTGTTCATCAAGAGTTCTTCAAGGGTAATCTCTTTACTTTAGATTCCCCAATCTTGCATTGCTTTTGTACCTATCTTGCATATTGTTTTAGACTTTGTGTATAACTATAAAAAGTCTTATTTTTGCATGCTTGTGATCTTCCATTAAGGTTGTTTTGGCATTTGGGGTCGACCTTCCCCTTTGAGGCCTCTTTTGGTCCCTTTTTGTGCTCTTTTGGCAAGCTTTGGTTATTCTTGTGCATTGGTCTCCTTACCACTGAAGTCCAGTGGATTTTCAATGGTGAAGAAGGAAGTTTGAGGTCGTGTATAGAGGAGGGACACCCCTCTCCCTTAGTCCCTCATTTATGCATATTTTTAGCTCATAAGGGTAGCATGCATGTCTAGTTGTTTATGGTTACTTTTCAGAGGCTTTTGGGGTATTTTGGGTCATATTATATCTCTGTTCAATGGTGGTTTGTTGGCTCTTAGCATGCATATTATACTTGCTTTATATTCCTCCATGTTGCCTAGGAATGCATCACACCATTAGACCACCAAGCTATCATAGTTTGGCCTAGTTTTGTGAAGTTATTGGTTATATTTTTCCATGTTTGAGGTCTGTTAGGTGCTGGTTTGGTCGCATTTAATATGCTTAGCATGGTCCCTTTGCATTCTAGCATGTTAGCATCGGGAGTGTGGGTCCTTCGTATGCATGGGTTAAGCTATTTCAGTGATTTGGAATCACTTAGCATGTCATTTCAGTCCCTAAACCATGCTTGTATGCTTGCATTTATCACTTCTCTCATGCCTTGAAGATATGCCCTCTTATGCCTTGAAATGTGCATTGTGTATGCCTATGTGTTTGGATCACTTAAACCACCATATCAGTGGGTTTTGAGGCTCATTTTTTTTGCATGCTTAGAATACATTGCATTTGCTATGATTGCATGCTTGCATTGCATGGTTTGGCTTGGGGTGTCAAGCCAAACTTGAGGGGTGAGAAGTGTTCATACTCCAAGTGATGTAACACATTTCAACCCTCGGTCGCCAATGACCTTGACTTCAAAATGATAGGATGTTGGCATTCATGTGTTTTGTTTGCATGCATATATATTGAGTTGCAACCTTGGCCCCTTAGGCTATCATGCATCAAAATGCACAATTGATGGCCCGAGGATCGAGGGCCATACTCCCTTGAGTCCAATGCATGATGGGGAGTGTGGCCATGTTTATATTTGCTTGAAATACCATGCCATACACTGCTTGCCCTCGGCTGCTGTCAACTGCAGGTTCTGCAGGAAGTTTTGGCCGGTCGGCTGAATAAAGTGCCGGTCGGCCATCAATTTTGGCCGGTAAACAAAAAAGGTGGCCGGTGGTTCATCCTTTTGGCCGGTGGTGTCCATGCTTGGCCGGTGGTATTCCCCAACATCCTTAGAGCATGTCCCAACACTTCGGCAGTCTTCAAAGAAGCAGGGCAGTGTAAACAGAGGCAGCAGTGGCATGGTACGGTTTTTTTTCCGGGCGAGATGGACTCGAGCATGCATCATTCTCACATCCCGAGGCAGGACTGCGGCCACCTTCTTTCTGTATTTAATTTGTTAATTTATTAGAAATTCTGTAATAATTAATTTAGTATTATTTATTCGGATTGTAATATTTGTTCGGACCCTCCGAACGAGGGCAATTGTGTAATAAGTGTGCGTGAGTGTGTGTATGTCTTCCAACCCTACGTCTTTCTTCCCTTTTATTTACTAGCTTTCGATGGTTAGTTTAGGGCATATTCAAATTAGCATACAGTATGATAGCATGTTTGCATTCATTCATCTGCTTTTATGCTGCAAGACTCGGCAAGATCATTCTAATCGTGATCTGTATTTCAATTCCAAATTGAATACGTGTTAGTTGTAGCATTTCACGTGCCATGTTTAGGATAGCTGAGCTTGTCTAGATTGTATCTTTGCATGTGTTGCATTAGCCATTTTAAACATGAATTAGGATCATGCATATGATTACTAACTAGTTCCTGTTTTGGCTTGGAGTACTAGGTGAGCTTTTATGCTTTAGCATACCGCATGCGTGTGAGTGTTTCCATAATTGCATGATTACCATGAGGCTAGCTGCTTATGTGATATAACTGCTCGAATGCCTGTGGATGGAGGTCGAATTGCTTAAATTGGGATAATGCATTAAAACTGTGAGGTTTAAGCCCATTAGATAGTGGCAAAACCATCTTTTCTAAAAACCCACTCGAGGGTGGCGAAACCTGCATTTTAGCCTACTTGCGAGTAGCAAACCATTTTCAATACAAACATGAAATGTTTTGTTCCAATTTAGGTGATTTCGTCTATACTTGTTTGCTGTGCGCATAACATAGTAATTCTAGGCTAATAACCGGAATAAGAACACATAACGTTTTCAAAATTGGGTATCATGGTTAGTAGAGGTCGATCTTCGGACCGGGCGAGAGGGGGTGCTCATAGCTGACCTTTCCCAATCGTACCCAAGTTCCCGAGCCGAGGTAACTTTGGTGATGACGAACACGTGGCCTTTGGCACCGAGTCAGGGTTTCCTAAATTCCACCGTTTAAAAAATATTTAGGTGGCGACTCTGTATCTGGCAAAGCAGTCCATGTTTGGCACTTCTTTCAAAAATCTATTTTCTCAAAACGATTTGCCAGATTTGGACTCTTTGGTTCAGATTAAGAACCGTGACAATTTGAGTCTGAACTGTAGTAGACCCACAGATGAACAGAACGGGGGTTCATCCCCTCGGGGCGTTCGGGGATGTCTATAGTTTCTGGCGACTCTGCTGGGAAGTTTAGAGAGCTTGACTCGAACTCGTGATATCCTGTTTTGATTACACTTATGTGTTTCTTTGCATTGCATGTGCATTGGTGCGCCTAGGACACCGTGTTTGCCATCTGCCATTCCTGAACGGTTTGCCGGAGGCTTGTATTGTCAAGGCATGACCATAAGGCTGACTGGTTGTGGGCTCTGACGGTATGGGAACACAAACCTCGGTTTTACCAAGGCACCCTTTTGACCATTCGACCTAGTGCATATTCGGAATCCATAGTTACCATTCCAAACTAGGACAGGTTGCTTACCCGATCATAGGTTGTTTGTAACCGCTGCGTGTGTGGTGAAACCCTAGCTCCTGACAAAATAGGACAGGGAAACCTTACCCCAACATAGGGGTGTTTTGGCTCTCTTTTACTTGCTATGTGCTGTTAGGGTGTATCTCTACAGGGAATACGCATATCGGTTTGCAAGTTTGGGTATCAGGCCTGCGGGCATCGGCATTTGGGAAGACAATTCTACCTAAGGGTATCAGTTTTGGGGCAGTTTGGAAATAGTGATCAGTGGTTAAGAAATAGTGCATTCAGCTTATTGGCAATTTGTTGTACCCAGCTGCGTGTTATGCTTATTTTATGTCATACCGTCCGATCATCGCTTTTATTTATTCGCTTATTTATCTTTTTACTAGGTAGTTGAGCACAATTGCTTCTAACCCAAAGAGATATTCTCCAAGCCCTCTGGACTAGAGGTCGTCGACTCCATCGATCTGAGGATCTGGTAGACGGACAACCAGTGTACCTGCTCTACTCCCGGTTACTAGATGAAGGACGGTTAGGCAGAGGGCATCAAGACAAATCGATTCGAGAGCCTTATCTACCCCACGAAGTTCAAGAGGATCGTGGTTGCTTTCTCCTACAAAGAGAGGATATATACTGGTGATTCAACCAGAACAAAACAGTATGGCCAATTTAGAGGAGATGGTGCGCCAACTCCAAGAGAGTATGAAAATGATGTAGCAGATGTCAGTCCGACAGCAGTAGTTTGCTAGTTAGCCACGATTGTAAACGAACAAGCAGAGTTAATTGTAAGGTTACAAAGAAGAACTGGGCCTCGCCAAGAACAAGTTCCTCCCCCACCAGGAGTTCCAACCCTCGGGGAGACAGCCAATGTTCAAAATGATACAGAACTTCCCACAGGACCACCTCCACCCCCGATCCTACCCCAAATCCAACCCCAACTATCAAAAACACCCACCAACCTACCGAACTCTCCCTTTGAGTTTGAGACTGATCCCACCGCACTAAAGTTGAACAAGCTTGAAAAGCTGTTCAAGAGATCCAAGGGAGTCAAGACCATCCCCGACATTGAAAACGGGTATACCGACACAGCTATGACGCTGCCTGACAGATTCAAAATGCCTCATATTGATCGATTTGATGGGTCCGGGGACCCCATGGTGCACCTGAGACTGTTTTCAGATATCTTAAGGCTAATGGGCCTCAGCAGACTTCAGAAGCTGTCTTTATTCGGCCGGACCCTGTCGGGTGTGGCGGCCATATAGTATGCCAAATTGGAAGATGATATCAAGAGAAACTGGGACGAGATGGCTGAGGCCTTCATTGCGCAGTACTCATACAATACACAAATCGAGATTACAACCCGCGATCTCGAGACCACAAGGCAAGAGCCTAAAGAGAGTTTCTCAGAATTTGTGACCAAATGGAGGGCCAAAGCTTCGATGATGACCTTAAGGCCTACAGACAAAGACCAGATTCAGATGATTGTGTGCAATCTTCAGCCGAAGTTGATGCAGAAGATGATTAGACTCCTCTTTCCTACTTTTTCTGACCTACATGAAATGGGGGTACAGATTGAGGACGCCTTGAAGCAAGGCTTAATTGATAATGACTGGGAGCAACCCCGAAGGACTTTCAACCGCAACACCAATGCAGGCCCGAGCGGCATTTCAACTACAAGAGCCTTTGAAGTGAGCATGGTCACCACCAACCCTCCTCCAAGAACCATGGCGGCTGTGCCATTCTCCGGTACGTCCGGAAGTAACCCCCAAACAGCCAAATACCCACCCAAAAACACGTAACCTTCACCCCATCAGATATGCCCCCGCCCAAAGCTCTGGGGTCCTAATCGAAAAGGGCACTTGAAGCCCCTAGAGCCGTGACTTACGTAAAGACTTCCCGCTACCCATAACCCACCTAAGTATTACAGATTTCACCAACAAAGACGGTCATGACACCGATCTGTGCTTCCGATTACGTCATGAGATTCAAGATCTCATCGATAACGGGGTGATTCTGTCTCTTGAGAAACCCAATGTTACTACAAACCCTCTCCCCACACACAACCAAGCTCCACCGCCCAAAAGGATCAACTTCATTAAAATCGGGGTCGTGCCTTACGATCCTAGCATCTATATCACACCCTTCCACCTGCCTAAGCCGGAGGTGTTCCTTCCTGATTGCACCGACTTGTGCATGATGGACATCTCCATAACCTAACCTAAGCCAACGGTGGTGACTACCGGGGACAGGAGAGAGGAGATTTTGGAGAAAAGGAGGTTGGTTGAGCCAGAGTCTGCGACATCTGGGGGTTATGTTGAGAAGACATATAGACCGGATGATTACATTACGTCAATAGGACAGGATGGGCCAGATGTGGAATTGCCTACGGAAGAAGAGTTGTGTGTGATCCAAGGAGATAGTCTGGGACAAAGAGCAGACGATTTGACGGTTATAGAAGGAGACCTTGCCAACACCCAGTTTTTCAGTGACCAAAACCCAGAGGATGCAGCAGTCAACTGGTTCGATTATGAGGAATCAGTAGAGGCTACCGGCTGGTTAGATGATTAACCGGATGTGGTGGAAGAGTTCCAACCAAAATAGGGCCCGGCAGGGGCAAGAATGTCAGTGACGGCCGGAAGGGTCGAAGAACAGAGTACATCGCCAGAGAGCGCCGGTATCAAGAATTTCGCTCGGGATTGGAGCATTTCGAATACGGGGATTATTGAATAGACAGTTGTATTAACATAGCCAGAACAAGGAAGATTTACAGATTCCGAGAGAATCAGGAAAGCAAAGGCCCATGTAAGGACTGAAATTGCCGTGCGCACAGAAACTAAAAATGCTGCGGGCATGTGGATGGAAGGTGCTACAAGTACAAGAACCGTCATACCAGAGCTGGACAGATGTCTATCAACTGCTGATGGAATGTGGTGGGAAGATGAGGATTTGTGTCTTGCCCATACGGATGAATATTGGGGGAATAACCAACCTGATGATACCTGGTACCTTGGAGAGGTCGACCATATGACACGGAGCGGGCGGTACTTCAAACCCCCCACACCTAGATCAGCCAGAGGCTTCTGGGAAGGATAGAGAGGCTGAGAAGCAAAAAGAGAAGCAACTTGAAGAGGAACCTGTGCTCAAACAGCTAAAAAAGATACAAGCAAACATCTCCATCTGGGGATTGCTCATGGCATCACGAGTGCATAGACAGGCTGTCCTGATGGCCATGGACAAAGCCAAGCTTTCAATAGAAACCATGCCAGAACTGCTGGTAGGATTAGTCTTTCCGGGAGGAGCTACCCCGACGCTGACTTTTTCCAACAAGGAATTGCCACCCGAGGGGGCAGACCATAACAAGCCACTCTACATTTCCGTGGAGTGTAGGAATAAATGGATACCGGTGGTTCTTGTTGATACCAGATCCGCCATCAACATCTGTCCGGCGAAAACAGCACATGCGATCAGTTTGAAGATCGCGGATTTTGTACCAACAGCCCAGGTTATTCGGGCATACGACAACATGAGTAGAGAGGTCATGGGAACGGTGAAAGTGCCGACTAAAGTTGGGCCGGGACAACATGAGATAGATTTCCATGTCTCAGAGGTTCCTGCAACTTTCAACTTGCTTTTGGGGAGGCTGTGGCTGCATCAGGCAAAGGCGGTGTCCTCCACCTTGCATCAAATGGTGAAATACCCCTACGGGAAGGGAGTAGCCATTGTCTTTGGAAATTCATCGATTCATCCACCACCGGAAGTGTCTACGCCTGTTCTAGAAATTGAGCATGGTATGGAGGACGTGTTCATATCAGGTTTTACCCTGGCTGAGGCTCGGGTTGTACAGAACATCATGGCTGCTAACGAAGGGGTATATGTCAGTGCTCAGGTAGTGTATCTCATGAACAAGCTCCAACATATCCCCAGGATGGGATTAGGAAAGAGCGGCCGAAGGCGCCGCAAAGATTGGCGGTGCCACACAATCCCCATACCTTTGGCTTGGGTTATTTGCCCACCAAGGAGGACTGGGTAAGGAAAGGAAAGGAAATGGCTGGAAGAGCTAGAGCGAAACAAATAGGGAGACCTTTTGATTTAATGCATCGGCCCATTCGGGGTACCCTAAACGGACGCTTTGTCCGGGAGGGAGAGGATTTTCCATTTTTTGGTTTTCCAGAGCCGTGGCTGAACGCGGAAAAGAAGCGCGTGCTGGGGTTCGAGATTTTCTTTGACCTACAGTTACCTGGGGATGATGTTGCCAAAGAGCAGGCAGACCCGACAGTTAATGTTGAACAGAGTAGGAAAATGGAGTCTGAGGACACCGAACTTGAAATGGGGGTAGTACTGGCATGTCTACTTTCAGATCCTTCGATCAACCAGCTGTGCTCAGGGGATAACTTCTCGGTGTCCATGATAGGGAATGAAATGGCTATGGGCCTACCATCAACTATTTTGGATGCATCCATCGCACCCTCCCTCACCTGGCAGTACGAGGAGGGATTTTTGTCGAGCAGCACCGGGTCAAGTAGCGAGCCGGAATCTGATTCCCCCGAGTCTTGTGAGTCGGAATCAAGTTCCAGCTCAACTGAGTCTGAGTCCGGTATTCCTGGGAGTGATAACCTAGATGCCACAGTCCTGTCCAGGTCGTCTTTTTCTTTCTCTTTTGAGTCTGTTGTAACAGAAGAATCAGACAGTTTGGAAGTACATAATGAGAATGATATGAATGTAGTTTCTGAGTACTTTTCTGTGCCTTTGATTTATTGCTTAAATCAGGACTTTCAAAATTTTGACGAAAACGACGAGGAAGAAATTCCTCCGATTTTACAACGTTTAATTGATCAAGAGCAGGAAAGGTTTGTCAAACCTTTAGTTGATGAAATCATTACTGTGAATGTTGGTACTGAGAAGGACTCGTGGCTGGTCCAGATCGGGTCCACATTATCTTCGGAGGAACGCGAGCACTTAGTCGCTTTACTAAAAGATTTCAAAGATGTTTTCGCGTGGTCCTACAAAGACATGCCTGGAATCGATCCTGAGATTGTACAGCACTGGATCCCTCTTGACCCCGAGGCCCGACCTGTCAAACAGAAACTCAGAAGGATCCGCCCTGACTGGGCCATCAAGATCAAGGAAGAAGTCACCAAGCAAATCGATGCAGGCTTCTTGCTGGTATCCAAATACCCGACTTGGTTGGCCAACATTGTTCCAGTGCCGAAGAAAGATGGCAGAATCCGAGTATGCGTGGATTTCAGGGATTTGAATAGAGCTAGTCCGAAGGACGACTTTCCCTTGCCGCATATTGATGAATTGGTGGATTTTACGGCAGGGCATGCTTTGCTTTCGTTTATGGATGGCTTCTCAGGTTACAATCAGATAGTGATGGGACCTGAAGATCGGAAAAAGACTGCCTTCACCACCCCGTGAGGGACTTACTGCTACAGAGTAATGCCATTTGGGTTGAAGAACGCTGGAGCTACATATCAACGGGCCGCAACTACAATACTGCATGACATGATCCACAAAGAGGTTGAGGTGTATGTGGACGACATGATTGTCAAGTCCAAAGAAAGAGAGGGCCATTACACCGACTTGCAAAAGTTCTTCCAAAGGATCAGAGAATTTCGGCTGCGGTTGAATCCTCAGAAATGTACGTTTGGTGTTACAGCGGGAAAAATGCTGGGGTTTTTAATTACACAAAGGGGCATCGAAGTTGACCCTTTTAAAATCAAGGCCATCTTAGAAATGCCACCACCAATGACTAAAAAAGAGGTGCGAGGCTTTCTGGGTAAAGTGCAATTCATAAGACGGTTTATCTCAAAGCTAACCTTGACTTGTGAACCACTTTTTGGTCTCCTAAAGAAAGGAAAGAAATTCCAATGGAACGGCCGATGTCAAGCAGCTTTCGAACAAATCAAAGAATATTTACAGAACCCACCCGTGTTGTCACCGCCAGAACCAGAGAGACCGTTGATATTGTACCTTTCAGTAACTGAGACTACAATGGGCTGCATGCTCGCACAAGAATCGGAAGATAAGGTGGAAAGGGCCATCTACTATCTGAGCAAGAAGATGCTGGATTACGAGATCCGCTACACTCCGCTCGAAAAGGCTTGTTTGGCTTTGGTATGGGCTACCAGGAAGCTGCGGCACTACCTGTTAGCTCACACCGTAATGTTGGTTTCACGACTCGATCCCGTCAAATATCTTTTCGAGAAACCGGCACTTACGGGTAGGCTAGCCCGATGGTTGCTGTTGCTCTCTGAATTCGATTTGAAGTATGTGACACGCAAGTCAGTCAAGGAAAGAGCAGTGGCAGAGTTCCTTGCCGACCACCCGGTTAAAGGGGATGAAGCAGTCGAGTATCTATTCCCAAATGAAGCCATTCTGCACATCGAAGATGAAACATGGACGATGTACTTTGACGGAGCGTCGAACCAGTACGGGTATGGGATAGGGGTGTTGCTGATAGCACCCGACAATTCCCGTATCCCTTTAGCATTCAAGCTCCGGTTCAAAGTCTCGAACAACGAAGCAGAGTATGAGGCGTGTAGTGCCGGTCTAGAAGCAGCCCTACAATTGGGGGCAAAACGGTTAGACGTCATTGGGGACTCGAACCTTGTTGTGTCTCAAGCAAAAAGAGACTGGAAAGTCAAAGAAGAAAAAATAATAGTTTATCACTAGACTTTGGATTTGTTAATTCCTCGGTTTGAGAAGCTAAATTTCGCTCATCTAGTAAGAGAGAACAACAGGTTCGCAGATTCGCTAGCAACTCTATCTTCCATGATAGACATCCCGTCTGGAGTTCGGATGCGTCCAGTCATCATTGACCAGAAGTTCGCGCCAGCATATGAGTCAATTTCCGCCATAGATGAGATGCAGGACAACAACCCCTGGTATTACGACATTTGGAACTTCTTGGAGAAAGAGACGTATCCACCAGGGGCAAATGCCAAAGATAAAAGGGTAATCAGAAGAATGGCTGTTCAGTTCATCATCTCATGGGTAAGTCAGATAAGAGAGGTCATCCGGGATGCACAAGCCGTATAGAGGCCGAAGAGTCGGCGTTCGATGGAGGCCATCCATGGGGAGAATGCGGCGATATGAACGAGTAATGCCGCCCTAAGATCCTCAGGCAAGGTTACTATTGGTCCACCATGGAGGAGGACTGTATTGGCTTTGTTCGGCGATGCCACAAATGCCAGATCCATGCAAATCGCATGAACATTCCGCCATCAAAACTGTACAATATGACTTCGCTATGGCCATTTTCAGTTTGGGGAATTGATGTGATTGGGGCTATCACTCCGAAGGGGTCAAACGGACATGAGTTCATCCTGGTCGCAATAGATTATTTCACCAAATGGGTCGAGGCCCAATCTTATGCAGTGTTGAAGGCTTCGCATGTCGCGAAGTTTATTAGAAACAACATTATCTGCCGTTACGGGGTCCCAAACGAGATAATTTCAGATAATGGTTCCCACTTCAAGAAGGAAGTGATTAACTTGTTGGAAAAATACAACGTGGCTTTTCATAAGTCATCCATTTACCGGCCACAAACCAATGGAGCGGTTGAGGCCGCCAACAAGAATATCAAGCACATACTGCAGAAGATGGTAGAAACCTACCGGGATTGGCCAGATAAGCTGCCGTTTGCTCTGTGGGGCTACCGGACTTCAATTAGAACTTCTACTGAGGTGACTCCGTATTCATTGGTTTATGGGATGGAGGCTGTTCTACCTATCGAGATTGAGGTTCCGTCATTACGAGTATTGGCTAAGTGTCAAATAGCCGAAGCAGACTGGTAACAGAGCAGATTCGAGAAACTCATGCTCTTTGATGAAAGAAGACTGAAAGCACTGTACCATGTTCAAGGTTATCAGCGCAGAATTGCCCGGGCTTTCAACAAGAAGGTTAAGTCCAGGAATTTGAAAGAAGGAGATTTGGTACTCAAGGACAACCGAGCTCCCATCCACGACCCAAGGGGCAAGTTCAGACCCAATTGGACTGGTCCCTACATCATTAAAGCTATCTGTCGGGTGGAGTTGTGGTTCTGATGGATCTAGATGGCCTAGAGTTCTCCCAACCGATCAATATGGACAAGTTGAAGAAATATTACCCTTGAGAGGCTCGCTAGGCCAAAAACCCGAAAGGGCGACCTAGGCAAAAATTAGAGCACAGAAAATTAGAAAATATAAAAACTGAGCTCGCAAGGTTGAAAACCCGCAAAGGGCGGCCTTGGCAAAAGTTAGAGCATAAAAGGAGAGTGAAAATACCCGAGTGAACCCAAGCCGGAACTACGTAAGGCTTGATTCCCATCTTTTGGGATACATAGGCAACTTCATCCCGAAGTTCAGCCATAAACTTTTCCCCGATCAACTTTGTCCATCTTGATCATCTCAGTCATCTTTGTCTATCAGCATTCATCGTAATCTCCGGTGCAGTGCTTTTCAAACTAGGGGCAACTTTCCGTTGTCGTGCAGTGCCGCGGTGCTATTCAGACTAGGGGCAACTTTCCAGTTGCTAGGATCTGGGGTTGTGTATCTTAGTGACAGATCTCAGCCATGTCCAGTTCTGATCCATACCGAAAATAGTTTTGAAAAGTTTGGATAAAAGTTGACTTTGTTCAAATTAATCTTTTTACAACTAAGACCATTTCTGGACCAAAACGGAAAATTTTCAGTACCACAACCTTCAATTTCATTGATTTCAATACAGAGTTATCCTGCTCTTACATACAAATCAAAGTTACTTTTATTACATTTATAAAGAAAACTTGAAAGTACTAATAAAGCAATAAGTCTGGGGTATAGTCAAGTCAAGTATTCCTGCGCCCCCTCCCAGAGTTGGTCGAAGCCTCTAATGTCAAGCTGGGCCCGATCTGTGCCTCTTCGTTGAGCCAATCTATGCACTCATTAGACAAAGTGCAACTGAAAGTGGGAGCGGGGGCTAGGAACTCTCTTGTCCTCCACACGGTGGCCTGCCGAGCAAGCTGTGCACCTCGGGCTGGGAATGCAGCAGGATATTCTATTCCTTCTGGTGGACAAGTCTGGTCATGACCGAACTGTCGCCGGATCCGAAACGGAAAATAGAAGACACAGTCAGTCAAGCCAATCAACTGAATCTCAGTCTGATGGGTCATGCTGTAGCTCATTGCTGGTAGATTGAGCCAAGGACAACGCCAAGCAATACGGTCTGCAGACAAATTGCACATCCAATCGAACCACCATCCCTCGTCAAGGGCATCGACTCGGCGTTGCCGGAAAAAGTAGCCGCGAGCTGAATATGCTGGGCAAGAGTCCACAACCTGCAATTTGTCCATCA
Organism: Camellia lanceoleosa; assembly: GCA_025200525.1. Taxonomy (NCBI): domain Eukaryota; kingdom Viridiplantae; phylum Streptophyta; class Magnoliopsida; order Ericales; family Theaceae; genus Camellia; species Camellia lanceoleosa. Next base: position 131,674,061 of record CM045761.1, on the reverse strand, counting down.
ACCACACCTGGGAAGGGATGAAAAATGAGAGAATAAAGAACAGAGAGATGTACGATGAGAGAAAAGTGAGAAAAGGGTTTGTGAGAAAAATCGAGCTTGAGGGCCGAGTGATGTGAGAAATACATATGTAAGATTGGGTGGGACACGAACTCCGCAGAGTAGTGGACTCGCTAATCCGTCGCCTCGACGATAAAAGGCGTCTAAACCCATCAACGTCTTAGCCAGAGTCATGACAATGCAACTCTTACCCTCTTTCAGACCTTGGGTAACCTCAATCAATCGGACGCTAGATCCACCGGAGCCTGAGGCAAACAGAAAATGAGATAGCATGCACAAACAGAGGGCATGTCGCCGGAAGCCTTGCCAATGATGGTCACTGCGTTCACCAACATCAGAAAAATGATAGATCAAACTCGGAATATCCAGCATTCCATCACAAATCAGAGATCGAGCGTCACGCATAATGAGTCCACACATTCGCCCTAAGGATTGGGCATGGCCAAAGTTAAGCTGAGGCAGGATCTCCTCGTCGCGCTCGGACTCCATTAAGGCTCGGAAATCTTCGAAGGTGGGACATATCTCTTGTCCGGCGAAGCTAAAGACATGCGTCACCGGATTCCAAAACCTCGCCGCGGCATGGAGAAACGGAAGGTGCAACGGGGTACGACCCAGAGTGAATAGTGCATTTATGCCAAAGCCCCGGAAATTCAGCTTTTTCGAGCCATCCAAGTTGTTAATCCAGGTTATAAGATTCTGGGCAAGAAGCACTTCCATTTGGAGCAAATCAGTGTTGAAATAAGGAGAACCACGAAGCTGAGGCCCTTTTGTAAAGGATAAGGTTGAGTGGAAGATTTAAGGCATTCTCCGGCCGTTCTGTAATTTATGGCCTTGCCAAATATAGTGTCGACTGGCCACTACTTTTGGCCGGTGACAACTTCTAATGGCCGATGGCCTCTACCCATGGCCGGTGGTCTCCCTCCTTGTTCCTTGAGCTGTTTATGTTGAGGATTAGGGAACTCCACCACCTCCAATGCCCTCTGGTGATCAATTCTTGCGCAGCCACACCTGTTTGCTTATCGAGTTGTTGTACATTTGCTTCTCGAGTTGTATTTCACTCTATTGAAGTCTTTGAATACTTGTTTATCGAGTTATACTCGCGTTTGGTTGGTTATATTGAGTCTCCCTGTTTTGCATATCGAGTTGTAATTGGTTCACTACCTGATTATTACGATGCGAATGCTCCGTTTTCAAACACAGTTTCAATCTCGCTCACATTGTTGTGTGATATCTTGCGATGCGATGCATAGAAAATATACAAATGCAACATCTTTTGAACAAAATAGCTGTTTTGTCCCCATCATGTGTTTTGCGAAATATGTAATTTTTGGGAAAGAGTAAAACCTTCCTGAAGCAGTGCAATGTGCTTAAACTACCATTAAAAAGGAAAGTAAAGCATAGAGTGGCGGGGTAGCAAAGTGTCAATTGATGCCAAGAAACTCCTTGCGATCAATGTATCTTCCGCACCTTGTTCGGTCAACTGCATGGTTTGGCACCTTCATCACCCAAGACAATGCGAAAGCGCTTTTGGAATGTGAACCTTCGAAGTTGACCTCGCATCACGACTTCTATGAGCGGTTGCTCGCGGCGAAGAACGCCCTTCTCATATCCTTTTCATATCTTGTGAATTCCAAAGATCATGAATAATGCGCTTTCTATCATACTCCAAATTTCTTTTAAATACTTTGCTTATGAGACCGCATGCCTAATATCAATTTCATTGCTGCGTGAGACCGCATGCTTATGTTCAATTTCATGGCTCGCGAGACCGCATGCTTATGTTCAATTACATTGCTTGCGTGAGACCGTGACGCTTATGTTCAATTACATTACTTGCATAGACTGCATGTTTATGTTCAAATTCATTGCTTATGAGACCGCATGTTTATGTTCAATTACATTACTATGAGACCGCATGTTTATGTTCAATTACATTACTTATGAGACCGCATGTTTATGTTCAATTACATTACTTGCGTAGACCGCATGTTTATGTTCAATTACATTACTTGCGTAGACCGCATGTTTATGTTCAAATTCATTGCTTGCGTAGACCGCATGTTTATGTTCAATTACATTACTTGCGTAGACCGCATGTTTATGTTTAATTACATTGCTTGCGTAGACCGCATGTTTATGTTCAATTACATTGCTCGCGTAGATCGCATGTTTATGTTCAAATACATTGCTTGCGTAGACCGCATGCCTATGTTCAAATTCATTGTCTACGTAGACCGCATGTTTGTGTTCAATTACATTACTTGCGCAGACCGCATGTTTATGTTCAATTACATTACTCGCGTAGACCGCATATTTTATCAATTTCATTACTTGCGTAAACCGCATGCTCATGCTCAATTTCATTACTTGCGTAGACCGCATGTTTGTAATCAAATTCAATTCTTGCGTAGACCGCATGCTTGTTATCAATTTCATGGCTTGCATAGACCGCATGCTTGTTATCAATTTCATTGCTTGTGTAGACTGCATGTGTGTGTTCCGTCTCATTGCTTGCGTAGACCGCATGCTTTACTCGTTTATGTTCAAATTTCATTGCTTGCGTACATCGCATACTTTACTTACACATGTTTAATTTCATCGCTTGCGTAGACTGCATGCTTTATGTATATGTGTTTGTGCCTTTACAGCATTATTATGCCTCCTACTCGCTTTGCGTTGTCACGCATTCTCAATTGCTTTCATGCGCATACTGCTAACCATATCATACCTGTTAAGTTGTTTTCTTTGCAGGCACGATATTGTATGTACGGTTCATTTGCGGCTGGTGGAACCAGACGAACTAGATAGGTATTGTATCTTCCGTGTGAGACGTATTGAGAATTGTATAATTCTTTTACGCCCTTTCTGCATTGTAGCGTAGTTTGGTGTATGCTAGCTTAAAGCTATTGCATTGTCATGCTTCGTCACAGCTTTCTTTGCATGATCATAAGTTATGCTCGGCTTTGTGCATTGTCTTGCATTTTGCCCCTGCCTTCGGGCGCATATCTTCTTTGTCTTGCATATTTGTCTAAGTTTTCGGCCTTGTCAAAAATGGGTCGTCTCTAGGCTTTGACATTCACTCCCGTCATTCTTATGACTTTCGAGTTCTGTCAAAGAGGGGCAACTGTAGACACCCCATTTTTGACCGCCCTCAAGACTTGGACGTCACTGATTGAACACTCAGTGATCACCTTTGTTTGTGTTCGTTTCGAGTTCCCGGATGGCCTCGGCTGCGCGCTTGCCTCGTGATCTCTTAACTCATTCGCTTAGTGTTTGGTTTTGCATCCAACACTTGTGTTTTGCTTGAAAGGCGAGAATGGCTTGTTAGCCATCCCCATACTCCACCGCTTTTACCTCACCGACCATTCCTTGTTGCCACCGCCATTGTTGCTTTTTTATCAATGGTCTGGCCTAAGATTGGGCCTACCGCACCTTTTTGGCCGATGATCTATTTTATGCCGGTGACCCTTTTGAACCCCTCGGGCATGGTGCATGCCAATTGTGCCATGGGAGGCACAGACCCTTAATTCTATGCACTGGATGGCCATTTTGAGCCTTTGACCCCCTTTCCTTCTAGAAGGATGACCCCTTTGGCCAAGCTTCTTGGGGAAGCTTGGCCAGCTGTCTTAGCTTCTTCTAGAAGCCTTGACTCCTTTGCACCCTTTGCCCCTTTTCATTTAGCTTCTTTGAGAAGCTTCAAGCTTCCTTTTTGTCTATATAAGACCCCCCTCCTCTCCATTGTCTAGGGTTAGAGTTTTTGATCAAAAAAACCAGAGATATACATATATATATCTGTCAAATATATTCTCTCTCCATATTTCCCTCTCTCTCCTCCCTTGTGTGTGGTTTGGGATCCTAAAAGTGCATTTTTACCTTAGTTTTGCACTAAGACACACACTACCACACCTTACTTCGACCTTGAGGGGCTTGGAGGGTTTGTTCTTGAATTTTTGGACTGATTTTGATCAAAAGAAGAGGGCTGCATTGGCTGTTCATCAAGAGTTCTTCAAGGGTAATCTCTTTACTTTAGATTCCCCAATCTTGCATTGCTTTTTTACCTATCTTGCATATTGTTTTAGACTTTGTGTATAACTAGAAAAAGTCTTATTTTTGCATGCTTGTGATCTTCCATTCAGGTTGTTTTGGCATTTGGGGTCGACCTCCCCCTCTTAGGCCTCTTTTGGTCTCTTTTTGTGCTCTTTTGGCAAGCTTTGGTTATTCTTGTGTATTGGTCTCCTCACCACTGAAATCCAGTGGATTTTCAGTGGTGAAGAAGGAAGTTTGAGGTCTTGTAAAGGGGAGGGACACCCCTCTCCCTTAGTCCCTCATTTATGCATGTTTTTAGCTCATAAGGGTAGCATGCATGTCTAGTTGTTTATGGTTACTTTTCAGAGGCTTTTGGGGTATTTTGGGTCATATTATATCTCTGTTCAATGGTGGTTTGTTGGCTCTTAGCATGCATATTATACTTGCTTTATATTCCTCCATGTTGCCTAGGAATGCATCACATCATTAGACCACCATGCTATCATAGTTTGGCCTAGTTTTGTGAAGTTATTGGTTATATTTTGCCATGTTTGAGGTCTGTTAGGTGCTGGTTTGGTCGCATTTAATATGCTTAGTATGGCCCCTTTGCATTCTAGCATGTTAGCATCGGGAGTGTGGGTCCTTCGTATGCATGGGTTAAGCTATTTCAGTGATTTGGAATCACTTAGCATGTCATTTCAGTCCCTAAACCATGCTTGTATGCTTGCATTTATCACTTCTCTCATGTTTTGAAGATATGCCCTTTTATGTCTTGAAATGTGCATTGTGTATGCCTATGTGTTTGGATCACTTAAACCACCATATCAGTGGGTTTTGAGGCTCATTTTTTTTGCATGCTTAGAATACATTGCATTTGCTATGATTGCATGCTTGCATTGCATGGTTTGGTATGATTGCATGCTTGCATTGCATGGTTTGGCTTGGGGTGTCAAGCCAAACTTGAGGGGTGAGAAGTGTTCATACTCCAAGTGATGTAACACATTTCAACCCTCGGTCGCCAATGACCTTGACTTCAAAATGATAGGATGTTGGCATTCATGTGTTTTGTTTGCATGCATATATATTGAGTTACAACCTTGGCCCCTTAGGCTATCATGCATCAAAATGCACAATTGATGGCCCGAGGATCGAGGACCATACTCCCTTGAGTCCAATGCATGATAGGGAGTGTGGCCATGTTTATATTTGCTTGAAATACCATGCCATACACTTGCCCTGTTTCTTTGTCAGCTAACGCAGTTCTGCAGAAGTTTTTGGCGATCGGTGAATAAAGTGCCGGTCGCCATCAATTTTGGCGATAAACAAAAAAGGTGGCGGTGGTTCATCCTTTTGGCGGTGGTGTCCATGCTTGGCGGTGGTATTCCCAACATCCTTAGAGCATGTCCCAACACTTGGCGATCTTCAAAGAAGCGGCGAGGTAAACAGGCGGCGATGGCATGGTACGGTTTTTTTTCCGGGCGAGATGGACTCGAGCATGCATCATTCTCACATCCCGAGGCAGGACTGCGGCCACCTTCTTTCTGTATTTAATTTGTTAATTTATTAGAAATTCTGTAATAATTAATTTAGTATTATTTATTCGGATTGTAATATTTGTTCGGACCCTCCGAGCGAGGGCAATTGTGTAATAAGTGTGCGTGAGTGTGTGTATGTCTTCCAACCCCACGTCTTTCTTCCCTTTTATTTACTAGCTTTCGATGGTTAGTTTAGGGCATATTCAAATTAGCATACAGTATGATAGCATGTTTGCATTCATTCATCATTTTATGCGTGCAAGACTCGGCGCATCATTCTAATGCAGATTCAGATTTCAATTCCAAATTGAATACGTGTTAGTTGTAGCATTTCACATGCCATGTTTAGGATAGCCGAGCCTGTCTAGATTGTTTCTTTGCATGTGTTGCATTAGCCATTTTAAACATGAATTAGGATCATGCATATGATTACTAACTAGTTCCTGTTTTGGCTTGGAGTACTAGGAGAGCTTTTATGCTTTAGCATACCGCATGCGTGTGAGTGTTGCCATAATTGCATGATTACCATGAAACTAGCTGCTTATGTGATATAACTGCTCGAATGCCTGTGGATGGAGGTCGAATTGCTTAAATTGGGATAATGCATTAAAACTGTGAAGTTTAAGCCCATTAGATAGTAGCAAAACCATCTTTTCTAAAACCCACTCGAGGGTGGCAAAACCTACATTTTAGCCTACTTGCGAGTAACAAACCATTTTCAAAACAAACATGAAATGTTTTGTTCCAATTTAGGTGATTTGGTCGATACTTGTTTGCTGTGCGCATAACATAGTAATTCTAGGCTAATAACCGGAATAAGAACACATAACATTTTCAAAATTGGGTATCATGGTTAGTAGAGGCCGGTCTTCGGACCGGGCAAGAGGGGGTGCTCATAGCTGACCTTCCTCAATCGTACCCAAGTTCCCGAGTCGAGGTAACTTTGGTGATGACGGACACGTGGCCTTTGGCACCGAGTCAGGGTTTCCTAAATTCCCCCATTTAAAAAATATTTAGGTGGCGACTCTGTATCTGGCAAAGCAGTCCATGTTTGGCACTTTTTTCAAAAATTTATTTTCTCAAAACAATTTGCCGGATTTGGACTCTTTGGTTCAGATTAAGAACCGTGACAATTTGAGTCCGAACTGTAGTAGACCCACAGAGAGGCGTTCGGGGACGTCTACAGTACGCCGCCCTCTCAGATGCCAACTTGGCCCTTTCCTCCTCCAAGTCCTTCTCCAATCCTGCATTCTCAGCCACTGACTTGGCTCGCTCGTCCGCCAGCACCCTCTCCAACTTCGCGATTTTCTGATCTGCTTCTTCTTTTTCTTTGATCGACTTAGCGCGTAGATCTTTATTGCAGACCATGGCCTCATCCCACCTTTCGTTGGCAACGGTGCAGGCTTTCTAGGCCTCTTTTAGCTTCTTCTGCTCGCCAGCCAGCTAGAACTTGAGCGACACCACCTTGTGGCGTTCCGTCTCCAGCTCTAATTTGGTTGCGAGTAGCTCAGCATTGGTACGGTCGGTTGAATAGCCCTGCACCATCGCTAATACCTCCATCTTCTTGGCGTTTTGGGCATACGCCGGCCCCCTAGCACACGCGCTGCACGCGGCTTTCCTCCAACCCCCGGTCTCCCTCCTTAAACTTTTAAGCTGGGCTTTCACCTCCTCCAGCTTTGCCTTTAGTGGCCCAACTTCGCCTTTTTCGTGCGCCGCTTTGTTCAGTAAGGCACCTACTAAGGTTGTCACCTCCATTTGGGCCGAGCACAGCCCCCTTAGCAGTTCAGCCTCTGTGAAACTTGCCATCGAACTTACGGCCGTATCCTCCTCTACTCCTAACAGTCGATCTGCAGCAGTCTTGGCTTCACCTCCTTCTCTCTCCAGTCGCTCGGACACTGTTGGAGTGTAGTAAATGGCGGTCTTCAACCTGGCCCTCTCTTCTTCTCCTTCAGGCACAGGGCCCCCCTTAGCAGATTGCTTAGGCCCAATCGACCCACTTTCCACTTGTGTCTCAGGGCCCATGGCACTCATGTGTTCTTTTTCCACTTGGGCCCCTTGACCTTTGTCCCCTTGTGCCTTTGGGACAACTACCCATTCTGGAGTTACCTCCACCCCTCATTCCTTTACCTTCTCCGCCATGGGGGTCTCCTCGCTACCAACCCTCATCTTCTTCAAACCTGGCGTATCCTTAGCCCCCTCAGTGGCGACTCTCTTCTTCTTCGACCTCTTCAGCCCTACCTCTAACTCTCGTTTGCCCCTCTCCTTCAGTGGATCTATGGGTGGTGGCAATGGGGCAAACTCAGTCAGGTTCTTGTTCTCCAGAGGCTTAGGACGATGTTGAATCCTCTTATCCATCACCAATTTCAGAGCAGGCCCTAACTTTGTCTCTTTATATTTGTCTGCTCTGGCGAACAATCTCCACTCCTTATGGTCGGTCCCTCCCCTCAGTCACCCTTTACGGTCGGCCCTCCTCACGGTCGGTCCCTCCCTTTAGTCACCCTTCACGGTCGGCCCTCTTCACGGTCGGCCTCTCCTCTCGGTCACCCTTCGCAGTCGGCCCTCCTCACTGTTGGTCTTCGCCTACTTTCTGGTCAGTCTTCGCCTCATCGATCTCTCACAACTACTGTTTTCTTCTTTATTCCCTTCGTTGGACTAAAGCTACACTTGGGAATGGGGGACTACTGACACGGGTAAGCCCATAAAGGATATAGCCCACCACTTAGGGCCCAATACATAATTCAAATACTAAAGCCCAACGTTGCTAGAGCTCAACATGGCATTAAGAACCAATGACATCTAAACACGTGGCAAGAGAAGGACAAGCCACATAAGCAGACAAAGATCCTGCAAAGTTATTGCACTGCACATCAGCCATTAACGAAGTCTCTTACAGCATTTATTGCGATAGCCCCTCCCCGTCGAGACAGAATGGCCTCACCATGAACAAGGCAAGCTAGAGCATAGACTTTCGGCCAAGATGACAGGTCGGAAGGGATAACGAAATGATTACCAGAGGATATAAGCAGGCATTGAAGACAAGAAGAAGGTTAAGCTTTTCTATCACTAATCTATCTCTACATTCTATCTCTCTTTCTAACTTGCTCGTCGAAGGGTTCGCTGGAAGACTCCCCGTTCCCCGTTGAACTCTTGTGCAGGTCTCTCGATGGGCTTGGTACCTTGGGCACCGGTTTGGGAAGCGTGGATCAATCCGACCTGTTCCATCTAGAACACGCTGTATCATCAGTATTAATCTTTTTTTTAGATTTAAATTCACATCACACTTTGCCCCAAATGATAGTCATGTGTTACATAAGTAGAAAAATGATGATATTATTATTATTTTTAATACTAAAATACTCAAATTACCCTTATACATTCATAAACCTAGGGATGGTCATTATTGGACCAATCAAGTCGAGTCACTAATGTACCAAGATGGATCGCCTAATAATGACTTTGTAGTTGCTAAGCCTGCATCAGTAATTTTAATATTGGGCCTCTATGACCATCTAAAGCCCAGTCTTAAAGTATTTCTTAAGCCTGCTCTTTAGGCCTTTATATATATAGGTTGTTGAAAGAGAAAAAATGGATTAAATTACACCATAGAGTCCTACAAGTGTTTAACTCTAAGGGATCGACATACTGAGTGCAACTTGAGGTCTAAGGGGGTGCTTTCTCTATGTCTCAGGTTCAACTCTTACTAGGTATCAACTCCTTGGAGTCACGTCTGCGGGCTCTATCGAGATTTGCCCAATCCACATAAAGGAGGTGTTTTGCTAAGATTAGTTAACGTGCGCGCGTAAATTAGCTCAGACAACCGATCATTAAAAAAAAAAGAGTCCCATAAGTGTTTGTATAGATTAAAAAGTTTTATCAATTCATCGCTGAAAATTGGTTTTGTCAAAATCATTGCTAAAAAAAAATTGTGATAATTTTATGAATTTGTCGTTAAAAACTGACAGACGTTTTTTTGTGAGGATTTTCCTAATCTATCATCAAAAATTGATAATTAATAATGTTTAACTGTGACAATTTTCTAAATCTGTCACTAAAAACTAATAATTAGTGACACTTTTATAGAAACATCGCTAAAAAAATAAAAAATAGGATTTTGTGCTAACAATTAAAAGTGAATAGGATTTTTTGGTTCACCAAAAAGTCAAGATGACTATTGGTGTACCCATCTTGCTAATAGGACTTTTCAATCATTTTCCTCCACCAAAAAAAAAAAAAGGGGAAAATTACAAAAAAGGAAAACCTAGCGATCATTGTAAGAAAATAAATTCTAAATTTTTTATTTTATCAATTTAAATCATAAATGATTGATTGGTTTTCAATCTAAATTATTTTTCTATTTTCATAAAGTAAAATTGACTAAAAATTAGTATTTTAGTCATTAAACTTAACAAAAAGAATGTTTTAGATATTTTATGTACACTTACATTGAGTTTAATGAATAAAATATAATTTTTTCATTAATTTTACTTAACAAAAATAGACTAATAATTTATATCAAAAACAAATAAAAAATTTAGAATTTAAATTGATAAAATAAAAAAATCTAAATTTATTTTGTTATACGGATTGGATTCTGAATTATTTTTTGATAATTTCTATATGAAAGAAAAAAAAAAATACAAGCAACTTTATGTGAATCCAAGTAATAAAATGACATGTATACATATGTACACATGATATTTGTTGGATGACTCCAAGTAGCAAGTGAAAATAATTGAAAAAAAAAAAATTAACCTAAGGATACATAAGAGTCCAAGTGCATTTAAGCTTTTAAGACAATGGTTGGATACATATTTTAAGATGGAGGAGAAAAAAAGAAGAAAAATATGCAATCTATAAAAGCCTTGGTCCAATTAGTTTATATCCTCAAATATATAAATTTTGAGTATATATATATATATATATAAAAACATGAAATACAACAAGAGACACGTGGTCATTTTATTTGCCCATCAATCTCTATCCACATCATGAAATTTTCTCACACACACAAACCTTCCTCCCCCCCTAAATAAAGCACAAAAGCACAAAAGCACCTGAGTGAGTGAGTGAGGGAGCAACAAAAATAATCCTTACCTTATTCTTCTCACACACAACAAAACAATATTAGGCATTGTAATGGCTCAAACCATGTTGCTCACTTCTAGTGTTTCAGGCCATGCATTGGATTTGAAGAGACAACCATTGCTTGAAAGACTCAAACCCAAACCATTCTCTCACATCTTACTACCCTCACTTCCCTCTTCTTCTTCTTCTTCTTCATTTCATGCAAATACCACCATTGCTCTCTTCAAATCAAAAGCCAAAGCTGCCCCTGCCAAGAAGGTTTCAATAATTTCTTTTTTTCCCTCTAAATTTGGTTTCATTTTATTTATTTTTTTTAATTTAATTTTTTGTGTACTACTAGGTTGAAAAACCAAAGCCAAAGGTTGAAGATGGTATTTTTGGCACCTCTGGGGGGATTGGTTTTACCAAGCAAAATGAGCTCTTTGTGGGTCGTGTTGCGATGATCGGCTTTGCTGTGAGTATTCTCCCTTGCTCTCTCCTTCGGCACTTGTAATTGGGTACCTTTGACTTTTTAACTTTCACCTCAATTTTACTTAGTCACCCTATTGTAATAACACATGTGACTTCAACTCAATGCAGTCCTCTATTATCCTCTTCTTTTTTTTATTATTTTTATTTTTTATAATTTAAATCAAAATTAAAATACAAAATACCAAATTAAGAGAAATTTGAGTAAAAATTAGATGATAAAAAAATGTAATTTTACTTGTAATTTTTTCTTCTAATGCTCCTAAATGTGCTGATGTTGTCCTCATGTGAACACTTTTTATTCAAATTGTCAATAGTCAGAAATAAAGATCACATATGTTAAAATTTGAAAGCTCAATTGTTATAATTGGAAGATGAGGATGGACTGAAGTAAAATTTGAAAGAAAAAATTAAAGAGTGGAAAATTTAATTTACCTTCTTTTAAAAATAATAATAAAAAAAATTATTATAATTTATGTGGATCTCATACTTTGCTAAGGAGTGGTGCAATTCAAATGAGAGGTTATGGGGCATGCTAATTGGCAAACATTACAACTTTTGTCTCCTTGTCACCGACGTGTGCAAATAATAACCATCCACGTTTCATGATTACATTCACAATTTTAATTGCACATTTATGTGTCAGATTATTTGAAGTAGCTTTTATTTTTTAATTAGTTTAAATAAATAAATAAATAAAATTAATTATTTAAAAATTGAGAGATAGATGTTTTTATCTTCTATTTTTTTTATTGTCAACTTTAAATTTAAACAAAAATTATACCAAACATGTCCATAACAGAATTTCCATGCTTAGACTGATAAAATAGTGACAAAGAGAAGATAAAAGCACATAGTGTGTGGTAGTAGTTCACATAGCTAATTCAAGTGCTTTGGTTTCAAATTGTTTGCAGGCATCTCTGTTGGGAGAAGCAATAACAGGGAAAGGAATTCTAGCACAACTCAATCTTGAGACCGGTATTCCCATCTATGAAGCTGAGCCTCTTCTTCTTTTCTTCATCCTTTTCACCCTTCTTGGAGCCATTGGAGCTTTGGGAGATAGAGGCCGCTTTGTAGATGACCCTCCCACCGGCCTTGAAAGGGCTGTCATCCCTCCTGGCAAAGGACTCAGATCCGCGTTGGGCCTTAAAGAAGGAGGTAAAAAAATTATACTTTGTCATTGGAATTTATAAGTTTTATTAGGGGTATGTATGTGCAAGGTTTATTGCAAAGAAAAATGACTTCTATTTTAGGAATAAAATTCTTAATAACAACAACACAAGACCTTTAATTCAAAGTTTTCATGGTAGGCATTTGATCATTAGGTGCTTATCTATTTTAGTGTAGTAAATGTGGGCAATTTCAATATTGAATGATTATGAAACAAGACTATACTTCAGAATGGGGATGAAATGAATCTAGTGATGCCATTAGATTTCTACAAAATATTTAGAAAAATGTTTGTACTTTGAATCTTTGTACACATTTCAAATTCTGGACATTTTTATATATTAGTTTTTGGGTACATAACATTTATTATCTGTATATCATGTTTAATTGTATTGTTTTTAAGATTTTGTTAAAGTAGATTAAAAAATGCCAATCATGAGGGTGAAAGATCATAATGTAAACTCTAAGAATGTTGTGTGTGTTTTTATTATTATTATTATTATTATTTTTTGTTAGGTCCACTATTTGGATTTACAAAATCAAACGAGCTGTTCGTGGGACGATTGGCTCAGTTGGGGATTGTATTCTCTATAATTGGAGAAATAATAACAGGGAAAGGAGCTCTGGCACAGCTAAACATAGAGACAGGAGTTCCAATTGGTGATATTGAGCCCCTTGTGTTGCTCAATGTTGCCTTCTTCTTCTTCGCCGCATTGAATCCTGGAACTGGAAAATTTATCACAGATGAGGATGAAGAAAAGTAAATGTTGGTTTTTGAGATTTTTGCAAGAAACTGTCATGTAGTTTTTTCTTCATGTATGTAATAGTAATCTCAAACTTAAAACCACTAGTGATTCTTTGTTTCCTAGGCACCTCTCTCTCTCTCTGGGATGTTGGACTGTATTAAATAAGTGAAGTGATTTCATAAAGAAAAAAATTGTATTCAGAATAAGAAAGTCTACAAGAAACATATTGAGAGTGTATCGACACAGTTTTGTGAGAGGATCAGTATTTCTTTGATCTCTCGGTAGTTCGATATATTTCTTTGGTGCATGTAACATAGTTGATTTAGAGTACTTTATATAACCCCTCACCTCTCTTCGACCCTTGCCACCTCTACTCATCCACAATGTATCCCCTAGGGTACGCACGACCCGACCAATCCACTAAAACTGGTCGATACAATCCAATCTACCTATTTTTAAGTGGTTTTGATTGTATAGGTGGACGGATGCAAATGAAGATTTTTCAAAAATCCGCCAATGTTCGAACAGGTCACAGATGAGAAGTCACCCGATCCACCAATCCCTTTAAGAAAATAATGTTATGTTTTTATGCTTTGTATGTTAAAAAAATGATACTTTATTTAGTAATAATATTAGGTGTTTATGAAATATGAAAGTTTAACCTTTATTTTAATTATAAAAAATGAAGGAATAAAAAATTATAGACTCAAACAACACCCAAAATAGCAAAAAATTATTGAGTAAATTACGCAAATAGTCCTTGTAGTTTACACGATGTGTCAATTTGGTCTCTGTTTGTAACAGCCCGACCCATAGTTAACGACTAAAGCATGATTAAGGGTGCCTAATGCGTAATTAAGACTAAATTCTGAGTAATTACATGTGCATTGTGTTAATTTGGATTTATATCTGTTTGTCGTAGAAATATCTATCGGTATTTCTGTTTCGGTTTGTGATTTGAAGGCCTTATCGGCATTCGATATCGAAATTGTTTAAGTTTCTGTGTTATTTGGGGTTTTTAGAGCCTTATGATAAGTTCAATTGAAATTTGATTCGAAACTAAATAATTAGAATAAATTTACTTAAATTTAAGCTAAGACTAATTAAGTGGCCTAACCAAGCCTATATAAGACTTCTATACACACTCTATGCTCTCGTTTTTTTCCTTATCCTTGGAGACCGACATGAGAGAAAGAGAAGAGGGAAGAAGAAATTGAGAAGCAACAAGGGAATTGCTAGAATTTGGAAGGAATTAGCTTGGAAATTCAAGGATTTGGCTTAGAATATTAGTGAATGCATCACCTAGAGCTTAATTGAGAAGTTGAGGTAAGGATTCAACACTTATTTTATGCCATTAGGCTTCATTTCATGTAAATGAAAAAGGAATTGAAGGTGTAGTAGTGTAGACACCCCATTTTTGACCGTTCTCAAGACTTGGTTGTGCTTGTAGGTACATCCAGCCACAAGTTCGATTGCTCGTCAAGTACTCGACTCTCGCGGTGGAACGTCACAGGTTTGAGCTTTCCAAACCATGTATCCTTTCTGCCCCATTCTTGGACCATATGTTGGTCCTTTCAGCATACTTATCTTGGTGCATTACTGGCCACTCTCTGCCACTTCCGGCCATGCATTTATCCCTACCTACCATTGATGAAGCCTGCTGGCCATCAATGAGGCACTGCCGGCCACTAGAACACCTTGTCTTAGCAGATTTCACGCTAGATCTTTTGAGCCAGTTGGTTTTCACTCAGATGAAGCCCTTTTCAAGCTTGTTTAACAAGCTTTGCATTGCTTTTCTCTATATAAGGAGAGGCTCCTCTTCCCTTACAGAGGTTCAAAAAAAAATTTGTGTTTTGAGTTATACATACACCTTTGTATCTATATCTCTCTTTTGCTCTTGTCTTGTGCCTTAAAAGTGTAATTTTGTCTCACTTTTGTACACAAACACACACTCAAACATCATCCTTGTGTTGCTGGGGCTTCTTGAGGTTTGTTTTGGTGTTCTTGGACTAGTTTGAGCTCAAAAAAAGCTGCTGGAGTTTTGGTTTTGAAGGTGGTCATCAAGGGTGAGAAACTAACCTCTTAAACCCCCATTCTTGCTTAAGCTTTTAGCCTATTTTGCATGATGTTTTAAGCTTAACTTTTAACTGGAAAAATTTCTGATTTTGTATGCTTAAGATCTTTGTTTAAGGTCACTTTTGTATTTGGAGTTGTTTATCCCCTCTTAAGCCTTGTTTGGCCTTGATTTTGTGCCTTCTTTGTAAGCTTCGGGATCACCTTGTTTTGGCCTTCTCACCACTGAACCACAGAGGAATATCAGTGGTGGGAAGGGTGTTTTGAGGTCCCAAAAAGGAGAAGGTCATCCCCTCTCCCTATATCTTCAATACTTGCTTTGAATGCCTCATGTGTGAGCATGTGACGCCCCGATTCTACACTATTGGTTGCAGTCAAGGGAGAGTCACTAATGAGTCCTATGGTCAATAACCAAGTAAGATCCCAGATCGCCGGAGGAGTCAAATAGCCTCCCTTCTAAGTCCAGCTTTCTTAGGCAGCGCACTACCCTTTTGACAGACCTTAAATGGTATTGACACAAGGTCTCATAAGCAACAATAAGGTTCACACATATAATATAAATATATAACAACCACAATATACTTAATTCAGAAGATAGTTTCATTACATTACATTTCCAAAAGAAAACTTAAATCTTCATATGAGTCTTACAAAATATCCAAAAAGAAACTTCTAATTTTTCTAGGATAGCCAAAAGTCTTCGAAGGTTTCGGGCTCGACGTCTCCAGCTAAGAATTCCTCTTCGTCACCTGGCATGATACGTCGTGAGCTTTGAATGCCCGGTAAACACACGCACACACCCATCCATTTTTCTCAGTCCAATACACAATCACATTTATAGCACCAAGTAGTAAAGCATGATACTCCAATAAACAAATAAATACATTAAAAGTTGAGTCAGATGTTAGTAACTAGAAATCTCCCAAAGAGATTCCGTCCTCCCGACCATAAGAATCGGACGCAGATTATTCGGTATGCCCCCTCTTTTGCTGCTTTGTTGCAGAACTAACCTCGGATGCCTACCAACGGTTATATACCGCATAGCGCCAACCGCAGGGCCTCAAAACAGACGGTAAAAATAGGGCCTTGCCCGAATCCCTCCTTACACCAAACCACCTAGGGTCCGAATACAACCGCTCCGTTCAAGGGTCCCGAAAATCACTTGAGCAAGATTTAACCTCGAATAGGGAACGCATCCCAACAAACCATATATCCCATTTTCTCATTTTTCATTACTCAAGTGTTCGAAAACCCAATACCCACCCAATTAGGTTTTCCGTTGAATTAAGTGTTTTAAGTCAAGGTTAGTCCAACTAAACGATAAAATAAAATCCACATAAGCATGCCTCCTCAAGATAAGAAGATAAATAACATAACATACCTATACAACATCATGCCAAGATATGATAATAAGCCATTAAACATTTTCATGAATACAAGGGTATAAAACATCCAAACATAACAAATTTCCAGATTTAACATCACATGAAGGTTAATATGGAAGGACTACTTAGGTTCATCCACCGGACTCAGTTTTCCTATGGTTCGTAGAGAATTTGATCTAATTTCTAGAACATTTTTCGGAAATGGGATTGCTTTTCCCGATTTTAAGTTATTTAGAAAATAGTCCAGCACTGTTCCAGAATCTGTCCAGAATCTGCCCAGATCTGTCGACTGTTACAAAAACTTGATTTTCTTGCAAACCACTCAATGTTTTTCGATGAAACCAATTTTAGTTGAAAGCTAACTCCCTAAGGAAGGTTTTGACATAAAATAGTGGTTCAGAATATTTTTGTACATTTTTCTGGAATTTTTGAAAGTTGACTGAAAAAAATAGGTTTTAAGGTAGAATGCCCAGAACAAGGAAATTTATAAAAAAAGGAGTTCCACCATGGGAAAGTTTCATTTCTTTTGTGAAGAAAATATGCTAACTATCACATGTTTAACTCAGAAAATTTGTTTGAAAGAGTGCCTTTGAAAAGTTGAGAGATTGGCACAAAAGAAGACAGTTTTGTGCCAAAATGGGTAAAACACAAGAGAGATGGAAACAATACTCAAATCTTGATATTTTTAACATAAGAACATGATAATAACAAATCTGAAACATCACTTAAAATCTTTAAAAAGAACATGCATTAGAAAAGAGAATGAAGAGAAGGTTGTGTTGGTGGCTTACCTTCTAGCTTTGCACAAGAAACTCTTTTCTTCTTCCCTCTCCTCCTCTAGACTTCTCTTCCTTGCTCTCCTCCCTCTCTCTAACCAAAATGTGTGTGTGAGTGAGTGTGTTGTGTGTATGTTTGCAAGCTAGGGAGGGTATGGGTATTTATAGACAATTTGGTGTAAAAAGACAAAAAGGCCCTTTAGTTGAGAATTGATGGAAAGTTTAAGATTTGTTTGAAGTTCAAATGAATAGAAGTGACTTGGGGAGTGGTTTACTTAAGGATTAGACAACACTTGGTTGTAATGAAACTAGTTTTGGGAATTAGTATCCTAGGTCTAGGTATTAGGTTGTGTTCTTTTTTCTAGAATGTCATGATGATGTGCTTTGAAAAATGGTTTCCTCACTTTCTCCTAGAAGGGGCTATTTTTTTTTATTAATTTTAGTCCTAGGGCACACTCTACAAGGTTTATATGTATATATATATATATAACAAGATTGATGGAACTTCAAGGTACATGGTACAAGTACTAGCTTTTGGGAAAGTTTTGAATTTAAATAAAAGAGTGAGGGCTTGGAGTTAAATACATGTAACCTAGGTAGAATTAAATTAGGTTAGGGAATTTCTGTTTGGATAAAAATAAAACTAGCAATTACTAACTGTCAAGATTCGAATTGATTCAAGTAAACGAGGGTTTTAAGAAAATAAATCATCATTAGGGTCTGAGAAGTAAATACATATTTCAGGGGCCTTACAGAGCATGTTTATTAAGCTTATGTTGGCCATATCTTAGCATGTATTTGTGGTTATTTTGCTGTGGCATGCCACTATTTTTGGTGGTCTTGATCACTCCATGCATGCATAATACACTTGCAGTGTAAATCACACAAACTAGTCTTGTATGCTTCATTAAGTAGCATGTCATTCTAGCTTGTTTTGTTTCCATTTCAGCATGTTTTTGGTGTTGTTTTGCCATGTCATACCTCTGTTAGGGTTTGGTTTGGTTAGCCTTTGCATGCTTCATGCACTTGTAGTGCAATTCCATGAAATAGCTTAACATGCATCATGCTTTAACATGTCATTCTAGCATATTTTAGGCTTAACTTCAAGAAGCTTTTGTCCAAGTTTTAACATGCTTTAGCTCTGATTTGTGTTGTTTTGGCCATGCATGACTTGCTTTGTGTAGCTATAATGCATTCTAGCTTGTTAGCTTTGTGAGTCAAGTCCACTAGCATGCATTACTTGGACTATTTGAATGATTTGGCATCATTTATTATGTGATTTCAGTCCATGTTTCATGGCCATGCACTTGCATCCTTCACTATTTCAATGCGTTGGAGGGTTTCCCCATTTATGCCTTAACATGAATCATTGCGTATGCCTTCATGCCTAAGCTTGCGAGCTATCATTTCAATGTGTTTTTGGGGTTATTATGCCATGATATAACTATGATTTTTGTTGCTTAAGTCATTCCATGCTTGGTCCTAATAGGTGTAATGTAATCCACCTTATTTACCTTGTATGCATCATGCCTTATGCCCTTCATACTAGCCTATTTTGGCTTCCCTCCATACATGTTTTAGACTCATTTTAACATGTTCTAGGATTGTTTTGGGTCGTCTTTGCCATATGCTTCATGCTTTGTACAGCCATAGTGCAATGGGCCTTGCTAGCTTTGTGTTTTGATGACTCGTGCATGCTATCTTTGAGCTATCTAGATGATTTGGCATCATTTAATACTTCATTTTAGAGCATATAACATTGCTATGTTCCCACTTCATTCACTCTTTAAGTGCCTTTGAGTGTTGTGCACTGTTGCCTTATTTATGGCTTAGCATGTATGCCATCTTGCCTAGGCCTTCGGGCCCTCATCTCAGCATGTTTTGGTCCATGTTAAGACCTACTTGAGTTCTGTCCATGCTTAGTTCATGTATTTGTGCCATGTATTGCATGCCTCCTTTATAGTCCTCTCTGTTAGCTTTCATGCTTTAGTATTCTTGCATGCTTTACTTGCTTTGTTTGAATGATTTGGCATCATTTCTTACTTAATTTCAGTGCACTTAGTGTTGCTACACTTTCATTTTTGTCACTCTTTGAGCACTCTTGAGAGTTGTGCTCTTAAGCCTAATTGATAAGCCAATTGGCATGCATGCTTATATATGCTTTCATGCCTTAGTTTCAATACATTTTGGCCACTGATTTGGGCATGGTTGAGGCTTACCCATTTTGGTTTAAGTCCATCTTTGCATGTTGTTGCATGCTTATCCATCTTTGCATGTTGTTACATGCTTGTCATATTGCATGTTATTGCATGCTTGCTAGTTTGCATGTTGTCGCATGCTTGTTATGGTTGCATTGCATTTTGCATGTTTGGTACATTGCATGTTTGCATGATTAGGTTTCATTGCATTTTGCATGCTTGTTACATTGCATTTGGCATGCTTATGTTGCATTACATATGTTGTTTGCATTGCATTGTGTTCAACAGGATGTTATGTTGAACACAAGGTTGATTGGTCCACTTCATACTTGAAGTGATGAAGTGAGCCAATCACCCTTGGTCTCCACTTCCTTTGACTTCCCATGATAAGGAAATGGACTTGGTGTCTTAATTGCCATGCATTTATTGAAATTCGCACATGTTGGATCTTTGGCCATCATGAATCGAGATACGTCATTGATGGTCTTGGATCCGATTATGCCTCTCCCTTGATGTTTTGAGGTGATATGGAGTGGCATAGTGCATACATACCCTTGGGAGACCCTCCATTTTCTCTATTTTGTGTTCTGCTGCAGCTTGGTGTCACAAAGACACCAAAGGCTAAATTTTTATTGTTGGTGGCAAATTTCTTCACTTTTCGACAAAGGCCTTCTTGGTTGGCAAGGGGGGCTCAGCAGACCTCTCATGGTCGGCAGGCCATTGGTGCACTCCTCAGCACTGTTTTGGTGAGATCCAACAGTTAGTTCTCAAGGACACCCTGCAGATAGAGCCTCTAGATAGCATTTGGAGAGCTTTTCGGGACGGCAACCGAGTATGCATACTCTTCTCCTTCAACCAGAGCTGGAGCAGCTTAGTTTAAAGCTTTATTTGTTAATTAGCTTGAATTTGTAACTTAATTGATTTTGTTTAATTAATTAAGTTTTGTAATAATTAATTAGTTTGTTAATTAGTTAATTGTTGTAATAATTTCTTATAGCTAGTTATTCAATTTGGTTGTGTAATAATTAGTCTAATTAGATTATTAGATTAGTTGGTTAGCTTAGCGTATTCATTTGGACCCTTCGTCGAGAGGGCACATTCTTGTAATAAGTGTGCATGCTTGTGTGCATGTTTTCCAACCCCACGTCTTTCTCCCTTTTACTTACCTGCTTTTGATAGTTAGTTTTAGGGCATGTTTCAATTAGCATTCCTATGTTTGCATGTTTGCATTCATTCATCTGTCTTGCATGCACCGGACTCGGCGCATCATACTAACTGCATTGTATTTCAATTCCAATTTGAATACATGTATCAAGTGTAACATTCACATGCCATTTTAGAATAGCCGAGCCTATTTCTAGTTGCATTTTGCATGTGTTGCATTAACCATCTTAACATAGCTAGGATCATGCATGATTTCTAACTAGCTATTGTTTTGGCTCGGAGTACTAGGTAAGCTTTTATGCTTTAGCATCTTGCATGAGTGTGAGTGTTGCCATGATAGCATGCTTTCCATGAGGCTAACTGCTTATGTGATATAACTGCTTGAATGCTTGTGGGTGAAGGTTGGAATACCTGAATTGGAACAATTCATCAAAATGTGCATTTCATCAAAATGTGCGTTTTGAGCCCACTTGAGGTGGCAAAACATGTTTTCTAAGCCCACTTGAGGGTGGCAAATCCACGTCTTAGCCTACTTGCGAGTAACACCTTCAAACCATTTTCAAACAAACAAACATGAGATGTTTTGTTCCAATTAGGAGATCTAGTCTATATTTGTGTGTTGTGCGCATCACGTAGTAAGCTAGCTAATAAACCGGAATAAGAATACATATGTTTTCAAAACAAAATATCATGCTTAGTACAGACCAATCTTTGATCGAGCGAGCAGGGGTGCTTACTGCATGACCTTCCCCTCTCGTACCCAAGTTCCCGAGCCAAGGTAACTTTGGTGATGACGGACACGTGGCCTTAGGCACGAGTCAGGGTTTCCTAAATCCCCTAAAACAAAATATTTAAGTGGCGACTCTGTATCTGGTAAAGCAGTCCATGTTTGACACTTCTTTATAAAAATCAGTTTTCCAAAACGATTTGCTAGATTTGGACTCTTTGGTGATTTATCGGTCTTGCATTGCACTTTACGAGATTAGATTCAGAACTGTGACATTGAGTCCGAACTGTAGTAGCCTAATGAACAAAACGGATTTCGTGCCATATCGTGCGCGGAGCCCGGGATATTCGGGCATGTTTACAAGTAGCACTTCAATTAAGTTAGAATTGAAAGAATTTAAGAGTAATCATGCATGCATGCATATTTCATCATGTTTAAAGCAAATTATCAAAGGATTCTTACATGCATGTGGTTATTTTAGCTTGGCTATGAGAATTCATCACATTCTACATTAATTTAGCTTATTTGATCATGATATGGAAGAGTCGAACTCAAGAAATGGCATGCATGTTATGTTCATATTATGTTCTTAAAGTTTCAAGTTTTGCTTTTATGTAATTCACATACTTTGGGGCCTTAAATTTGCGAAATTGCTTTCAATTCATGAAGTTTTGTGAGTTTATATGTTTTCTTAACTTTGGGCTCAAAAGGATGTGTTTTGGAAGGTTGAGTTTGGAACTTGGGCGTGCAATTTGGAAATCCCAGATTTTGGTCTCACTACTCGAGCGGTAAACTCTGCGTTTGAGCGTAAAATACGAGCTCCCAGAACTTTTGCAAAGTTTGAGGGTTCGCTCAAGCATAGGAAATTGCGCTCGGGCGATCACTCACAACCTTGGGCCACCCCTTGAGCGTAGAAAGTTGAGCTCGAGCATAAAATTCATGCTCCTAGAAGTTTACAAAGTTTTGCAGATCGCTCGAACGACCATGGTTGCGCTCAAGCGGAGACCCTGTTCACATAGTCTCAAGCTCGAGCGACCGTCGAATAACCGTTGAGCAAAAAATTCACATAGCCAGTACTTTTGTAGACTTTACAGACTGCTCGAGTGACAGAAGTTGCGCTCGAGCGGATTGCCATGTTTTTGAAATTTTAACTAAGTGTTCTAAGACATATTTTGGCATCCTCATTGCATCCTAGACATTCCTAGGCCATGATTAAGACATAATAATGAGGATAAAGATTAGAAACACACCAAGATAAGAAAGAACCAAGTTAAAAAAATTCTGCGCAAGTGTTTCAATATGTATTTGTTCTGTGTTTGTGTAGGTCTGCGCCGTAAATTGCCTGATCCGTCTGCTATATCTGTTTTGCTATTGGAGCCATCTGTGAGTAATAACTTTATAAAGCTATGTTCACGTCTAAGTATTTTCCTATATGATATGACAAGAAATGATTTGTTTTCTAAAATGCTATATTCTGTATTGATAAATGATTGTCCATATATTGAAAAGTATTCATAGCATCCTTAGTACATGGCCCTTGCCCGAGGGTAACAATACCGTGGTCTACGAGCATAAGGCCCTTGCATGGGGGTAATAGTACCGTGGTCTCATGGCCCTAACCCAAGGGTGACAATATCGTGACTTAAGTATGTTATCTGTTCCCGGTACCCGAGGTTCCTTTAAAGAACTGGTCAAGTATGACCCTTAATGCTCTATATTCGATTTGTTAGTGCTAATGGGTGTACCACATACGATCATCTGTGAAATTAAATAAGTAAATGCTTCTAAACTCTGAATAAGAATATGAATCTGATATGAGACATCATTCATTAAACCCTTTACTCTGTTATTATTCACTAGGCTTTCGCTCACAATTTATATTATGCATGGAGGTGATCAGGAGTGTGACCCGGCTCAGTGATGGCTGCCTGGAAGTCTGTTGTCAGTTTGTGCCTCTCGGGGAGGTTCCCGTACAAAGAAGTCAAGTTTTTGTGGATCATGTTAAGGATTTATTTTCTTTTTCTTTTGTTTTTGTTTATCCATACATTGGGTTAAGTCTCTTTGGACAATATCTGTATAGTAATGCATGACTTATGTAATTTTGACGTCATATATATATATATATATATGTTTAAGTTTTCAATATTATGTCCCATGTACGTCAGCATAGCTCTATGGGTATTGTATTTTATATATATTTGCTTCCACTAGCACCTTATATTTTGTTATTCTATTTAGAGGCCTTCGATAATTCTAGGATTATTGGCCAGTTACAACGCTGAACCTATAGGGGCGGGTTTGGGTCATGACACTGTTGTTTCAATTTGCTCGATTTTGCTCCTTAATTTAACGAATTGTGTCATATTAGTCCAATAAATAACGGCTGTTAGGTTTAATGGACGAAAAATTAAACGATGTGTCAATTTGGTTCCCGTAGTTTACACGATGTATTAATTTGGTCCATGTCAAAATCGAGCAAATTAAAATAATAGGGATCAAATTAACATATTGTGTAAACTATAGGGACTAAATTGACAAATCATTTGAGCACATGATGACTTTCCGTTCACCAAACCTAACAATCATTATTTATTGGACTAATATGACATAATTCATTAAATTAAGGGGTAAAATCGAGCAAATTGAAACAATAGGGACCAAATTGACATATCGTGTAAACTACATAGACCATTTGCATAATATACCCAAAATTATTCTAAAATAGTTTTAAAAAAAAAAAACATAAAATAATAAAGTTCAAATTACCAAATCAATTAGCATCCCTTGCCAATTCGCATGGCCAGTTTAATCTGTATCCGCTAACCAAGTGGATAGATGCGAATTATTTTTTTCAATTCGCGAGCACCCTGTACACCTCCTTGCCACCCCTATCCATCTCCAACTTATTCCTCTTCTTCCTGCCACCCACAATCCTCTTCGATGCCCTATTCATTCTTTCTATTATTGTCGACTCTGCTTGCTCCTTTCTTTTTGTTTTCTCTTCTCTTTCTTATTCCTATTTTCTTTTAATCTTTTTTTCTTTGGATAAAGAGAGGGTGAAGGAGGGATAGTGGTGGCAAGATTCGAGAGGTGGGGGTTGGATGGATAGTGAGTATAGAGATTTTGTTTTTAATTTATTTGTAATTTCGTTTTTAATGATAATTGTGTTTGAAGGTATAATCATAAAAATAAAATAAATAAGGAGCAATTCTAATTACACCACAAAACTACCTCTTTACACCCTTTTTCTTTTTATACTTTAGCCTTGTTTGGGAAATTAGCTATTTGTGGACGCGCCTCGGGGGAGGGACTTATGCTGCCACAATTCAGACTCGTTTTGTCACGGTTCTTAATCTAAACCAAAGAGTCCAAATCCGGCAAATCGTTTTGAGAAAAACAGATTTTGAAAGAAGTGCCAAACATAGACTGCTTTGCCAGATATAGAGTCGCCACCTAAATATTTTTAATAGGGGATTTAGGAAACCCTGACTCGTTTGCCTAAGGCCACATGTCCGTCATTACTAGAGTTGCCTCGGCTCGGGAACTTGGGTACGATTGGGGAAGGTCAGCTATGAGCACCCTCTCACGCCCGATCCGAAGATCGGTCTCTACTAACCATGATATCTTGTTTTGAAAACATTACGCGTTCTTATTCCGGTTATTAGCCTAGAATTACTATGTTATGCGCACAGCAAACAAGTATAGACCAAATCGCCTAAATTGGAACAAAACATTTCATGTTTGTTTTGATGATGGTTTGCTACTCGCAAGTAGGCTAAAGATGCAGGTTTTGCCACCCTCAAGTGGGCTTTAGAAAAGATGGTTTTGCCACTATCTAGTGGACTTAAAACTCGTAGTTTCAATGCATTATTCCAATTTAGGTAATTTGACCTCCATCCACAGGCATTCAAGCAGTTATATCACATAAGCAGATAGCCTCATGGCAATCATGTTATTATGGCAACACTCACACGCATGCGGTATACTAAAGCATAAAAGCTTACCTAGTACTCCAAGCCAAAATAAAAACTAGTTAGTAATCATATGCATAATCCTAGTTCATGTTAAGATGGCTAATGCAACACATGCAAAATGCAACTATAATAGGCTCGGCTATCCTAAAGATGGCATGTGAAATGCTGCAACTAACAAGTACTCAACTTGGAATTGAAATACAATGCAGTTAGTATGATGCGCCGAGCCCGGTGCATGCAAGACAAATGTATGGATGCACACATGCATAGCATAAGGTATGCTAAGTTAAATATGCCCTAATACTAACCATTGAAAGCAGGTAAGTAAAAGGGAGAAAGAAGTGGGGGTTAGAAGACATACACACACTCACACACTTATTACACAATTGCCCTCGCTCGGAGGGTCCGAATAAATATTACAAAACAAATGAATACTGCTAAATTAATTATTACAGAACTTCTAATTAATTAACAAATTAAATGCAGAATTAAAGTGGCCACAGCCCCCGCCTCAAAATGTTTGGATGATGCATGCTTGACTCAGACTTGCCGGAACTCATTGCCATAACATTGTTGCCTCTGCTTACAATCGCTTAGCTCCTCTGAAGACAAGTCTTGGGTTAGGTTCTGCACACACTGTGGAGCACCACCGGCTAGGAGGAATGGCCACCGGCTATGGGAAATGGTCACCGGCCGCTGATGAAGTTATCGGCCATTTATGGGTGGCCGGCAAGACTAGAGATGGCCGGCCAAAGCTTCCTGCAGAAACTGGTTTTGACAGCAACAGAGGGCATGCAGTGTATGACATGGAATTTTTAAGCAAATGTAAGCATGGCCACACTCCCTACTATGCAATGGACTCAATGGAGCATGACCTTCGACCCTCGGGCCATCAATTATGCATTTTTGATGCATGATGGCCTAAGAGGCCAAATTTCGCAATTCAATGTAAATGCATGCAACCAAAAGAGATGAATGGCAACACCTTATCATGTTGAGGTCAAGGGGATTGACGATCGAGGGTTGAGATGTGTTACATCACTTGGAGTATGAACACTTCTCAATCCTCATACTTGGTTTGACATCCCAAACCAAGCAAAATGTAATGCAATGTATGCAAGGTAGCTCAAGTATGCAACATGACTCAAACATGCAATATGAGGCTAATAGGTACAAAGCATGCCAAATGCGAAGTGACCTATCATACAAAATGCAATGTGATACATCCTATCGTACAATGTAAGCATGAAACCAAAGTAATGCAATACAATCATGCAATGATGGACCTAAAACACAAAGAGACAGACCTCAGCCCACCCCCAAAACAGTGACAAAAGATGCCTAAAATGATAGATAAATACTCATGTAAGCATGCACACCAATAGGCTCAAGACTAAGGCATAACAAAAGAGCATTCTACTACCACTACCCTAAGCAAACATGGCATAAGATATACAACCAAAACAGAGTTTTAAGGCACCAAAATAAGTCCCAAAACCCACTGATATGGCAGCCCCAAAGGTTTAAACACTTAAGCATGCACAATGCTCATTTCAAGGCACAAAAGGACACATCTTCAAAGCATGAAAGGGGTGACGAATGCAAGCATACAAGCATGGTTTGGGGACTGAAATGGCATGGCAAATGATTCCAAATTATTGAAATAGACCAACTAAGGCGTGTTTATGACTCACATACTTAGGGCTCACAAGCCAAAATGCATAGCAACCATATCACACATGTCAAACATGACCAAATCAGTAACCAACAGACCTCAAGCATGGCAAAATAAGGCTAAAACCTTCTTAAGACCAAACCAAAATCATGCTCAAATGATATGCTATAACATGATACACTTTAAGCCAAATGATGGGATTTCAAAGCAAGTGTATTATACATGCAAAAGGCTAACAAATCAACATGAGACAGAGATAAAATATGCTAAATGAACACCAAATAAGCTCTAAAATAAAGCCAAACAAGACTAGGCGTGCGTGCTACCATATTGAGCCAAATATGCAAACAAGAGAGAGACCAAGGGAGAGGGGTGTCCCTCCCCTATGCAAGACCTCAAAACCCCTTCTTCACCACTGAAAATCCACTGGATTTCAGTGGTGAGAAGGTCAATACACAAGAGTAACCAAAGCTTAACAAAGAGAGCACCAAAAGGGCCAAACAAGGCCTAGAAGGGGGAGGTCAACCCCAAACAACAAAATGTCCTTAATGAAAGATCTCAAGCATGCAAATACAAGACTTTTCTCAGTTATACACAAAGTCTAAAACAATAAGCAAGATAGGCAAAAGTCTAGTGCAAGAGTGGGAAATCTAAAGTGAAAAGGTTACCCTTAAAGAACCCTTGATGAACAGCAAGTGCAGCCTCCTTCCTTTGATCAAAACTAGTCCAAAACCTCAAGAACAAACCCTCAAAGCCTCTCAAGGTTGAAGTATGGTGTAATGGTGTGTGTCTTAGTGCAAAACTAAGGTCAAAACACACTTTTAGGCTTCCAAACACACACAAAGGATGAGAGAGAAAGAGAGAGAAATATAGAGAGAGAAAGTATATGAAAGATATATGTATGTATATTGCTTTGGTTTTTGCTCAACCCTTAACAATGGAGGAGGAGGGGCTCTTATATAGACAATGCAAATGACTTGAAGCTTCTCAAAGAAGCTAAACAAAAAAGGGTCAAAGGAGGCAAGGGAGGCAAGGCTTCCTGAGGAAGCTGGGACAGCTGGCAAGTTTCTTAAGGAAGCTAAGACAAAGGTCCAAGCTTCCTCAAGAAGCTAGACCAAAAGGGTGCAAAAAGGGCAAAACAGCCACATTTATGTATGCGGTAGGTTAGTGCATTCCACCGGTACCGGTACGCACCATGCCCTAAAAGGCAAAAAAGTGCTACCGACCAGAAAAGGAGGCCATGGGCCAAACAGATGGCCGGCCGGCCACACTGAATGCCGACCGGCTAATGGTATACTTCACCAATGGCTGGTAGCCTCAAAACATGGCCGATGGCCTCAAGCCATGGCCGGTGGGTTCCAGGGGTAGCTAACAAGTTACTATGTACCCTTAGAAACAAAAACACAAGTGTTTAGTGCAAAACTAAACACAGAACAGTCGAGTTGAGAGATCTTGAGGCAAGGCGCGTAGCCGAGACCTCCGAGAACTCAAAACGAAACACAAACATGAGTAATCACCGAGTATTCGAGCGGTGACGTCCAAGTCTTGAGGACGGTCAAAAATGGGGTGTCTATACTATTTTAATTGGTTATTTGACTTTTTGACTATTTTAGTTTGACTAAAATAGTTGTGTTTGAAAAGTTGATTGACCTTTTTTTTTTTTTTTTTTTTGTAGTTGATTTGATGATTATGAGAAAAAAAGTGAAATGATTATGAGTTGAAAGTGACATTTTATCTTATTGACTATTTTAATATATTTTTCCTTTTAATGAACTATTTTAGCCCTCCTATTCCCAAACACCCCCTTTATCTAATTTTAATTTATTCTCATTACACTTTCAATAAGACCAAACCTACCTTTATCTTTAAAAACCCAAACCCTAGCCCACACTCCAACCACCGCCTCCAGCACCACTGTCGTGGCCTCCAGCAGCTAATCTCCAGCCCTTTGCCCACCAACGATCATTTTTTCCACTACATCCGACTAGAGCAACCCTCTTCTCCTCCCTCTTCCTCATCTTCTTTCCAACTCTCTTCCTCTCTCTCTCTCTTGCGCGTACGCATGCTTTCATGATGTTAAAGGGGTGCAAGGTTGAGAAGTTTGATAGAAGGAGAGTGTAAGGGGTGATAGCGACAAGCAACGGGAATAGAAAGGGGCAACGAGGGGCAATGGTGTAAATCATTGGTGGGAGAAGGGGGCTAGGTCGCGATGAAACAGGTTTTGACTGCAAGTGGAGATGGGAGATGGACGACAATGAGTGAATGTGGAGGGAGAAATGGGTTGAATCACTAGTGAGGTTTGGCATCGGAGGTGGCGAAAAAATGGTAAAGAAGCTCGCTAGGGATGGGAAGGTGGTTCGTCGAATTGTTGCAATGATAGTGGCCATTGAAGATGTTGGAAAAAGATGGGTGTACTGAGAAATTAGGGTTAGGGTTTTGAGGATTTTTTTGGTAATTTTAGAAAGTGGTAAAATTATAATAATTTTTTTCTTTTCAAAAATTAGGTGTAATGAGCTTGTTTTGTTGGGTAAGTAAAATTACCTATAAATAAGGTTTAATTATATCTTTTGCCTTGTAATTTGACCTAAATTTTACTTTAGTCCCTATAATTTTAATTTAAACAATTTGGTCCCTTCATTTTAAGTCCAGTTTCAATTTAGTCATTCCATCTAAATCTTTGTTAATTTGATCTATGTGTACACCTCAAAAAATTGACAAGTGTCCCAAAAATGTTAATTTTAATCCCAAAACTGTTAATTCTAATCTCTAATTTAGATAGAAGAACCAAATTTAAAATATTGGCAAGTGTCCTAAAATTATTAATGTTAACCTTCAATTTAGATGACCAAATTAAAATTAAATTTAACGTGTAGTGATCAAATTATTCAAATTAAAACTATAAAGACTAAACTAAAATTTAGATCCAAGTTATAGAGGTGAAAAGTATAATTAACCTAATAAATAAATTATTGAAACATGGAAAGAAAATGTGTATTTTAGAACCGATAATGCTAGAGACCCATACATTTTATTCACAAATTCATCCACAATGATATGGCAAGGGAGTGGGGACCTTAATCATTAGATGTGTAACAAATCAAAAGTTAATACATATGCTAATATATCATTGTAAGTAAAATTCTGAAAGTTGTTTGGATCTCAAACATTTTCTTTGTAGAACCATCCTTGATATATTTCCATACTCAAATCACTTGAAAAATGACACATTTCACTTAATAATTTTCTCGCTTTAGTATATTTTTTCAATGATTAAATCGAGAATCAAAAGTTGTATATAACTAGTTATGAAGTGAAAATCAGCCCAAAAAACTCTAGCCTCTCTCTTTGTAAGAAATTTTTGCCTCTCTTTTTCTTTTTTTGCTCTATAGGGAGAGAGGATGGTGTTTCTAGCCGTCCTCTCTTTGTTTCTTCCCTCGCATTTTTTTCCTTTTTCTTTCTTGTTGATTACCATGCTAGTCACTATTATTTTTCTCGTCTCTATCATTGGCTTGCTGTCACGACCCGCTCCCCGTACCCAAGGGTTAAGCATCGTGATGGCCAGTAACTGAGGTTACCTCCGGCCAATTTATAAACAAATCAATAAACGCGAGCGGGAGAAATATTTAAGTAAGGGTACCAAAATAATCATCGAAACTTCTATTTTTATTACAAAATTATATTGACAAAAAAATGTCGATATTTACATATAAAAAAAAATGTTGTGTGTGTCTATTCCGCAGCTCCGCGTCTAAGACTTTCTAAAAGCTATTTCTGAATTGTATTATTTCCTGAAAAATGGTAAACAACTATAAGCACATGGCAGAGTGAGAAATATTATACCAAGAGTATAAGGGACACGAAATAACCATGGATCGTTAGTTAGGCCAAAATATTTACATAAACAAATCATTTAAGTATCAGAAACTGAAATACAGATATTATATAGATATATAACCATAACCACGGTACAGAACAGAGGTCACAGAAGTGACAGTCAGAACAGAGGTACGGATTCAAGAGGTGGCTCGTACGGATTCTAGAGGTAGCTCCCACAATAGTGTAGCACTTAACTCCGCACAGCACTTTAGTCCGCACAGAATAGAGTTCAATGGATCCATGACAAACAGAGGACCATAAAGTGGTCAAACAGAGTCCAATGGTTATTTAACTCCCCCAAGGCGTAGGACTCCCGTGGTGGTACTTACAAAACATAATTATATATAAGGTCAAAACCAAATATTCTTTAAAATAGAAACAAACATATCCATGGGTTTCCTTTTAAGCAAATAGGGTTCAGAAATTAAACTACGTAACTGAAACCTTATAAAACATAACTTTTATTAATATATTAATAAAACATACTTGTATAAAATAGATTTTGGTAAGTCAAAATATACGTAAAATACATTTTGGTCACTCAAGGTATAATATAACTCACCTTAAATTTAATACCTCACCCTTTCTTTCTACTGTCAAAGACCCTTTTAATTTCCACTATTTTTCCTTTCTTTCTCTCCTCTCTTTCTTTTCTTTCTGTTTCTTTTTCTCTTCTTTCAGCTGAATCACCTCCTTATTTATAGGGAGGTGAACCCAGTCTTTAGTCAACACATGCCCCTTCCCAAATCAATCCGCAATTCGATTATAATTATATAGATTCGTTCTTATATTTAGTAGATATTTAAGACAATTACTATTTGACCCAACATTTTAATATAATTATATAAATAAAATAATTCCTAATTAAATTACACTTTATAATATATCAATGAAAAATTAATTATTTATTTTAATACCACACCCATTATTATTATTATTTATATTATCTATATTATTATTATTTATATTTTGACCCCTAAACTTTTAATAATTATATTATTTTACAAAATTACGCATAATAATATATAATAAATTACATATTTTCCAAACTGAGATTAAATAATATTAGTATAAATTTTACAGAATAATTAAAAATATGAGTTGTTATACTTGCCACCGAAGAAATTTTCAAATCTAAACTCTTGATCGAGATCTGACGTTACTAAATTCATTTTTATATGTTAGGTGAGCACCGTCGATCCAGAATATTTAATTTTATAATGTAGAGATGGGGATTAAGGTACCACAGTTACTAGTTATAACGATGAACAGATCGTGAAAACGATTAGTAATGTTTATTTAGTGGTAATTGTCATGACCTAACCCCAGTTGCTTAGGGCTAGATTCATAACTAGTTAACTAATTAAGTGGCGCAGGCGGAGACAAGATAAAGTAGTAAAGAAATTACATAGGTAAATAAATAATCAAAATACTCAATAATGTTATAAAAAAAAGGACTTTTATTTATTTGATTGATGGTCAGACAATTATTAAAAAAAAAATACAAAAAAGTTTGCATTAAGTCCTGTGCTAGCCACATTACACAAGATTATCACTGTTTTTTACATTTTATCACCTAAAATGGGATAACAGCTATTAGCACAAACCAGAGTGAGAAATATTATACTGAGAGCATAAGTGTATAAAATCACCATGGATAATTATTTAAGCCAAATAGAGAATAGTTTGGTTTGAGTAAATCATTTAAATACCAGAAACAAAATACAGAATTATAGCAAAATAATCGTAACCACGGTACAGAACAAAACAGAATAGAATAAAGAGTCAATGGATTCATGACACAGAGAGAGTCACAAAGTGACTAATCAAAGGCCCATGGTTATTTAAGTCCTCCAAGGCATAGGGTCGTCAGAGGGTCACTAAGTGACAATTCAGAGACCAATGGTTGTTTAAGTCCCCTAAGGCATGGAACCTCCGTGGTGAAATTTATAAAATAATTGCTCAAAACATATTTAATAAATAGTTATATCCATGAGTTTCCATTTTAAGCAAATAGGGTTCATAAATAATTAACGTAATTGAAACATTAATATAATTTATAAAACATGAATTGCATAAAATAATTTATGATAGCTCAAAATATATGTAAAATATTTTATGGTGACTCGAAATATAATATTACTCACCTTAATATTAATCACTTACTTTTACTTCCAGTTCACCGAAACTCCCTCCTTTACTCTTCCTTGCTCCATGCCCTATTTATAAGTGTTCTAACAGCATCTAGTGCATTTCACTTATGCAAGGTGATCACATGCACTACAAGAAATAACACTTTTAGTAACCAACTTTTTGGTCGCAGAAAGCTCATATCTGGTCGCTAATAGTTTTTAGCGACCAAAAAAAGTTGGTCGCAATTTAGTCGCCAAAAGCTCGTTGGAGAAAGTTTTTGGCGACCATAAGTGAAGTTGGTTGCGGAAAGTTATAATTTTTGACCACATATTTTGGTTGCGGAAAGGACTTTAATTTGTCAAAAGTTGATCATTTTGCAACCAAAAATTTGGTCGCTGAAAGTTAACATTTTGTGACCATCTATTTTGGTCTTTGAAAGTTGAAATTTGCGGCCACCTATTTTGGCCGCTGAAAGCCAACATTTGCAACCACCTATTTTGGTCACTAAAAGGGTTTAAATTTGTTGAAAGTCCGAATTCGTGACTATTTATTTATTCGCTAAAAGTTTGTGCTTTAGCGACCACGTCTATGGTGACCAATAGTTATTCCTGGAACCTTCTCAAACACCTATTGTGACTAAAATTTTATTAGTCGCAAAAGAACTTTCAATTTCAAAAATTAATTTTTTAAATTTAATGCTATTTTTTTTAATACCTATAATACATTTGAAATTAATGCATAATTCATGTCCATCCAATCAATTTCAACATACCAATCCATCAACAATCCAATCTAGAAACAAAAAACCATCGACTATAAAATCAAAACAGTAGTTAATCTATCTAATTACGATCACTTGTCAACATGAACACATTACAAGTCCAAAATAACCATCCATTCGTTTAGTTTACAACGAATTTACATTAAAAACATATTTAGCAAAACATCAAAGATTTCAAAAACCATTAATATCTAAGTGTGTGTCATATTTGCCCGATGCGAAATATATAAAAAATTCCACGTATAAGCACAACTTAGAATTAATGCACTGGCGAACTCAGGTCCATAAATACGCATGACTACACCTTTAACTACTTGCTATAAAAAAATGAAGAAAGCATTGTTAATAATAATATTTTTGCATACATTTCTATTTAATTTTGTAAAAATCTGTGGATCTAATTCCACTCCCAAAACTAGCAATCACACACAGCCTTACTGCCCAATTCAAAAAAATAAAATAAAATAAACAAAATAGGGAATTAATCTAACTAGAGAATGCTTCATTGATGGTGGCAATTATCATCAAAGTTTTTCAAAAACAAATTATTAATTTTCATGATAGGAAACATGTAGAAATATTCAAATGAGTCACAAGCAACTTAAAAAGCTAGAAGGCATTTTTCCCAATGTCAATTCTAACTGGAGTTTTTACACTCAAGATTGGATTCTTATAGCTATTTCCTAATAGAACTAGGATTTCCCTACCATTATAAATTTGGTTATGATCCTCTTGACTAAGTAGAAATTAACTCAACCTACCAATTACATTCCCACTAAAATTAATCAACATTTGAAAAATAAAGAACGAGTTAAGCTTGCAAAAATGCATTAAGTGTGGGTATATATGTATGTATTCAGATGTTTATTAGTCTTATGATAATTGGATCAAACTATCACGGAGCAATGGTATGAAAAGGATAGAACGAGTTAAGCTTGCAAAAATGCATTCAAACCTTGTACTAGCAAGTGTGGGTACCATCTCCATATGAATTTAGCAATGTATCAAGGTTGTGGAAAGAAATAATCCTACTTGCCTCATCTAGTCTTGCTTTGGTTAACTTCTATCTGACTAATTTTAGGATTGAAGTTGGGGATGGCAGGAGGATTCAATTTTGGGCAGATATGGTTCGACAATATAAGTTTGAAGGAGGAGTTCCCCATGTTGTTTGGCCTATCAAATGAAAAAGAGGACTCACTTAGGCATTGTTATCAAAGGAGAGTACTTGACTCAAATTAAGGAGATCACAGATGCACCAATTGAAGAACAAGTTTTACATTGTTATCAAAATCTTGTTCTATGGAAGAGTACTTAACTCAAATTAAGGAGATAACAGATCAATTAGCCCAAGCTTCTTCACCAATTAAGGATGAAGACTTTGTTCTACTCACACTTATTCATTTTTTGTACTAATATAGTGCTTTGAAGAACACTATTCATGCCAAAACTGAATCGATTTGTATGGAAGTCCTATATTTTTTTCTCTGTCTTGAGGCAATTCATATAGAGACAGGTTCTAAGCATTCTTTCAATGATTCTCATATTGCATATGTTGCAACTAAAGGCATAACTGTACACCCCACCCCTTATATTATGATGATGATGATGACGGGTTTTAATGAACAAGTGTTTTCTTTGCTCATCTTCAAACAAATCCTCTATCAATCTAGATTTAGATATCTTTAATGGAACAAATATTAACAGTCACTTCAACAACATGCATGAAGGGAACAAGTGAAATTGGTTAGTTATAAAATATTACTTTTTTGAAAAAACTTTGTTGTAAAAATCTACTATGTGAGGCTCCTTGCCATTTTCAATTCCCTACATGAAAAATCTCAAATGCAAGCTTAGCAATACTATTAATAAAAAAATGCAGCATTAACTAGTATTTTTAAAACAAAAAATATGTTACCTCAATTGAGATTAGGGTAACTTTTTTCTATTGTCTATGTTCCTCTTTGACTGTTTCTACAATGCAATAGAAATATTAATTTAAAAAATCAGTATCCATGCTTGTTTCCTCTCTCTTTCCCTCCCTCTCTCTCTCTCTCTCTCTCTCTCTCTCTCTCCCCCCCCCCCCCCCCGGTGCAATTTCCTTACTCTATAGCACACACATTCATTCATTATATATATACATACATATATAATTATATGTATCAACAACAACAACTATTCTTTAAATTTCAAAGAAACTTAGGAAGTTTGAGTTATAAAAAATTTGAACATCCATGGATTTGTAGTAAGAATGCCCAAGAAACAACAATATGGCTACTACAGACATACAGGCATATGAGAGCCCTGGCTCTTAAAGGATCAAATTCCAGGCATGCTGTAAAAAACAGGCACCTATCCTTGAGGTCAAAAGCAAGAAGATAAAGTGAAACAACAATGTCATAATGATAAGCAACAAAGTTGTTTGGCTAAGTGAAGTAATATCCCAAACAAAACAATCTTCCAATCAAATTATCCCACAAAAGGCACTAAGAAGCAAGAACTAAGAAATAACAATGGCCTATAGTGTTGTCCATCAACAGCACAGCTTTGTAGAGGATTCGAAAGTTCATGCATACTATAAAAGAGAGAACATCAACAGTGCTTTTTTGTAAGAGTATGTCCTTGCATATACTTCACATTTGTATGGGTGTCATCCCCTTTTTGCCACTTTTCAATAAAAGTTAATGATTTAAAAAAAGTTACAATTAAAATAAATATCCATTAGTGTTAAGTTAATTACCTTGTGTGTGTCACCAAGAAACACATGATCAATCATGTACCTCCAATCTTCTTGGCTCACCCCAATAAATGGCTTACTATAAGCATCTGTACTTGCTTTCACCAACTCTTTGTAATGTTGATTCATATGATATCACCAGCCGTTGAACAAAATTGTGGACTTTGTGTCAATAATCTAAAGCAGCAAAGCAGAGGCACAAACAAGTATTCTAGTTTCACAACGAATTCCATTTCAATTTCAATAATCTCATCTCCTGGGGTTTTTTGGAAAATTAGAGGTTTCCTCTCTAGAAATATACATTTCACAAATTTATCATTTTAATCAACTCACAAGAGAGGTAATTTGAAGAACAACAAAGATATGAGAGTCAGGAAATTTCCAAAATTCCTATTTACAAGTTAAAGTAAAAGAAATGAGAGAGAAGCTTGGCAGCTCATGAAAATTTTAATTTAGTCTCCATGTGTAACTAAGGTTTCATTCCACTCAATTAAACCAAATAAATACACTAAGTTTAACTAAACAAGTACACACACTCAACGTTTAAATAAACAAAATAAAATATAAACTAATGATTTAATAATGTTTTTGACTAATATAAATTTTAATTTTATGTTTTCAGACATGGCTTTTGAAAGTCCCCATCCATTGTGAAAGCTCCAATAGAAAAGTCAAGAAAGTTCTACAAAACATCAATTTTATATTGCAAATCAAATCCTCACTTCACTATTGTTGCCATGTTATCAAGTCTAGGAAAAGAAAAAGAAAAGAAAACAGAGTACAACAAAATAAGATTCATAATCTTATATTTCCTATTTATCCTATATTAATAATAGAAGAATCATACATCTCAAATATAAGTTCTAGTAATTAAGTGTAAGGACAACATGACCTTAAAATACCTATGTAACATCATATGGATTAAGAAAGAAGACAATTAAGAAAATTAATAAAAATATTCCCGTAACTCTATGGCTTATAATGAAAAAAAATAATAATAATAATATGAGTTTTATAATGAAATCAAATCTCCTATCTAGAAATAATAGTTCATATTAGCTAAGAATGGTTAGTACAATTAAAGAAGGGAAGGATGAACTAAGGAAGAGTAATTAAATTTTTTTATTATTTTTGTTCATTGGTTACATGATTTATGATTTTACTTGTTGATATCTTTATGTTAGTCAATGTCAAATTTAAATGTTTTTAGTGTCTAAATCCCCAACAGTGCCTAGGAATGTCGTATATCAGCCCGTTTATAAAACACATATAATGAAGCAAAAGTGACACAAGACTCCTAGTACGTAGTAAAGACAGCTACCTTAATAACCTCACCACAACAACATAGGACCCAACACAAAAAACCAGAAAGACTAGTCTGCAATTTGACAATGCAAAGATTTATTATGGAAAAGTGAAGAAAGTTCAACAAAACATCAATGGTTTATTGCTCAAGTCAAATCCTCACTTCACTATGGTTGCCATGTAATCAAGTCTAGGAAAAGAAAAGAAAATAGAGTACAACAAAATGTAACCAAACATTCAAAAAAAATTGTTTGGTTGTTTGATTGATTTCGTGACTGTTTTATAGGTTTGCCTCCCAGACGAGCCATTTAAGCCATGCAATGCATGAGCTTATTAATTAAAGGTTATGATATATACAGAAACATTTTAAGATGTTCCAATCCTATGTGAAATGTTGAGAAACTATAAAAACAAGACATGATACCTCCCAAGAATACCCATGTAT
Organism: Camellia lanceoleosa; assembly: GCA_025200525.1. Taxonomy (NCBI): domain Eukaryota; kingdom Viridiplantae; phylum Streptophyta; class Magnoliopsida; order Ericales; family Theaceae; genus Camellia; species Camellia lanceoleosa. Next base: position 131,635,728 of record CM045761.1, on the reverse strand, counting down.
AGAATGTCATGATTAAGATGGAACTATAGATTTTTGCACACATTTTAACTCATATTTCACACAACAAAGATGCATAATGGGTTGTTTTTAGCTGCATTTTGTGATTTAATATCTTGCTGAGAATACTAGCTTTATGTATAATTTGTACAACTTACGGTTGCAACTATTTCCCTCATCCCAAAATACTAGGTGCTGCAATCTTTGATTCTCAGTTATTTAGTATGGACTAGGTACGACAATCTTGTTTTCTCAAAATGATTTAGGGGTGCCCTATGATAAATTAATTTCCTAGGTATAAGCTGCATTGAAACTATTGTAATATGTATTCCATGAACTATGCACATTGATATATATATATATATATATATGTAGAATGGGCATCTCTCAAGACAATAAATTTAAGGTCAAAACTATGTAGACAAATGGGGTCATCCAAGGTAAAGAAGGCAGCATTTTATAATTAGTTAAGAGCAAAGAGAAGAAATGCCACTAGTGAGGATAAACTGAAACTTGCAAGATTCATTCACCAAGACTTTGCAGTGACCACTAAACTAATCAACATGCATAACAATCAAACTAACTAGGTATAATTTTAGAAAATCCTTAATTAAGAAGGCCTCATTGCCACACAAGTACTCTCATTAAATATGTATATGATTTGTGACAAAAACGTCATTATGTATGTACATTGAATATGCATATGATTTGCATTTGTAATTTGCACATTTGGCCCTTTGGTTGCAAATGGTAGAAAATTTGTGGTTTTTATTTACTGTTCTCAATCTACTATTTTTGTTTTATTGCTGTATCAACTAGTGATAACCAATGTTATATATTGCAGAAAATGTTGAAGAGAAAAAGAAAGAAAAAATAAAAACTGGGTGTACATAACCATAAAGTTAAACTGATATGCCTATGTAATCATTGCGTATAGAATAAAGCACAAATCAAGAACAAGAACATCTGACTTTTATTTTTTGAAGCAACAAAGTTGATTCAAGAAAAGAAATTTATAATAGAGTCACCAATATTTTCTTTTTCAAAAATATAGTAGAGGCATAGCAGATATCAGATTGTGATTGAACCTCAGCAAAGCACAAAAAGAAAAGGGGTGAGGCATGTTGGCCCATTCAAACTCTGTGGCATAGCTCCATTACTAAATAGCTTACAAAAACCCCAAAATTAAACAAAAAATTTTCTAAAATTCTGGCATTTATCAGTTACAATACAAACGCCATATATGTAGGTATAGAAAATATATGTATATGAGGAGAAAAATGGAGAAGTTCATGTGGGATAAAAGAAAAGAAAACAAAGTCAAAAGAACACTCACGACAATGCAAGTGGCAAAGGCAGCAGAACTAGTGGCAGAGGCAGCTGGACTGATGGCGGAAGTAGCCGAACTGAAAGCGGAGGGAGAACAGGGGACGAAGTAAATGGAGTGTAGGGAGTGTCAATCGGGATGGTAGAGAGTGACGAAGTAAATGGAGTGTAAAGAGTGCCGATCGGGACGGTAGAGAGTGCCGAAGTGAACAGCCGATTGAGAGGGTATAGAGGCAGAGAAGAACTATGGCTATTATAAGAAAAAGGGGAATGAGGCAGAGAAGAACTATGGCTATTATAAGAAAAAGGGGAATGATAAAGGATGTGAAGCTCACTAGGTTTTGGAAATGTTCAAAACGATGTAGTTTACTTAAAAAATAACCATTTTATTTTTTGTCACCACAATTCACTTGGTCACCAAAAGTCTAGAAATCCCGTCTAATTTTTTCATTCTCTCGTCACTACTTTCAATGATCGACAAAAGGTTCTTGTAAACACTTTATTTTTGACCGTTCTCAAGACTTGGACGTCATCACTTGTGCAAATGATAATTGTGATTGCATGTGTTCGTTTTGAGTACCCGAAATCCTTGGCAGAACGCCCTGTCTTTGAGCCTTTAAGCCTTATCTTTTCTATGTCTTGTTTTTGACCGAACTTGGTGTCTGGACCTTGTGGTGACTTGTCGGCCACCACATAGACTGTCGACTATGGCTTATGGTTGTCGGCCATTGGTGTGGCCGGTCGGCTACCAGTGGTGGCCGACGGCCACCAGTGTTTTTTTCTAGATATTTATTGACAGATGTGACAACTGTTGGCACAATGAGCTACATCTGCCTACACGTGTATGGTAGGATGTTTCTAAGCTCAAGGCATGTTTTTCTATATATATGGGGGTTCCTCCCCCATTTTGGAGGGTTAGAAAATTTAGAACCAAATTCTCTCTCTCTATAGATTTCTCTCTCTCTCTCTCTCTTGCAATTTTGTGCTTAGTTACTTGTTTTCTCTACACTTTTACATACACTACCTTAATCAAAGTTGCTTCTCTTTGGGCTGAGGTTATTTGAGACCCTCTTTGAGCTGTAGCAAGTGGTTTTAGCTTGGTTTGGTGCCTAAACTTGAGCTTTACTTCAAAGGTATAACACTTGCCTTGTTTACTTTGTTTTAATATACTTGTTTTACCATCTTTTCTTACTATTTTGGGACTGGTTTTGAATTGTAAAAAGTTCTATTTTTGTGGCTTAAAAGTGGTGGTTTGAGTCATTTTTAGTTAAGGGGTGGTTCACCTTTCTTGCTTCTTTATTTGTCAAGTTTTTGTGCCTTTATTCATCACTTTCAAACCAACTTTTTGGGCCCTTTAACCACTAAATTTTAGAGGTTTTTCAGTGGCAAAAAACTCATTTTGAAGTCCAAAATTGGAGGGGTTAGCCTCCCTTCATTGTGTCTTGTTTGCACGTCTAGTTAGTCCCATGTATTAGCTTTTTGTGGCTTACCAAGACACAAGGAGGGGAGGCTAACCAAAAGAGAGTGTAAGACACAAGGAGGTGAACTCACCAATGGACAAAGTGAGTAATGAATGACTTGGTAATTAAAATGTGTAAACAAAATCAGCAAGTAAAAAAGGCAAGATAATCATTCTTTTGTGTTGCATTACATGTGTTTAAATTGGACGTTAGTTTGAACACAAGGAAAATGAAACATTTCGTAGTCAAAAGTGATGAAATGTGTCATTTTCTTTGATCTCCATTGCCCTTGATCATGCATTATAGGGTGATGGTCATTTGAGTCTTGTTCTTGTATTTATTAAACTTGCACAATTGGTTTCACAAGCCATCATGCAATGATTTGCTTTGATTTCCCCATGAAACGGAGAGGCAAAGTGTGCAAACAACTTGTGAGAAATACATTGCTTTGCTCTGTTTGCTTTCTGATGCAGCGAGGAAGTTCAGGCTATCAGTGGCCGATAACCATCATTAGTGTCCGACAGCCGATCGGCCACCAGTGGTAGCCGACCGGCCACTTGTCGGCCATCAGTGAAATTTGCACAGTGTGGTGGTAAGGTGGAGTAGAGGTGTTCTGGAAGTGGACAGAGTTGTTGGTGTTCAATGCGCAAATAGAGGCATTCGGCAGCAAGGCAGTGGCTTTTTCGGGTGGAAATCGAGCATGCATGGGCCTTCCTCGCCTCCCTGGATTAGCTAATTGGTTTAATTAGCAATAGCTTAAATACGTGTTTGTAATTGATTAGTTGTAGCTAATTAAGTGTTGTAAATAATTAGTTAGTTTATCTAGTTATTCGAGTTCGTTTTGTAATTAGTTAACTAGAATAGTTGATTGATTCGAGTTTTATAATAATTAGTTAGCTTAATTAGCCTAATTAGCGTAGCTAATTGGCTTATTCATTCGGACCCTCCTTCGCGTGGACGTAATGTTGTAATAAGTGTGGGTGCGTGTGTATGTCTTCCAACCTCATGTCTTTCTCTCTTTTATTTTACTTGCTTTTGATGGTTAGATTAGAGACATATTTCAAATTAGTATATCGCATGCTTGCATTCATTCATTCGTATTGCATGCATCGAGGCTCAGCGCATCATTCAAACTGCATTGTTATTTTAATATCTTCTTTGAATACGTGTTTAATTGCATGTTGTTCAAATTGATCCATATGCCATATTAGTAGCTGAGCCTATTAATTACATTATTGTATGTGTTGCATTAGGCATCTTAACATAGTTAGGATCACGTATCTTTCTAACTAGTTTTTATTTTGGCCTGGAGTACTCGGTGAGTTTTTACGCTTTAGCATACTGGTATAAGTGTGAATGTTGCCCTGATTAGCATGCTTGCCATGAGACTATGTGCTTAAATGCTAAACTGCTTGAAATGCCTGTGGATGAAGGCTTGTTGTTTGAATTGGAACGGTTCAACAAATGTAAAGTTTTAAGCCCACTTTGTTGAGTGGCAAATCATGTTTTAAGCCCACTATGTTTGGTGACAAATCTGCAAACTTTTAAGCCCACTTAAGGTGGCAAATTCAAACCATTTTCACAAACAAACATGAGTTGAATTGTTCCAAATTGAACAAACTAGTCTATACTTGATTGTGCGCATCACATAGTAAAGCTAGCCTAATAATTGGAACAAGAGCACATAATATTTATAAAATATCATATCATGATTAGTAGAGGCTGATCTTTGATCGGGGGAGCGAGGGTGCTCAATTCATGACTTTCCCCTCTCGTACCTAAGTTCCCGAGCCGAGGCAACTTTAGTGATGACGGATACGTGGCCTTTGGCATGAGTCATGGATTTCCTAAATTTCTCGAAAATAAAATATTTAGGTGGTGACTTTATATTTGGCAAAGCAATCCATTTTTGGCATTTTTGATCCTAAAATCAATTTTCCAAACGATTTGCTAGATTTGGATTCTTTGGCGTTTATCAATTTCACATTGCACTTGTGAGATTAGATTCAGAATTGCGGGAGTCCGAACTGTAGGGCTTTCTTTTCAAGCCTTCCAAAAGGGGCTGCGAAAAAGTCGAGCTACAGTTTTGTATTAGCTACCAAGGAGTTGTTGATCGCTAAAATTTTGATCATTCGTGACTAAAATTTAATTTGGTCGCGGAAAGTAAACTATTTGTGACCAATTCTGGGTGTGGTTGCGGAACATAGTTGCCAAAAGGTTTTGAGATCCTGCTTCTTTTTTTTTTCCCTCTTTCGCCATTACTTTCCGTAACCATATTTCTTTCTTTGGTCACAAAAAATTACCTATTAGCTACCAAAATGTCATTGGTCGCAAAAACACAACTTATCAGTGACCAAAAAAATGTTAGTCGCAAAAAGTCAACTATCAGTGACCAACTAAAAAAATGTGGTTGCCAAAAGTGTTTTTATCCTTATCACTTAATTCATTTACTTATTTATTTTTTTATTTTGGTGGTTAAACACAATGACTGCTATCTTAAATTAAATTACATTTTAGCACATATAACTATTAAATTAAATATGTTTATTATTATGTATATATTTTGTTGATATTAACGCGGTGTTAAAATTACTAAAGATTTGGGGTGTCACATTTCACCCCCTTTAAATAGAAGTTTGTCTCCAAACTTGACGTATCTTGATTTTTAAAAGGGGTGGATATTTGGCCTGCATTTGATTTTCAGCTTCCCATGTTGCTCATTCGATCCGATGATTTCTCCACAAGACTTTTACAAGAGGTATGATCTTGTTTTAAAGAATCTGATCATGACGATTAAGAATCTGCACTAGTTGTTCTTCATAACAGAGATCTTTTTGAACTTTAGGTTCTCATAATCGACAATATGCTCGGAATCTCAAACATATCGTCAAAGCATTGAAACGTGGAACACATTGCGAACATTGGACAATTCAGGTTGTAATGCAAGGCGATATGCAACAGAACCAATCCTTTCTAGTATCTCGAATGGCCTGATGTAGAGTGGGTTTAACTTTCCTCATTTTCCAAATTGGATAACCCCCCTTCGCGGTGAGATCTTTAGGAAAACATGATCTTCTATTTGAAATTCAAAGTCCCATCTCTGTGTGTCTACATAGCTTTTCTGGCTACTCTAGGCAGTCTGAATTCGTTGTTGGATGAGTTGAATTTTATCACTCGTTATTTGCACTATTTTAGGGCTCAATAACTTTCTATCTCCGATTTTCGTCGAACAGAGAGGTGATTGACACCTCCTTCCATATAGTGTTTCGTAGGGTGCCATTCTAATGCTTGCTTGGTAATTGTTGTTATATGTAAATTTCACTAAAGGTAAGTGTTCATTCTAGTTACCTTTAAGGTCTAGTACGTATACCCGTAACATGTCTTCTAAGGTCTAAATTTTCCTTTTGAATTGTCCATCAGTTTGTGGGTGATAGGCGATACAAAACTTCAGTGTAGTTCCTAAAGCTTCTTGCAATTTGTTCTAGAAGTGAGACACGAATCGAGGGTCTTAGGCAGACACGATTGAAATCGGGGTGCCATGCAATCAAATGATTTTCTTGATGTATAAGGTGGCAAACTTATTGAGAGAGCATGTGACTCTAACCGGTAGAAAATGCACCGTCTTTGTCAATCGATCGACTATAACCCGTATCGCATTGTTCTTCGAGACCGACTGTGGTAGTTCGATAACGAAGGCCATAGTAATGTTTTCCCATTTTCATTTAGAAATGGGGAGCGCTTGTAGTAATCCTGCTAGTTTTTGATGTTCCGCCTTAACTTGTTGACATTGCAAGCATTTAGAAACATGGCTTGCTATGTCCTTTTTCATTTCTATCCACCAGTAGTGCTCCTTCAGATCGTGATACATTTTCGTATGGCTAGGGTGTACTGCAAACCTCGAGCTATGAGCTTTTACCAATATTTTCTTCTTGAGCTTTGGAATGTCGAGTATGCAAATTCAATTTTGAAATTTTAGCATCCCATTGCTTATAGTGAAGTTAGGATCAGGCATACTTCTTTGCTCATCATATTTTTTTCTTTAGAAGTTTATCTTCACGCTAGCGCGCTCTAATTTCCTCAATCAAAGTGGGTTCTACAATTATGTTGGCGAACAATCCATGATCTTGTGGGGAACGAGAGTACATGCCAAGCTTTTGGTTGTCTTTTGACTTAATGCGTCTGCTACTACATTAGCTTTGCCTAGATGGTGATGGATCTCTACATTGTAGTCTTTCATAAATTCTAGCCATTGTCGTTGCCCCATATTCAGTTCTTTTTGTGTAAACAGATATTTAAGATTCTTGTGATCAGTATAAATCTCGCAGGTCACTCCGTAGAGATAATGACGCCAGATCTTAAGGCCGAAGATCATTACAGCCAATTCTAGATCATGGGTTGGGTAGTTCTTCTCGTGAGTCTGTAGTTGATGCGAGGCATATGCAATGACTTTTCCATTTTGTAGAAGGACGCAACCCAACCCATTGTATGAGGTATCGCTATAAATTACAAACCCATCCATTCCCGTAGGGAGTGCTAGTATAGGGGTTGACACAAGTATGCTTTTCAACTCTTGGAAATAACCTTCATATTCATCAGTCTATTTGAATGGTGTGTTTTTCTGGGTGAGTTGGGTTAAGGGTGACGCAAGCTTTGAGAAGTCTTGAACAAAGTGGTGATAATAGCCTGCCAATCCCAAGAAGCTCCGAACTTCAGTCACATTAGTGGGTCGTGGCCAATCTATAATTGCTGCAACCTTCTGTGAGTCGACTGAGATGTCTTATTTGTTTATGACGTAACTGAGGAATTGTACACTAGTAATCTAGAACTCGCATTTCTTCAACTTGGCATACAGTTTGTGATCACGTAGTGTCTGTAGAACTCTTCGCAAGTGATTTTCATAATCTTCTGGTGATTCAGAGTATATGAGAATGTCATCAATGAAGACAATGATGAACTCGTCAAGATAGGGTTTGAACACCTGATTCATGAGGTCCATAAAGACTGTTGGAGCATTTGTGACGCCAAATGGCATAATGAGGAACTCGTAATGCCTATAACATGTTCTGAATATAGTCTTTTCGATGCTTTCTATTTTGACTTTTAGTTGATGATAACTAGAACACAAGTCAATCTTTGAGAACACTTGAGCACCTTGAAGTTGACTGAACAAGTCATCGATCTGCGGCAGAGGGTACCGATTTTTGATGGTGACCTTATTTAATTCCTGATAAACGATACTCAATCTCATCGTACCATCATTTTTCTTTACGAACAGTACTGGAGCTTCCCATGGCGAGGTACTTGGTCAAACGAAGCCTTTGCCGATTAGTTCCTGGAGTTGAGTCTTCAATTCTTTCAATTCTGTCATAAACATAAGATAAAAGGCTTTTGATATTGGTTGTGTATTGAGTTGAGTTTCAATGATGAACTCGATTTATCGATCGACTGGAGTACCAAGTAAGTCCTCAAGAAAGACGTTCGGGAATTCTCAAACCATGGGGATTGCATCAAGTGTGGGATCCTGTCACGACCCAAACCCGCCCCTATAGGTTTAGCATCATAACCGGCCAGTAATCCTGGGATTACCAAAGGCCTCTAAATAGATTAACATACAATAAGGGGCTGCGGAAGCAAATATATAAAACATACATTGTCCAATGAGCTATGCAGATATACATGAGACAGGTAAAATAAAACTTTTATATATATGCATGTGACGTCATAATACAGTAGTCTTATGTCATCCGCTGATACAGATAAAACGAAAATGAAACTAAACCCATTATACAAATAGTCATAAATTGTGCAAGAGTCACAAAAGAAAACAAAACGAGAATTTAAACATCGTTTCCAAAACATGACCATTTGACTTGATTTAATCCAGAACCTTCTCGGGAGGCACAAAGGGTGTCCGACAAAACAGAATTCCAAGCGATCATCATTGAGCCTAACCACGTACCTGATCACCTACATACATAAATAATACAGTGAGTGAAAGCCCAGTGAATAATAACAGAGTAAAGGGGTTTAATGAATGATGTTTATAATGGATTCAGAAAATAGAACTCATAACAGAAACGTATTCAAAATCATATTCAGAATTGGTAGTTAATCATACGTGGTACATCCATTAGCCCTAGAAGAAACAGTTGACCCATAAAGGGATGGCCATACAAGGCATACAGTTGACTCACATGCACGAAGATGGTACAATTGGCTCACGAGACGTATAATTGGCCCATAAATGGGACGTATACAGAAGGATCCATAATAGTTGGCTTATGAGACGTACAGTTGGCCCATAATTGGGACGTAACAAAACAAATGTCATCTGAAGCTAATGATGCCATGAGTACATTCTAAAGACATTAGACAACCATTCATTCATACAGAAAATATTTTAAAAAACAGATCATCTTATATCATTCAGAAAATACTTATAAATTGAGCATAGCTTTACAAAGTTATTACTCACTATTGGTTCCAAAGGTAGACAAACAGAGCAGACAGATCAATAGCTTATGGCGCGTGACCTACACATCGTAACAGATTCACATATTGAAACACACACTCAGATAGTACTTAACTTATTTCGTCTTGGTCTTAGTGTGTTTCTAAATCTTAACCTCATTATTATGTCTGAATTAGGGTTTAAGAATGCCTAGGATGCAATGAGGATGCCAAAATGTGATTCAAAATACTTAGGCAAATTTGCTGAAAACAGGGTGCTCGCTCGAGCGCAGCTTCCTTCGCTCGAGCGGAGGTTCAAAAATAAAGGTGGTTGCTCGAGCGCAACTGTAACGGCCCCAAAATACGTGCCAAAATTACCTTAATTTTATTATGAATTAATCTGATTTAATTTGGAAGTCTGTGTTGTCTTGAGAAAATATCTGTTGGGGCTACAACTTTAGAATTGAAATTGACGACCTTAATGGGTTTAGAAACCGAAATTGAGCACATGGGTGGATTAATCGGAATATTTAGAACCGTTTGGGGAGCTTAATTGAAAATTGATTCCGTCTGATTCACTAAGTAGTGTTTAGGCAACCCTTATTAGTTTAGTCACATATATAGATATATATGTGGTATATTGAGCTCAACACTTATCCTTTTAAAAGAGAAGCAAAAATCTGAGAGAGAGAGAGAGAGAGAGAGAGAAAACTCTAGAGAGTTTGAGAGAAGAAGAGAAGAAAGGAAGAAGAGAAAGAGGAAACTCAAGTTTGGCTTGGATTTGTCTAGAGTGAGCAAGAACAAGTGTTATTGGTAAGAATTTAACTCTTAATCTTGAAGATCATATGATATAGAGGTGGATTTATGGATTATATAGAAGCTTTGCCTGTATATTGCTAAGTGGTTGTTTAATCTTTGTGTACATGGCATCAATTCATGAAGTAATGTGTAGCAACTAGTTTTTCATACATAGCTCTTGAGTTTTTCCATAAAAGTGGAGCTTGGAACCCTCAAATGTATATTGTCAAGTTTTGTTCCTTTTTAAGTACAAATTGAGTTTTGTTTCGCATATATGACTTGTTTATGAACTTAGACATACTAAATTTGACATGTTTTTAAAGGGTTTTGGGTCTTAATTTGTATAAATTGAAGTTGGATTTGAAAAGGGAGGGTTTCAAGGAAAAAGCAAGATTTTCGAACTGAAATTTTACCCAAACTGCTCGAGCGGCCAACCCTTTTTTGGCCAAAATTGCACATTGCTTCACCACCGCTCGTGCGACCAAGGCCACCGCACGTACGGCCAAACAAGGCAGCTTTTTTATTTTATTTTTATTCCGTTATTCTGATTGCTAGGCCTCCGTTTGCATGGTTTTCACGTGTATTTCTTATGTATTTGCATTTCATGGAATTGAAGAACGAATGGACATGCTTGAATAACTAAATAAAAAAAAGTAACGAATGAACTAAACTGAGAAAGAACTGATTGAAGGAATAAGAAACCATGTTAGCCACTTGAATGTGTATAATGATAAGATATGTATTGTGTTGTGTGCATTGTGATTGTAGGTTGCGAGTTAAGGACAACAAAACCGTTTCTAGACGCTATTGTGAGTAACAACTTATATGTATTTCCTGACTGATATGATATACTCTATTAAACGTTCTTTCCTTAAATAACTGAATGGTTGTCTATTCTTCTGAAATGTAATGTGGCTTTCATATGTTCAAGTGGCCCTTACCTGGGGGTAACAATACTGTGGTTTATGTCCGTATATTCATGTGGCCCTTGGTTGAGGGTAACAATACCGAAGCCTGTGTTCATGTGGCCCTTGCTCAAGGGTAATAATACTGAGGTCTATGTTCAAGTGGCTCTTGCTCGGGGGTAATAATACCGTAGCTTATATTCACATGGCCCTTGCCTAGGCGTAACAATACCATGGCTATATGTGCACAGAGATCTTCGACTGTACCAATTGAAACCACCGTACTGGTATGCTTGTACTGATATGATTGTCTACAAGTATTGGTATGACAGTTGAAACGTATTGATAAGATAAGCTAGAAATACAAGTACTGATATGATTGTCTACAAGTATTGGTATGACGGGTGACACATATTGATAAGATACGCTAGAAAGTTTTGATTTAAGAATCACTGATGGACTGAACTATTTGAATTACTAATTTGGAACATCATTCATTACCCATTTACCTTTTTGTTATTCACTGGGCTTTAGCTCATTGTTTTTATGTATATGTATAGGTGAGCGTTCTGGAGAACAGGTCTAGAAGGGGGTCTTTAGTTGAGCCACCGTTTTGAGTGCCTCTGAGTTGGGGCTAGACCTGGAAGACTGTTGTCAAGCTTTTGATTATGAGATACACTTTTGACCCGTGCTTATGTTTTTTGTAAGATATTATGTTATACATTATGTAAGTGGGTAAATTAACGTTTTTGCATGTCAATATTTATTCATATAGATGCACAGCTCCTTGGACTATTGGTGCTTTTGTTTATTGCTTCCGCAAGCCCCGATTATTTTTGATTGTACAGGAAGGCCTTTGGTAATCTCGGATTATTGGCTGGTTACGACACTAAATCTATAGGAGTGGGTTTGGGTCGTGACAGAATGGTATCAGAGCATGAGTTAATTTACCCACACATGTGTCCATATGAGCTTTAGGGTGTCCTAGAAAAGAATTAGGGACATTGCATTGGCTAGTGTGAGTATGTGAATTGTTATGAACACGACTAACAAGGAAATGAAGATGAAGAATTATGTGAACTTTGTGAATATATCTGAAAATGAAATGAAATGTACGCATGTGAATTGAAAGGAATATCTCTGAACTGAACTAAAATCTGTGAAAATTGTAAAGCATTATTGGCCTATGGATATGAGTGCTAGAAAGAATAGGAACAAATCTGACTTGAATTGAACAGTGTGAGAACTGTAAGAGTTTTGCTTATGTTTATTAGTGTTTGTTTACATATAGAAAGAAAAGGAAAGAACAAGAATTGCCAATGGAAAGGCAAAAGGATATAGATTGTGTTAATATGTTTGACATGAAATAAGAATGGAAACTATGGGAACTATTGCCCATGCTTATGATTGCCTCTACCAAGATAGACCAACGGAGATAGTAGAAACTGCAGACGAAAGTGAATCATTAGAGGCTAGAAGTGATTGGTTAGAAGGAATGGTGGAAGCTTTAACTGAACTAATGAGACAACTGACACAGAAATATTTATATGAAAATTAGGAAATGCACACTTTTAACTGTATATATATATATATATATTGTGAACATGCACTTTGATTTTGGATGCTCCTGAGAATTAACCTACTGAATAAATATGAGTGAAATTGCTTGTCATTAGGTGGTGTGTTTCATCAAATACGAAGGCCGAATCACTATTGCTACTTTTTCTTGATGATTGCCTATGGGAAACTATGACAACATGAATGTGTTTACTGTTAGCTGTTACATAGACTGATTGAACTTTAATTGTAGAGTACCCCTGAGATTTATTGATTGAATGAAATTTTATATGCGATGCTTCGAAACTATACGATATTAATAGATCACACTTGTTATGAAAAGGTTTGGACTTGTAATTTTGCCACTTTATTGGGTTAGTTCTTTACACTGTATATAGACATTTTGATATAAACTATTATGCATGACACCTTGAATTATGTTGGCAATAACTAGACACTGGAACTTAGTCTAAATGGTCGTGACAAGAAGTTCTGCGTATATTGCGTATATTGACTTTTCTTGGAATCTGGTAAGGGACTAATGACATGGATTGCGATTTTTCTTCCTATCAATTGCTTTTACAGAATAAAACACACTAGTTTATGAGATTTGATAGACTGTTAAGAACTGTTTGGGAATTTGTTTACTATCTTATCAAACTGATCTGGTCTTGTCCTATGAAATACGACTTTGACAACGATATAATAGCTGATATGATTTTATGAACCGAGGAACTGAAGTATATATGTTGAATACTTTGTTAATTCAAGAACTTATCGACTTTTGTCATCACAGTGCATGTCCTTCGTAAAAAATGAATTACTGATGATTTTTGATGAGAACTGTTTATGTGTAATTGAAAATTGCATATGGGGGCTCTGTGATCAAATGTGTTTGATAGCATTCGCTTATATGAAATGGTTAAACGACATGAATTAATCTAACTATATGAATAAGCTTGTGTGACATCTGTGGGAAATGAACCGATTCACTCATTCTGAATTGCATGTGAATGAACTAAATTGACTGTGTTTTTGAGATGTTATGTACGTCTAGAACTAGGATTTCGGTGAAATATCGTGATAAGTCAATGACATGTAAAGTAGAATAGGAAGAACTATCTGAACAAAGGAAAACTGGAATGATAAAAAGGGGCAGAAACTGATTTATGATCTAACAAAAGGAAATGCTTTTTAAGGGCGGATATTTGTTTTTACCCCAAGAAAGCACCTTATCATTATACTATTTATAACTCTAAATATGATGCCGAATCTGGTATAATCTGGATCTGATTTTTGACTTTCTCTTTGGATGTAAATACTTTTGCTCGGAATGACGGTTATCATATTTGTTTCTATTACCTAGATTACTAAGCTCATGACTGTATGACTATGTAACTAGCTTGGGATGTCCCGAATGGAAATTGTATAACATACGTAATTGTGAAATTGTTGACTTTATGCCTAAGCGAATTGATTATGACTGTTGGAACGAAATTTACTTTGGTTGCAAATGACGGGGCAACATTTTGTTTGATTTGCTCTGGTAGAACTTCTATCTGACTAGATATAACCAAATGATTGGATTATACTTGCTAAGAGAATGGCTAGACTCAGAACTTGAATCCATCTGAATACTTGACCCATTTGAAAATAGACTATCCGAGTTATGTACATTTTTGACTCGTGACCATTATGAATACTGCGATGACTTAATAACATATGGTCTATCGGTATGATTTTAACATAAGTCTAGTATGCTTTTGAGAACTAATAAACTGAAAATAACTTATAAAGTTGAAAGAACCCATGTCTGATTTGATTTTGGCTTATGGAAAAAAAGAAAGCAAATTGTGAATTGGTTACGAATGAACCTTACTTGACCTCATGAGAATTGTCAACAAGTATCCGAACACTTACCTTTGATTGGGAATATATGCCTTACTATAGGAAATTGTGTGAACATCTCATAATTAGAATTGCACACCAACGTCAGACTGATCTAGTCATGAATACCTGTGAATCATGGCAAAAAAAAAAAAAAATTTATGTTATAGATGAATTGAATTGTCTAAGTCAGGTAAGTGATTGTTTTAGAGAATGGGTGCTTCTGTGAAACCGTATTGAGAATCTGGTAGTGTGAACAGTCGTTGAACTTTTACTTTAAACTGATTGAGAACATATGTATTGGGATAGAAATTGACTATTTCAGCAATATCAGATTTTGCGAGTTATGCAAAGGACTATATGAATTATCTGCACCATATGAGTAATTACGATGTTACTGTTACTATCTTGAGGCCGTTTGATTCAAAGACTGGTTACCTTCATATTAACGTACTTTGAATGTGATATTATAGAACTTGGTGATAGTAACTTAATGTGGTTCTAAACTGTGACTACCAGGGAGTGTAAAAATTTTGTAGGCAATATGATTGACTACTACGATTTTGCTTTCACTGACATGGGATGATTATGTGGAGTTGTTTTAGAATTCTACATGATTGAAATGGAATATTGAACTGATTAATCGAATCAAACTGTGGGTTTGCTTTTTATGTTGATGCCTTCCGAGTGACTGTGATGAATCGTGGCATCGCATACTGGATTGACCTGTGAATTGTTAATTGATTGAGGAATGAATTGAACATCTGTGACAGAATTGAAAAATAATATAGGACTGAGATAACTGAACCAGACTTGATACATGGGAAGATACGTTTGGATGACCAAACTTCTTAAGGTGGGAAGACTGTAACGGCCCCAAAATACGTGGGAAAATTACCTTGATTTTATTATGAATTAATATAATTTAAATTGGAAGTATCTGTTTGACTTGGGAAAATATCTGTTGGGGCTATAACTTTAGAATTGAAATTAACGACCTTAATAGGTTCAGAAACCGAAATTGAACACATGGATGGATTAATCGAAATATTTGGAACCATTTAGGGTGTTTAATTGAAAACTAATTCTGTCTGATTCGCTAAGTAGTGTTTGGGCAACCCTTATTAGTTTAGTCACATATATAGATATATATGTGGTATATTGAGCTCAACACTTATCCTTTTAAAAGAGAAACAAAAATCTGAGAGAGAGAGTGTCACGACCCAAACCCGCCTCTGTAGGTTAGGCATCGCAACCGACCAGTAATTCGTGGATTACCAAAGGCCTCTGAACAGATAAGCATATAGTAAGGGGCTGCGGAAGCGATAGTACAAAATAGACAAGGTCCAATGAGCTGTGATAATGTACATGAGATAGAACATTTCAAAACTTATTTATATAGACATAAACATGCCAGTCAAAGGACACCACTATTTACAAAGTATTTACAGAATGTACTTTTCAAGACCTGACTTTACAAAACAGTCATAGAGACTAGCATGAATATAAAAACAACCATATAACGAGACTTCAATCGGAACCTCCTCGGGAGACACAACAGTTGGCTGACAAAAACAGAACAGAAGGCCGTCAACTCTGGCCCTGGTCACTTGCAAGCTCACCTACATACATAATATAAACTGTGAGCGGAAGCCCAGTGAATAATAACAGAGTAAAGGGGTTTTATGAATGATGTCCAGCACAAATTATGATCCAGTATTTAAATCAGAATATATTCAGACTTCAAAATAGAAATAGATTTAGATACACACTCATGTTCATATTCAGATTTTGCATAAGATCAAACGTGGTACACCCATTAGCTATCAGATCAATTTGGTCCAGAGACCCACATGCATAGTTGGTACCAACGACCATAAAGATCCATATCTTGCGTGTAAGTAGCCATGGTATTGTTACCCCCAGGCAAGGGCCACGTGCAGATTGGCCGTGGTATTGTTATCCCCCATGAGGCGTCTGATTAGCATGATATTGTTACCCCCGGGCGAGGGCCACGTGAACTAAGGGTGCCACAAATACTTTTTAGAAAATTAGACATTCATTCATAATTCGTAAGATAGCATTTCAGAAAACAGATCATACCATACCAGTCAGAAAATACTTAAGTTAAACATAACTTTACAGAGTTATTACTTACAGTGGCCCTTGAGATAGATAGACGGAATAAGCTTGGTCAAACGGTACGTGGCACGTGACTTACACAACACATAACAGATGCACATTTGAAACACACGTTCTAAATGTACAAAACTTATTTCGTTGGCTCTTAGTGTGTTTCTAATCTCTTATCCTCATTATGGGGTCTTAAACATGGCCTAGGAATGCCTAGGATGGAATGAGGATACAAAAATGCATTGAAAACCATTTTTCAAATTTTGCTGAAGATAAGGTCCACGCTCGAGCGTGGCTTTCCCCGCTCGAGCGAACATGCAGACAATGAAGCGCGCCGGCGTGGACTTCACGCCGGCGGTCGCAAACTTATGAAAAAGTGCTGGATGCAAGAAATTCACGCTCGACGGGCGCTCGACCCTCGCTCGAGTGTGTGACACAGACCCTCGCTCGAGCGTGGCTTCCCTCACTTGAGCGGACTGCAAAACACACAAACTTCTGGGTATACGCATTACACGCTCGAGCGTGACTCTCACCGCTCGAGCGGAAGTATATGTACTCAGGCTTCACGCTTGAGCGTGAAAGCCCCCGCTCGAGCGTGGGTCAAATTTCTGGAAAATCCAAATTGACCTCCAAGCATGAAACTCAACCTTTAAGCCTTCAAAACTCATTTTTTGGGGCCAATATTTGAGGAAACATATAATAACTCATAAAACAACATGTATTAAAAATCATTTCAAGAAATCATGGCCCAAGAGCAACCCAATTTGTGCAAAATCAATATGAACTTTATGAATATGCTATTAATTCAACATGCAAGAACCTCTTTGAATTCAAACCCTCCAAAACATAATCAAACTTGATAATTTGATGGAAAACAAGTTGAATGACCATAATGTGGGTGAAATTAACACATGCATGGAAGAAATCTTAGAATTCAAACTCAAAGCATGGAAATTTATGCATGCATGCATGGATGGACTCTCAAAACCACACTTTGAGCTAAATCCTGACTTTAAATACCAATTTCACCATGACCCTAGCAAGAACAACTCACATTCATAATTTAAAATGAGGAATTCTCTACCTTTAGGTCTTTAATTTCAAGCTTAGTAGCCTAATCTTCCAAGTTGTCTTTAATTCTTCTAAGTTCAAGCAAAATTCTAGATGAACTCAATCTTGTTCTCCTATTCTCTCTCTCTCTCTCTCTCTCTCCTACGGTTTGGTCTCTCAATGGATGATAAAAAGATGCAACCAAATGTATGAATTAAGTCTCAAAGTTGCCTTAGGTAATGGGCCACTCAATGGCAATTTGGTAATAAACTTAACCAATGCAATTTAATCTAATTTGATCATACCAAATCAAATTAATTAAATCTACCATAAAATCACATATATTCTAACTAGTATGAAACACTAATCAATTTCGAAATCGGGCGCCGATAAGACTTTCAATTCGCAGTTCAAAGTCTAAACATGAACAGATCATTTTATGGCAAACAGATAGAAACGCAAAGATAATGCAATACATATGCAAATTAATTCCGGATTCCTTCTAAATTACTATTGGGCATAAATAATCATGGTTTAGCATTAATCGGAGGTCGGGGTTTTTACAGAGAGAGATAGAAAACTCTAGAGAGTTTGAGAGAAGAAGAGGAGAAAGAAAGAAGAGAAAGAGGAAACTCAAGTTTGGCTTGGATTTGTCTAGAGTGAGCAAAAACAAGTGTTATTGGTAAGAATCTAACTCTTAATCTTGAAGATCATATGATATAGAGGTGGATTTATGGATTATATAGAAGCTTTGTATGTATATTGCTAAGTGGATGTTTAATCTTTGCATACATTGCATCAATTCATGAGGTATTGTGTAGCAAGTACTTTTTCATGCATAGCTCTTGAGTTTTTCCATGAAAGTGGAGCTTGGAACCCTCAAATGTATATTGTCAAGTTTTGTTCCTTTTTAAGTATGTGGAGAAGTGGTTTGGAAATACTCTTAAAATCTTGGGAGACGCTTGTGATCCTCAGCTAGTCACTTGAAAAGATACAAACACTTTGGTCGGGGGTGCCGGAATTAGCACTCCAACGGACAAGTTAGTTCAGGCTCTCAGGATAGCTTGTTTACTAAGTTCAGTGAAGTGATTCGGCTCCCACAATTGCCCCCCGAACTCCCTATTGACGGTAGTTAATCGGCGTGTTTAGTCATGGATTGGAAAAGTTAAAATAGGTCAGGCAGCTTCGCGTACCCCAATATAGATGTCAGAATGCGCACACCTTTTCGTTCATCATTACGTTTTCCCGCCTCAATCGTGCGTTTCGCATTTATTGTGATTTGAAATTTCAGTCATTTCTAATGCACAGTTCGTCGAGTATTCGAGACTCTTAGACCACCAGCGGATATCCCTTCTCTGACTCGCATTTTCTGCAACTCTTCTCCGTCTACCCTCGTCTCCGTTTAATCTTCGTAAGTCTTCTTCTCTCTTCTTTACGATTCTATTTTCTGTTTGTCATTTTGATTTCGGCGAAACCTTGAATCCTTGCGAACATGGCTAAACACTTGAAAGACCTCCTTTCCGAGGGTCGTATTTCCGGATTCCGGAGACATTTTTCCATTCCCGACGACGTCCACTTATCTCTTGTAACGAACAGTACCCTTGATATGGAGAGGGAGGATCAGAACACGATCGTTTTCCCTCTCTTATCCATAGCGGAGGGCGGAGTCCGTTTTCCCCTACACTCATTGCTTAGGGCCGTCATTCGCTATTGGAGTCTGATTCCTTCTCAATCCAACGTAAATTTCTTTCGAATCATCATGGGGGTGATTGAGTTGAACTGACGTCTTAGGATCAACCTTGGCATTCCGGCGATTCGGCACTGCTACGCTTTGGCCAAATCTTCCGGTCGGCTGGGGCGATACTTTCTCAGGGCCAAGGACATTGACCATCACTTGATAACCATGCTTGCCAATTCTGGTAAGAGGGTTGACGACGTAATGGTCAACGTCCAAGGTAATTGGGAGTTCGGTGAAGGCGAAGACTGCCTAGATCCTATTCCCAGATGAAAGGGTGATCCAGGTTGACGTGTAATGCCTTGTGTTTGTTGACTTACCCTTTACTCGGCTTTTTTCCTTTAATCACCCCTTGTTCTTTGCAGGTAACAGATTGAAGAAGATTCTTCCCTCAACCGACAAGGCAGTCCTTGAGGAGATCAAGTCTGCGCTCAGATACTTCTGCCATCCAAACATACAAAAGCAAGGGAGAGCGGCTCACATAATCCTCCGATATAAACCTACTTATACTACATTCTCGGCTGCGGAAGCCATTCCAATTCCATCCGGCGATCAACAGCTTTCGGCTTTTATCTTTCCCAGCTTCAAGAGCCTTAGGCAAATTGGCCTTGAAGATTCGGATTCGAGGGCAGAGGCTGAGCTGGTGGTAGAGGTAGTTGCCGAACCAACCAAAGAGGTTGCTGAGGAGGTTGAAGAGGTCGACGAAGCGATACGCTTGGTGTTTGAGGCTGCCGGACTTAACCAGCCTTCACCGTCCACTTCGGGTTGGGCAGAGTTTTCGTCTAGAGATATTTTTGCAAATTTGGGGGACCTACCCGACGATATTTTTGAAGCTATGGCCGGGAAAAGCCTTACGCAGATGGCGCAAAAGAAAAATGCCGAGCGAAGGGGTGCTCGAAAGAAGGCCGAGGCCACCCATTCTAAGCCCACCTTGATTAAAACTTTCGTACCCATTATTGAAGAGACGATTCAGATCGCTAAGGCCGAAACGGGGGAAGAGGTTGAGGAACAGGTCATTGATGAACAGCTGATTCCGGAGGAGCAGGGCGAAAAGTGTAGCGCCGAAGGAGAGGCTGGGTCAGAAATTAACCTTGCTTCCAAACGGCCTCGTTTAGAAGAGTCGGACGTTTCTGCGCCTTTTATTGTTCGGCCTAAGATCAAAGATACGCCGATCTCCTCCAATGCTTCAGCTATTGAGGATCTAGCCGTGGCGTTGAGCCTGGCGGCTTCAATTTCCTTGCCGGCTGACGTTGCAGCCTTTCGCGCCGTGCCGGATGTTATGGCCGTAGCCCTATCTGCGCAGTCGGCGTTTCTGGTCAGTAACCATCTCAAATTCTCTTGACTTTGTTTTCATTAAAGATATCTGACGATCCCAACTTGTTTTGTAGACTGTTGGCAGGATCGTGGACCTAGGCCGCCGTCTCCATGATGCCCTCGGCAGAGTTGATTGTTTACAAGCGAAGGTGGACGGTCAAAAGAGTAGGGCCGAATTTGAAAGGATGAGAGCCGCGATAGAGAGTGCCCGAGCTGAAGCAGAGAAAGAGAGGGCTTACTCAGCTGAACAGTTCCGCTTTGACGCTGAGAGTAGGGCAAATACGAGCGAAGAATCGCTCAAGTTAGCCAAGGAGGCGCTTGCCGAGGCGGAGGTTCAGTTAGCGGAGCTCAAGGTCGCCAAGGAGAAAGCTGATTCTGAAGCTTCTGCGACATTTGAGACAGGAAAAAGCGCCGCCTTCACGGAATATGTAGATGAAGTCCCTCGATTCGAGAATCGGGGGTTCAAACATGAATGGCTCAAAGCCCTTGCTGTCGCTGGAATTACATTGGCCTTGCCAATTCCCTACAAGCAAGTGGACGTTGAGCCACTTGAATTTGATCCCGAGGATTGATATGGGAGTCATCTTGATTTTTTTTAAGTGCTTTTGATTTTGATGTAAGTGATTTTTTTAAGTGCTTTTGATTTTGATGTAAGTTTTTGTTCGGTAGACTTTTGTTGGCTCAGGCTAATTTTCATGTATAAATTGGTTACTATTTGCACTCAATTTATTAATGAAAACTGCCTTGGTATTTCTCCACTACTAGCTCATGGTTTGTGAAGTTATGTTAATGAAGAATACTTTGCCTTTCACGAATTTGGATAAAATCATTGCTGTGTTTGAGCTTTCAGAAATTGAATATCCTATGACAATATTGAATTATCATTCATGTGCCGCGTATTGTGGGTACTGAGCCGAATCGATTGATGAATGTGCCCTTGCCCCAGGCGGTGCATGATCATTTGGGCGCCGGATGAAAGACCTTAAGAGTTGCGATCGATTCATGAGCCAGATGGGGTACATAAGCCGAATAGATTGATTAATCTGCCCTTGCCCCAGGCGATACGTGATCATTCGGGCGCCAGGCGAAATGACCTTAAGTACATAAGCCGAATATATTGATTAATCTGCCCTTGCCCCAGGCGGTGCATGATTATTCGGGCGCCATATGAAACGACCTTAAGATTTGTGATCGATTCATGAGCCGGTTGGGGTACATAAGCCGAATAGATTGATTAATCTGCCCTTACCCCAGGCGGTGCCTGATCATTCGGGCGTCGGATGAAATGACCTTAAGTACATAAGCCGAATAGATTGATAGGTGGTGTATGGTCATGTAGGTGTCGGATTCATGGATCGGCTGGGGCACTTAATCCGAATAGATTGATTAATCTGCCCTTGCCCCAAGCGGTGCATGATTATTCGGGCACCGTATCAAATGACCTTAGGAGTTTTGATAGATCTGTCTGCCTTTGCCCCAAGTGGGTCGTTCCAATCGGCGCCGGGCGATTGAGGTTTTTTACAATTAATGAGATTGCCTCGAGGGTGCTGCCTCTATAAAGGATAAATGATTAAAGGTAAAACTTTTATAAGCATAGTAGACAACTGACTCCAGCATTTGAAGGTATCGAGTGAATGTCGAACAGACTTTTCTTTAACAGCAGAGGGGAAGCGAGGATGCTGGCTAAGCTGGGTAGAGACATGAATCGAGGTAATGACCCTTCGCGCCTGAGGCGTGGAGTTCGAGGATCGAGAGAGGCGGTCTCCTCGGCGTCGAAGCAGTCGCCCAAAGGGACAAGCGATCATGAGGCGTAACTTCTCAACGTTGAGTCGAGAGGGGATCTGAGGCAAATCTGCGCCCATTAAGCTTCGCGGTACTTGTGGGGAATAGACCCATGACAGAGGCGAACTCGATCGTTCGAGACCCAAATGTAGCGGTCGAGTTTGCTCGACAAATTTTTCCTCCTGAGGTTCAGCAGTCAATGGTAGGTCGTCAGGACTATGAAGTATATCGCGAAGGTGTTCACGGCGGTGAAGAGTACCTGCTTGCCTGAAATCGGCATCTTGATTCTTGTATTGCCCGCCGAGAAATGGAGAAGAAGGAGGAACGTATTCGAAATTTGGAGGCCTACACGGAGGCCGCTGAGTGCGAGTTAAGGAAGGTCAATGCGGCTCAGGCTCAACTTGCTAGGCAGGGAAACCCAATCGTGGAAGAGAGGGTTACCAGTTGGCTCATCAGTTCCGCGCTTGCCGATCGTGAGACGGCGAGTATGTTCGCAATGGAGAACACGAAGGGAAGAGCCTATGAGAAAGGTTACCATGAAGGCCGAAAAGTTGGAATCGAGAAGACCAAGGAAAAACTTGCCGAAGAAGTT
Organism: Camellia lanceoleosa; assembly: GCA_025200525.1. Lineage (NCBI taxonomy): Eukaryota > Viridiplantae > Streptophyta > Magnoliopsida > Ericales > Theaceae > Camellia > Camellia lanceoleosa. The sequence goes on along the minus strand of CM045761.1, from coordinate 131,612,742 downwards.
TGCCGATGTGAGAATCGTAGATTTAGGCACGGTTGGATCAAGGCATCGCAAGCCGCAGAAGCTCTTCGAGCGGCAGGCATTGATTCGGCATCGCCACTCTACCACAGTAAACATTTTTCGTTTTCTGCTTTTGAAGTCAAGAAGAATGACGATAAGGGTGACGCCGTATAAGTATATTTATTGTAAGGCTGAAACGCAACTCACGTTCAAAACTATGTAATTTATTGCTTGTTTTGTTGAATAAAAAACGTTCTGTTACAAATATTTTATTGCAGTTCGTATTCGGTATGTATGTGTTTCGTTTTATTGTTTTTGAATGAATGTATAAGCGTTGACCGGCAAGGTCAATCCATACTTCATAGCCGTTTAATCCTGACTGGGGCTATTGTAACTTGAAGAAGCCGAAAGCTAGCGGGTAGAGTGGCTTTGGCAAATTCAACTCGGCTCGGGGCCTAGATTTTTAGCCAGTGCACGTGTTTCAAAAAGTCGTTTGGATTACTACGCCGTGGCGAATGTCAACCAATGTTTTTCTCATGGAGTTTAGAGTTAGTGAAATTGCCTCGGGATTAGGGCCTCGAGATCGCTGCCAGTATTGAAAATAAAAGGAGTGGGCGCTTTGCGCAGATAAACAATCGCTTATGTGAAGTGGATAAGTGGGGATGTTAGTTAGAGGCTGGAGTTCAGCCGAACTTGGTGTTGCCATGGATCGTGGCAAAGGATCCATCCGTATGGGAAGTAGGGCGTCCGAAAGTTGGCATGAATCTTCAAGTCGTCGAAGCAGATCACCCCGAAAGGAAAGGCAACGACCGTTGGGTTTATCCCTCATTGTCTTGGATCTTTGCCTTGACATTGTCAATGGTATCAGGGGAGGACTTGGGCACAGTTGGCTCAAGGCATTGCAAACCGCGGAGGACTTCCGGGTGATGGGAGTTGATTCGGCGTTGCCGCTTTACCAATGCGTCTTCTCCCATTTTTAGCTTTTGAGATCGGACATGGGTATTGTAATGCTCCAATGCAAGTTGTGTTTATGTAACAACTGTCTGATTAAATAAAAATTGTAATGCTCAAATGTGAGTTGCGTTTATGTAACAACTGTTTGATCGAATAAAAAGCTTTATTTCATACATTTGTGTCTTACTCTGAATTTTTGATATGCTCAGTTAAGGACCTTATTTACGTCTTGCTTTGAATTTTTTATATGCTCAGTGAAGCACCTTATTTCTGATGTTGGCGAGTTTTGTTTTGTTCGTGCCAAAGGGTACTCCGACTCCGGAGGCTTAATCGGCCCTACGGTGTCATGCACCGAAGAGGGCTCCGAATCCGGAGACAATGTGGCCAATCGCGATATCTATGAAGGGCGCTCCGAATCTGGAGACTTAATCGGCCTTAAGGTGACATGCACCTAAGGGGGCTCCGAATCCGGAGACTTAATCGGCCCTAAGGTGACATGCACCAAAGGGGGCTCCGAATTCGGAGACTTAATGTGGCCAATCGTGATATCCACGAAGGGCGCTCCGAATCTGGAGGTTTAATCGGCCCTAAGGTGACATGCATCTAAGGGGGCTTCGAATCCGGAGACTTAATGTGGCCAATCGTGATATCCACGAAGGGCACTCCGAATCCGGTGGCTTAATCGGCCCTAAGGTGACATACACCTAAGGGGGCTTCGAATCCGGAGACTTAATGTAACCAATCGTGATATCCACGATGGGCGCTCTGAATCCGGTGGCTTAATTGGCCCTAAGGTGGCATGCACCTAAGGGGGCTCCGAATCCGGAGACTTAATGTGGCCAATCGTGATATCCACGAAGGGCGCTCCGAATCCGATGGCTTAATCGGCCCTAAGGTGACATGCACCTAAGGGGGGTCCGAATCCGGAGACTTAATCGGCCCTAAGGTGACATGCACCTAAGGGGGGCTCCGAATCCGGAGACTTAATCGGTCCTAAGGTGACATGCACCAAAGGGGGGCTCCGAATCCGGAGACTTAATCGGCCCTAAGGTGACATGCACCAAAGGGGGCTCCGAATCCGGAGACTTAATGTGGCCAATCGTGATATCCACGAAGGGCGCTTCGAATCCGGAGGCTTAATCGGCCCTAAGGTGATATGCACCTAAGGGGCTTCGAATCCGGAGACTTAATCGGCCCTAAGGTGACATGCACCTAAGGGGGGCTCCGAATCCGGAGACTTAATCGGCCCTAAGGTGACATGCACCAAAGGGGGCTCCGAATCCGGAGACTTAATGTGGCCAATCGTGATATCCACGAAGGGCGCTCCGAATCCGGAGGCTTAATCGGCCCTAAGGTGATATGCACCTAAGGGGGCTTCGAATCCGGAGACTTAATGTGGCTAATCGTGATATCCACAAAGGGCGTTCCGAATCCGGAGGCTTAATCGGCCTTAAGGTGACATGCACCTAAAGGGGGCTCCGAATCGTCGTCATGACGAGCGTCACAATGGGGTTTGTGAAATGGATTGAACGACAAAGAAAGATGGTTTGCATTGCAGAAGTGAAATATATACAAGTATCAAAGCCCATAGGTCGAGTCAGTGATAGGGTTTTCATAAAATTGCCGCTTGTGCTGATTGGGGGGAGCCACGGATCTCTTCAATGCCATGGGCTGTCGAAAAGCGCACGAGCTGATGATAAGTGCTTGGAACGGCTTTCATAATATGTATCCAGGTTCGCCCCATGATGACATTATACGGCGAATGGAGCTTTACGACCAGGAATTCTACTTCGACCGTTCTGGAGTCCGCTCGGACAGGTACTATGATATTTTCTAACGGGTATTCGGGATTCATATTAAAGCCGAACAATGGATGAGGCGCCGGAGATAGATCTGACTCATTGAGGCCGAGTTTGATGAAAGTTTGGTAATACATAACCTCTGAAGTACTCCCCGGGTCTATGAGAATTCGTTCAATGGTGAACCGGTTTATGCGTAATCTAACGACCAACAGATCAATATGGGAAGCTGTTGTGCCACTAAGGTCGGAGTCATTGAAAGTAATTATCGGAGCCTCTTTGGGCCATTCAGTCGGAATACATTGCTTCTGGGGGATTGGATGCGATTGAATTATGTGCACGGTTGGGGGTGCATGCAGGTTGTAGATCACATGGATCACGGCAAGTGGAGGAGAGTCCTGCCTTAAGGCTAGTGCCTTGGTTGGCTTTCCCTTTCTCAATACTGTTGCAGTCGGCCATCTTGCACCAGTTCTTCCAGGTGATCTTTTAATGCGTAGCAACTCTCTGTTTCGTGGCCGTGATCTTTGTGATATTCGCACCGCCTATCCCTTCTTCGCGTGTCAGGCGGCCCCACCATCTTTGACGGCTATTTGAAGAATGGAAGGTGTTGGACTTTGGTCATTATTGCGGTGATTGGTTCTGACAACTCTGTGTACTTTTTGTCGGCATGCCTTGAATGTCTGCTGTCGACTTGCAGTTGCTTATTCGTCCGGTGGGGACATTGATCGCTTGATCGGCGAGAATCCCGCCTTTTATCTCGTTTAGCGCATTGTTAAGGCTCTGGGCTAGGAGGTGGCACGGAACTTATTGGTTGTGCAATTTCAGGGGGGGCCATTTTTTTGGACATTTGGCCGGCTTTTATTCTCAAGGCATCATCTTCCACTTTGCAATACTCCTCAACTTTTTTCATCAACGCCCAGACTGTTTTGGGGGGTCTTCTGGTCAGGGAACTGCGAAGAGGACTATCAGGATGTAGTTCCATTTTGAAGGCGGTGATGGCCATGGAGTCATTGCAAGCGTCGTCGACGAGGTTGAAGCATTCCCAATAGCGCGCCGAATACGCTCTGAGCGTTTCTCCTAACTGAATCTGCATAGCCCAGAGAGAGTCGGCCTGCTTCGGCTGTACCTCGTTGGTGATGAACCTGGCCCTGAAGGACTTCTGTAATTGATGGAAGCTTTTGATAAAGGTCGGCTCCAGCTTGTAATACCACCTGACAGCTAATGGCCCCAGGCTGTTGGGGAATATTCGGTACATGAGGGCTTCGTTGTCTGCATGCAATGTCATGGCCTCCTTGTAATGACAGATATGATCAGTGGGGTCTGATTTGCCATTGTAAAGAGTGAATGACGGAGCTTTGAACTTCTTGGGCAGGGCTGCCCTTGCAATCCGTCGGACAAAAGGATCGTGCTGGTCTTCTTCGTCTGAACTGCTCCACCTGCGCTTGTTCCTTGTATGTAGACTCTTTTCGGAGGAGCTGGAAGTTTTGGATCGTCCCTTCTTGGTGAGCTCCGTGGGTAATGAGTTGGAGTCGCTATTGGTATCCTTTGGTCGGGCTCGAGGTCGTTGTCCACCGGCCCTCGGAGGTCATTCGGGATCTTGGCTCGTGGCTTCTTTCGATTTTGCGACTTCGAGGGCCAAATCTTGACGGCGACGTTCATTTTCAGCGATCATGTTCTCCAGCCTTTGTTCATTCTGCTTCGCTTGTTCCATGATCACCTGCATTGTCTCTTGCGCTGAGGTCGTTGGCGAATCGAAGTTCAAGGCATGTCTTGCAGCGATGGTTTCTTTTTCGAGCATATTTGCTGGAGTGAGGTCATCTCCCTGTGCGTTCTTGTCAATGGCTACCGGAGGATCTTCAGTCACGCCTACCATGTATGTATTTGAGTATTCCCACAGACGGCGCCAATTGTGGAGAAGTGGTTTGGAAATACTCTTCAAATCTTGGGAGACGCTCGTGATCCTCAGCTAGTCACCTGAAAAGATACAAACACTCTGGTCAGGGGTGCCGGAATTAGCACTCTGATGGACAAGTTAGTTCAAGCTCTCAAGATAGCTTGTTTACTAAGTTCAGTGAAGTGATTCTTACATACCTACTAAATATGTTGTTCCTGTATTTATACCTGTTTCTCTCGATCCTTGGGGCCAGGGCCTACTTTTTGATCATTGTCCTTTACATTATCCGGCTCCAATGCTACACACTTATTCGGCCCAAATATTGTATTCGGCCCCTCTATTCTCGCCGGATACAGCTGATTATTATCAGCCTTATATTCCTCGCACCTTCTGCCTTTGTCAATTATTCGGCTCCCACAAAGTACAAATTGAGTTTTGTTTTGCATATATGATTTGTTTATGAAGTTAGACATACTAAATTTGGCATGTTTTTTAAGGGTTTTGGGTTTTAATTTGTATAAATTGAAGTTGGATTTGAAAAGGGAGGGTTTCAAGGCAAAAGCAAGATTTTCAGACTGAAATTTTACCTAAACGACTCGAGCGGCTAGGGCCACCGCTCGAGCAGCCAACCCCTTTTTGGCCAAAATTGCACACTATTTCACCACCGCTCGTGTGGCCAAACAGGGCAGTTTTTCGGTTTCATTTTTATTCCATTATTCTGACTACCGGGCCTCCGTTTGCATGGTTTTCATGTGTTTTTGTTATGTTTTTGCATATCATGGAATTGAAGAATGAATGGACATGCTTGAATAACGAAATAAATGAAGTAACGAATTAACTAAACTGAGAAAGAACCAACTGAAGGAATAAGAAGCCATGTGTATTGTGATTGTATAATGATAAGATATGTATTGTGCTATATGCATTGTGATTGTAGGTTGTGAGTTAAGGACGGCACAACCGTTTCTGGATGCTACTGTGAGTAACAACTTATATATGTATTTACTAACTAATATGATATACTCTCTTGAACATTTTTTCCTTAAATAACTGAATGATTGTCTATTCTTCTGAAATGTAATGTGGCTTCCATATGTTCACGTGGCCCATACTCGGGGGTAACAATACCGTGGTATATGTTCGTATGTTCATGTGGCCTTTGCTCGGGGGTAACAATACCGAAGCCTATGTTCATGTGGCCCTTGCTCAGGGGTAATAATACCGAGGTCTATGTTCATGTGGCCTTTGCTCAGGGATAATAATACCGTAGCTTATATTCATGTGGCCCTTGTCTAGGAGTAACAATACCATGGCTACATGTGCACAGAGATCTTCGACTGTACCAATTGCAACAACCGTACTGGTATGCTTGTACTGATATGACTGTCTACAAGTATTGGCATGACGGTTGACACGTATTGACGAGATAAGCTAGAAATACAAGTATTGATATGACTGTCTACAAGTATTGGTATGACGGGTGACACGTATTGATGAGATATGCTAGAAAGTTTTGATTTAAGAATCACTGATGAACTGAATTGTTTGAATTACTAATTTGGAACATCATTAATTACCCTTTTACCTTGTTGTTATTCACTGAGTTTTAGCTCACTGTTTTTATGTATATGTATAGGTGAGCATTCTAGAGGACAGGTTTAGAAGGGGGTCTTTAGCCGAGCCACCGTTTCGAGTGCCTCTGAGTTGGGGCTAGGCTTGGAAGGCCGTTGTCAAGATTTTGATTATGACGTACACTTTTGACCCATGCATATGTTTTGTATAAGATATGTTATACATTATGTAATGTAAGTAGGTAAATTAACGTTTTTGCATGTCAATATTTATTTATATAGATACACAGCTCCTTGGACTATTGGTGCTTTTGTTTATTGCTTCCGCAAGCCCCGATTATTTTTGATTGTACAGAAAGGCCTTTGGTAATCTCGGATTACTAGTCGGTTACGACACTAAACCTATAGGGGTGGGTTTGGGTCGTGACAGAAACTTAGGTCGCTCGAGCAGTTTGTAAACTCTACAAAAGTACTGGTTACTAGATTTTTCCGCTCGATGGGCGCTCGACGATCACTCGGGTGTGTGACAGAGGTCTTCACTCGAGCGTGACTCTTGTCGCTCGAGTGGTCTGTAAAATGTTGTAAACTTCTAGGAGCATGAAATTTACACTTGAGCCAACTTTTGGTCGCTCGAGCGAGAATGCAAAACAAAGAGTGGTCGCTTGAGCGCAGGTTTTGTCGCTCGAGTAGAGAGGCAGAATCTGGAATTTCCAGATTGCTCTTCCAAGTTCCAAACTCACATTCAAAGCTGCAAATCATGTTCTTTTGGGCCAAAAACTTAAGGAAACACTTGTAAACTGATAAAACATGGTGAATTAAAAATCATTTCGCAAAATTAAGCCCAAAAGCTTTATCAATTGTTCAAAACTCAAACTTGAAATTGTGAAAACATATCATACATTTAAGGATGCAAGTTCAAAGCTTTCAAAACATGATCAAATGAGGTGTTTAACTCAAAAACATGTTAAATTCCTAGAACAAGGCCAAAATGAGGATCTGCAAGAGGAAATTCTTTGAACTTAACTTCAAAATCATGAGAATTATGCATGCATGCATGATATACTTCGAAAACCATTTATTTAAGTTTGGTTCTTGCATTACATAGCTTAATTCTTTGAATTCAAGTGTTAAGTGACTTAATTCCAAAGCTCAAAGGTTGAATTCTTACCTTAGATGATCAATGATGCTCTAAATGATCAATTGTTTGAAGTTCCAAGCCAAACCTCCAAGTGCTCTAGCAATCCAGTTAATTTGAGCTCTCTCCCTCTCTCTCTCCCACGTTTTAAGCATGAAGATGAGGAAATGGAGGCATAAACTAAAGGCCTAAGTCAACAATGTGCCTTATATAGGCTTGATTAGTGATATATAATTAAAGGCTAATCAATTGATATTTTTAACTCTAATTATTTGGTTCCGAATCAAATTTTAATTGAACCTACCATAATGTTCTAAAAATTCCAAATAACTCATAAGTCAAGTCAATTTCGTGATTGAATGCTAATAAGGCCTTCAATTCGCAGAACCAAACAGAAACATAAACAGATATTCCTACGATAGACAGATAGAAACATAGATAGCGCAACACACATGCAATTAAGTCAGAATTTCATCTCAATTACTTATTAGGCTTATTTAATCATGGATTACCCGTTAATCATGGGTCGGGGTTGTTACAGATCCACTTGTTGAGTATCGATCAAATAATAGATATGACTATAACAACCTTTCCTCAGAAGTCGTTGGGTGCAACAACCCGACCCATAGTTAATGACTAATGCATGATTAAGGATGCCTAATGAGTAATTAAGACTAAATTCTGAGCAATTGCATGTGCATTGTGTTAATTTGGATTTATATCTGTCTGTCGTTGTAGACACCTCATTTTTGACTGTCCTCAAGACTTGGACGTCGTCATTTGTGCACTCGATGATTGTGCTTGTTTGTGTTCGTTTTGAGCGCCTGAAGTTCTCAGCGGAACGCCTTGTCTTTGAGCCTCTAAACCTTGTCTGTTTTGTGCTTGTGTTTGGACCAAGAGCTTGTTGCCTCTTGCCTGGAAGAGAGGGTAACCTGTAGGCCAGCCCTGGGATCTGTCGGCCATGACTTGTTCCTGTCGGCTACCAGTGGTGGCCGGCGACCATTAATCAGTTTTTTTAAATATTTGTTTGCCAGCCGTGCCAGCTATTGCTCACTGAATTGCATCTTCATACACATGTATGGTAGGATGTATACAAGCTCAAACCTTGTTTTTCTATATATAGGGAGGTGCCTCCTCCATTTTGGAGGTTTAGACATTTTTGGACCAAAATTTCTCTCTCCCTAAGCTCTCTCTCTCACTTAATATTTTGTTCTTCATAGTTAGTTTTCTCTAGATTTTTGCACTTCAACCCTTAACCAAACATTCTCACCTTTGAGTTGAGGTCCCTTGGAGTCTTGTTTGAGCCTTGGAAGGGGGTTTGAGCTTGAATTTGTGGCTGAAATTGTGCTTTGCTTCAAAGGTATAGAACTTACCTTGCTTATACTTGTTTTCAATACTAGTTTTGCCATCCTTTCTTACTATTTTAAGGCTGTTTTTGAAATGTAAAAAACTCTGTTTTTGAGGCATAAAAATGGTGGTTTAAGCCTTTGTGAGTTAAGGGTTGTCCACCTTTTTGGTTCCTTAGCTTGTTAAGTTTTTTGTGTTACTTTTCATCACATTCAAATCAAACTTTTTGGGCCTTTTAACCACTAAAATTCAGAGGTTTTTTAGTGACAAAAACCTTCTTTTGAAGTCTAAAATTGGAAGGGTTAGCCTCCCCTCTTTGTGCCCTGTTTGCATGCCTAGTTAGCTCTATGTGTTAGCATGTTTTTCTAGCTTAACTTAGCTTAATCCCAGCATGTTTTTGCCTCTGATTTGGACTGTTTTAGCTCTATTTTAGGCTGGTTGGGTCATATGAGTCTTGTTTTGCATGGTTGTAGTGTAAAGGGCTTCACTAGTTTGGTGTTTTAGGCCTTTAAACATCAGTTCCTTAAGTTGATTACATGTTTTAGTATTATTTTGCATGTAATTTCAGCACCTTAATCTTTGCAACCTCCCTCCATTCTTCACTCTTTTGTTTGCTTTGAAAGTGGTTTCAAACCATTTGTTTTCCTAAGTGTGGAATTGAGATATTGCACCTAATGGTTTAATCCCTTAGGGAGTTCATTACCAACAGTGTAATGCCTCTTTCATGCCCAAAGTAGCTTGTGGTTTGAGTCGTCTTTCCATTAGAGGATACTCGCCAATGGACTTAATCGATTAAAAAATGAATCGGTAATGTAAAATGAGTAAACAAAATGAATAAGTAAAAGAAGCAAGATAAGCATCTTTGTGTTGCATTGCATGTGTTCGAATCGAACGTTAATTTGAACATGAGGAAAATGGGATATTTCATACTCCAAGTGATGAAATGTGCCACTTTCCTTGGTCACCATCACCCTTGATCATGCATGATAGGGTAGTGGTCTTGTTGAGTCTTGTTTTGCACTCATCAAGCTTGTACAAGCTTGGTTCCTTAGCCATGATGCATGGAAAATGCTTGGTTGACGGTTTGAGGGCCAAGAGTTACACTCCTTTGAGCTTGTGTGATGATAAGGAGAGTAACAGTACAGACAAACCTTGAGAATACACTGCTTTGCCTCTGTTTGCTCTCTGTTGTAGCAAAAAAAGAAGTTCGGGGCAGGGGTAGCTGACTGGCCACCAATGGTGGCCGACGGCCACCATTGGTAGCCAACCGGCCATCAATGAAGAAAGTTGCTCAGTGTGTTCCTGAGGTGGAGCAGAGATGTTCTGGGAGTTAGCAGTACTGTTGGTGTTCAAAATGTGCAAACAGAGGCGTTCAATGGCAAGGCGGTGGCTTTGCGGGTGGAGAAACCGAGCATGCATGCATCCCTCACTTCCCGAGGCCATTTAATTGCTTTGTTTAGTTAATTAGTTAGTTAAAGTGTTTAGCTAATTAGTTCATTTTGTAATATTTAATTAGCTTAGAATAAGTTAGTTAAGTAGTTTTGTTTTGTAATAGTTAGCTTAATTAGCGTAGCTAGTTGGCTCTTGTTTCATTCGGACCCTCTTCCGTGAGGGCGTAATGTTGTAATAAGTGTGTGTGCGTGTGTGTGTGCATGTCTTCCAACCCTATGTCTTTCTCCCTTTTATTTAATCGCTTTTAATTTTAGATTAGGGACATTTTCAATTAGCATACCTTATGTTTGCATGTTTGCATCCATTCATTTGTCTTGCATGCACCGAGGCTCGACGCATCATTCGGACGGCATTGTCAATTTCAATACTTCTTTGAATACGTGTTTCAAAGCATGCTATCAAAGTGTTGCAAATACCATGATTAAGTAGCCGAGCCTATTTAGTTACATCATTGCATGTGTTGCATTAAGCATCTTGTATAGTTATGATCATGCATTTTTCTAAGTAGTTTTTGTTTTAACTTGGAGTACTCGGTGAGTTTTATGCTTTAGCATACTTGCATGAGTGTGATTTCCATATTGCCATGATTCGCATGCTTGCCATGAGGCTATGTGCTTAAATGCTAAACTGCTTGAATGCCTTTGGATGGAGGTTTGTTGTTTGAATTGGAACGATTCAACGAATGCGCGTTTTAAGCCGATTTTGAGTGGCAAATCATGTTTTAAGCCCACTATGTTTGGTGGGAAATCCGCATTTTTAAGCCCACTTGAGGGTGGCAAATTCAAACCATTTTCGAAAATAAACATGAGTTGAATTGTTCCATGTCTTACGACTAATCTATACTTGCTTGTGTGCGTCACATAGTAAAGCTAGTCTAAATAACCGGAATAAGAACATATGAGGTTTATAAAATGACATATCATGGTTAGTAGAGGCCGATCTTTGATCGGGTGAGCGGGGGTGCTCAATTCATGACCGTCCCCGCTCGTACCCAAGTTCCCGAGCCGAGGCAACTTTGGTGATAACGGACACGTGACCTTTGGCTCGAGTCAGGGTTTCCTAAATTTTCCCAATAATGAAATATTTAGGTGGTGACTTTGTAATTTGGCAAAGCAGTCCAATTTTAGCATTATTTGATTTAAAATCGATTTTTCAAGAAGATTTGTCGGATTTGGACTCTTTAGTGTTTATTAGTTCCACATTGCACTTGTGAGACTAGATTTAGAACCGCGGGAGTCCGAACTGTGAGGCTTTTCATTTCAAACCTTTTCGACAGGCGGGGTGCAGAAAAAGGCGAGTCCACAGTCGTAGAAATATGTGTCGGTATTTTTATTTTGGTTTGTGATTTGTAGGCCTTATCGGCATCCGATTTCAAAATTGTTTAAGTTTATGTGTTATTTGAGATTTTTAGAGTCTTATGGTAGGTTCAATTGAAATTTTAGAATAAATTTACTTAAACTTAAGCTAAGACTAATTAAGTGGCCTAACCAAGCCTATATAAGGCTTCTATATACACTCTACACTCCCATTTTCCTCATCCTTGGAGACCAACGTGAGAGAGAGAGAAGATGGAAGAAGAAATTGAGAAGCAACAAGGGAATTGCTAGAATTTGGAAAGAATTAGCTTGGAAATTCAAGGATTTGGCTTGGAATCTTAGTGAATGCATCACGTAGAGCTTAATTGAGAAGTTGAGGTATGGATTCAATACTTATTTTATGCCATTAGGCTTAATTTCATGTAAATGCAAAAGGAATTAAAGGTGTAGTAGCACTTGAATTAAGTTAGAATTGAAAGAATTTAAAAGTAATCATGCATGCATGCATATCTCATCATGTTTGAAGCAAATTATCAAAGGATTCTTGCATGCATGTGGTTATTTTAGCTTGGCTATGAGAATTCATCACATTCTACATCAATTTAGCTCATTTGATCATGATATGGAAGAGTCGAACTCAAGAAATGGCATGCATGTTATGTTCATATTATGTTGTTAAAGTTTCAAGTTTTGCTTTTATGTAATTCACATGCTTTTGGGCCTTGATTTTGCGAAATTGCTTTCAATTCTTGAAGTTTTATGAGTTTATATATGTTTTCTCAACTTTGGGTTGAAAAGGATGTGTTTTGGAAGGTTAAAGATGAGTTTGGAACTTGGGAGTGCAATATGGAAATCTTAGATTTTGGTTGCACAGTTCGAGCGGTGAACTCTGCGCTCGAGCGTAAAATACGAGTTCCAGAACTTTTGCAGAGTTTGAGGGTTTGCCCGAGTGAAGGAAGTTGCGCTCGAGCGATCACTCACTACCTTGGGCCACCACTCGAGCGTGGGAAGTTGAGCTTAAGCGTAAAATTCATTCTCCTAGAAGTTTGCAAAATTTTATAGACCACTCGAGCGACCAAGGTTGTGCTAGAGCGAAGTCCCTGTTCACTCAATCTCACGCTCGACCGACCGTCGAGTGGAAAATTCACATAACCAGCACTTTTGCAGACTTTACACACCGCTCGAGTGACAGAAGTTATGCTCGAGCGAGCTGTCCTGTTTTTGAAAATTGACTAAGTGTTCTAAGGCATATTTTGGCATCCTCATTGCATCATAGGTATTCCTAGGCCATGATTAAGACTGTGGGAGTCGAATATATGGCTAAATCGGAAGGGGTATGTTTTAGTACTGACATTAACCGGTCGTCCAGCAAATATTAATCGACTCCATCCTGCAAGACTAGGATGGGCGAATAATACACGTAGTTTTATTGCCGATTAAAAAAGATCGTTGGGGACCGAATATAAGAACGGGTAATAATTGAAAACTAAGCCCAGGCCCCGAGGCCTCAGGAGGAACAGATATAAATAAAGAAGCAACGTTCTTGAGATGGGAGGTAAAAAAAAAAACACTTCATTAAACTTAGTAAACAAGCTTTCTTGAGTAGAAGAACTGACTTGCCCGTCGGAGTGCTAATCCCGGCACCCCTGACCGGAGTATTTGTCTTTGTAGGTGACCAGGCTGAGGATCAAGAGCGTCTCTCAGGATCTGAAGAGTATTTCCAAAACCACTTCCCCACAATTGGCGCCGTCTGTGGGAATACTCAAGTACATCCATGGAAGGCGTGACGCAAGATCCTCCGATAGCCACCGACGAGACTACACAGAGAGACAACATCACCCCGGCAAATATGCTCGGGAAAGAAACCATCGTTGCGAGACGCGCCTTGAATTTTGACTCGCCAACGACTTCAGCGCAGGAGACAATGCAAGCTATCATAGAACAAGCTAAACAGAATGAGCAAAGGCTGGAAAATATGCTCGCAGAAAATGAACGCCTCCGACAAGATTTGGCCCTGGAAGTAGCAAAATCGAAAGAAGCCGCGCGCCAAGACCCCGAACGACCCCTGAGGGCAGGTAAACAACGACCTCGAGCCCGACCAAGGGAAACTGATAGCGACTCCAATTCATTATCCACGGAGCATAACAAGGGACGCTCAGACACTTCTAGCTCCTCTGAAAAAAGCCCACACATAAGGAACAAGCGCAGAAGAAGTAGTTCAGATGAAGAGGACCAGCATAATCCTTTTATCCGACGAATTGCGAGGGCGGCCCTACCCAAGAAGTTCAAAGCCCCATCATTTACTCTCTACGACGGAAAATCAGACCCCACTGATCATATACGTCACTACAAGCAGGCCATGACGTTGCATGCAGAAAATGAAGCCCTCATGTGCCGAATATTCCCCAGCAGTTTGGGGCCACTAGCTGTCAGATGGTATTACAAGCTGGAGCTGGCTTCGATCAGAAGTTTCCATCAATTACAAAAATCCTTCAGGGCCAGGTTCATCACCAATGAGGTACAGCCGAAACAAGCCGACTCTCTCTGGGCTATGCAAATCCAACCGGGAGAAACGCTGAGAGCATATTCGGCGCGATATTGGGAGTGCTTCAATCTCGTTGATGACGCTTGCAACGACTCCATGGTCGTCACCACCTTCAAAATGGGACTACATCCTGACAGTGCTCTTCACAACTCCCTGACCAGAAGACCCCCCAAAACAGTCTGGGCATTGATGAAGAAAGTCGAAGAGTATTGCAAAGTGGAAGACGATGCCTTGAGGATCAAAGCTAGACAAGTGTCCACCAAATCGGCACCCCCCGATATTGCTCAGCCGATAAGTTCCATGACACCTCTGAAGCCCGAACCACGACAACGTGCTAAACGAGACAAAAGGCGAGACTCTCACCAATCGAGTGATCAATGCTCCCACTCGATGAATGAGTAATTGCAAGTCGACAGTAGGCGCTCGAGGCGCGCCGACAAAAAGTACACGGAACTGTTAGAGCCAATCACCGCGGTAATGACCAAAATCCAACACCTTCCATTCTTCAAATGGCCGTCAAAGATGGTGGGGGCCCCCGATACACGACGAAGGGACCGGAGGTGCGAATATCACAAAGATCACGGCCACGAAACAGAGAGTTGCTACGCATTAAAAGATCACCTGGAAGAACTGGTGCAAGACGGCCGATTGCAGCAGTATGTGAAACAGGGAAAGCCAACCAAGGCATTAGCATTGAGGCAGGACTCTCCCTCACTTGGCGTGATCCACGTAATTTACAGCCTGCCTACGCTCCCAGCCATGCACACGATTCGATCGCACCCAACTTTACAGGGGCCCCGTATTTCGACTGACCGGTCCGAAGAAGCTCCGACAATTGCCTTCAATGACTCCGACCTTAATGGCGCAATGGCTTCATACATTAATCCGTTAGTCATTGGATTGCGCATAAACCAATTCATCATTGAAAGAACTCTCATAGACCCAGGGAGTAGTTCAAAGGTCGTGTACTACCAGACTTTCATCAAGCTCGGACTCAACGAGACGGATCTATCTCCGGCGCCTCACCCACTGTTCGGCTTTAATGCGAATCTCGAATATCCATTGGGCAAGGTCGCGTTACCTGTTCGGACGGGTTACAGAATGGTCGAAACGGAATTCCTGGTCGTGAAGCTCCCCTCGCCATATAATGCCATAATGGGAAGAACCTGGCTACATATCATGAAGGCCGTCCCAAGCACCTACCATCAGATCCTGCGTTTCCCAACAACCCACGGCATTGAAGAAATACGTGGTTCCCCCCAATCGGCACGAGCAGAGTTTTGATGAAAACCCTATCACTGACCCGATCTGTAGGCTCTGGTACCTGTAAATATATTTCGCCTCTGTAATATGAACTATTTTTCCTCGTCGCTGAAAATCATATGCCAATTCCCAGTGGGGCCCTTGCCAGGATTGGCCACATGAAGTCTCCGGATTCGGAGCGCCCTTCGTGGATGTCACGATTGGCCAAATTAAGTCTCCGGATTCAGAGCCCCCTTTGGCGCATGACGCCTTAGGGCCGATTAAGTCTCCGGATTCAGAGTGCCCTTCGTAGATGTCACGATTGGCCAAATTAAGTCTCCGGATTCGGAGCCCCCTTTGGCGCATGACACCTTAGGGTCGATTAAGTCTCCGGATTCAGAGCGCCCTTCGTGGATGTCACGATTGGCCAAATTAAGTCTCCGGATTCGGAGCCCCCTTTGGCGCACGACGCCTTAGGGCCGATTAAGTCTCCGGATTCGGAGCCCCCTTTGGCGCAGGACGCCTTAGGGCCGATTAAGTCTCCGGATTCGGAGCGCCCTTCGTGGATGTCACGATTGGCCAAATTAAGTCTCCGGATTCGGAGCCCCCTTTGGCGCATGACGCCTTAAGGCCGATTAAGTCTCCGGATTCAGCGCCCGTGGATGTCACGATTGGCCAAATTAAGTCTACGGATTCGGAGCCCCCTTTGGCGCACGACGCCTTAGGGCCGATTAAGTCTCCGGATTCGGAGCCCCCCTTTAGCGCATGATGCCTTAGGGATGATTAAGATTTCAGATTCGAGCCGATTAATCTCCATAAGTCCGAATGGGCCCTGGGTTCAAGAACAGATCATACAGTTCCAAGTGCTAATTGCGTCTCCAAATCAGGAGCAAACGTTGGCACGAACAAAAGATACTGATAATTAATCCTATGTAACACACTAGAACAGATCATACATTTGAAGTAATGTGCATTAGTACACAAGCAAAATTCAGAATAACCGGCAGAGAGATTTAAAATAAGACCATTTATTCGATCAAACAGTTGTTACATAAACACAACTCGCATTCGAAGCATTACAATATCGAAAGCAAAAAGGAACAAGACGCGCCGGTAAGGCAGCATTGCCAGATCGACGACCGTCGCCCTAAACCCCTCCACGGCGTGCAATACCTTGAACCAGTCGTGCTTAAGCCCACGACTTGCATAGCGCCAAACTCCCCCTGATACCATTGACAATGTCAAGGTGAAGATCCAGGACAAGGAATACCATTGACAATGTCAAGGCCAAAATCCAGGACAAGGAGGAATGAACGTGACAGTTGTTGACTCTCCTTTCTGGGTGATCTGCTTCGACGACTTGGAGACTCACAGATCTCAAGCCCTTCACTTGGAGACTCATAGATCTTAAGCCCTTCGGATGACCTAACTCCCTCACGGATAGGTTTTCTGTCGCAAACCATCTCAACACCAGACTTGACCGAAGTTTGAGCCTCTGTAACCAAAATCACCATCCCAAACAGAGAATGATGAGTCAAATGGGATTATTGGTGCGAAGTGCCCACTTTTTTTATTCCCAGCAACGACCGCGATCTCAAGGTCCCAATCCCAAGAAAATTTTATTAACGCCCAAAAATGGATTGGTTGAATAAAAGAAACGTCGATTGACTTTCGCCACGACCACCATCCCGATAGCTGGCCAAAACGCGCGCTGGCTGGGCCAAAGCGAAATAGATTTATTAAATCGGTCGGCCAAATATTCACATGCCGATCACCCTCGACCAGCCCATTAATCCAACTGGTCAAGCGTCAATACGCTCACCCAAATCAAAGATAAATGGCTGTTGAAATAGCCTCAATAAAACCCTAACAGTCGCCGCGGACGTGTCGATCCTGCCTATGTGCAGATCCTGCCGATAGGTCCGCGTATTACCGGGCAGTTAACGGCTATCTGGGTCGGACAATATTTAGACATTCAAACATTTAAGCAACACGAAATACACACATGCCGAATATGAATGTCAACGAAACATTTATAATGAAATAATATTTATTCAATAAAACAATAAGTTGCATAGTTTCAAACGCGCCCTGCGTTCCAATCTTACAACTATAAGACTCACACAGCGTCACCCTCATCCTCACTCTTCTCAATCTCAAAAGCAGAAAACGGAAAATCTTTACTCCTGTAGCGTGGTGATGCCAAATCAATTCCCGACGCTCGAAGTGCTTCTGCGGCTTGAGATGCCTTAATCCAATCGTGTCTAAACCGCGGTTTCACATCGCATACTTCTTGACCAATGTTTCCTGGTTTTCTCGATTCCCACCTTTCGCCCTCATGGAAACCTTTCTCATAGGCCCTCCTTCGCCTCTCTATTGCGAACATGCTTGCTGCCTCGATCGGCAAGTGCGGAGTCGATAAGCGACTTGTAACCCTCTCTTCCACAATTGGGTTCGCGTGCGCGGTGGATTGTGCCTGAGCCGCCTTGGTCTTCCTTAGTTCCCGCTCGGCCGCCTCCACTCGGGCCTCCAAACTTCGAATACGTTCGTCCTTCTTCTCCATCTCTTGGCAGGCAAGTAGCGCGCATGCCAACTTCGTGGCGATGTAAAGCCCTTCATCGCTACCGTGAATGCCCTCGCGAAACACCTCGTAATCTTGTCGACCCAGCATTGATTTATGAACCTCAGGCGGAAATATTTGGCGGGCAAAGTCGACCGCTACATTTGGGTCTCGAACAATCAAGTCCGCCTTCGTCATGGGTCTATTCTTCACGAATACCGCAAAGCTTAGTGGGCATGGATTCGCGTCGGACCTCCTCTCGACTCGGGACTGTGGAGCCTTGCCCTGCGACTGCTTTTCTCGCATGGGCGATCTACTGCGACGTCAGGGAGACTGACGCCTCTCTCGACCCCTGGAACTCCTACTTCCTGCCCGCGAGGGTTCACCACCTCGATTCATATCTCCGCCAAGCTCAGCTAGGGTCTTCGCTTCCCCTTTACTGTTAAAGAAGAGTCGGTTTGACATTCGCACAATCAGTCTTCCCCCAAGAGTTCAACTCAGTTGTCTACCAAGCTCATAAAGGATGTACGTTTGTTCATTTATCCTTCACAGAGGCAGCACGTTCGAGGCAATCTCATTAATTGGATATCCTGAATCGCCGACGCTGAGAAGCCGACGAAGGCACGATTCTACCATAATCGAACCGCTGGGCGACAGATTCATCAATCCATTCGGCTCAAGTACCCCAGCCGGCTCCCCAATCGATTCTACTAACCTCTGCAGGAACCGCCTGGGGCAAGGGCAGATTCGCGAACCGCTATCCGGCCCAAATACCCTAGCCGGCCCTCGACTCCGTGGGAACCGCCTGAGGCAAAGGCAGATTCATCAATCTATCCAGCTCAAGTACCCCAGCCGGCCCTCGACTCCGCAAGAGCCGCCTGGGGCAAGGGCAGATTCATCAATCTATCCGCTCAGTACCCAAATGGCCCTCGACTCCACGAACCGCCGAGGCAAGGATGATTCATCAATCTATCCGCCATACCAAATCACCGCCTCGACTCAGGAACCGCTGGGGCAAGGGCAAAATTCATCAATCTATCCAGCTCAAGTACCCCGGCCGACTCATGAGGAACCGCTGGGCAAGGGCAGATTCATCAATCTATCCGGCTCATTTCAAATTGCCTCGACTCATGAACCGCCGAGGCAAGGGCGATTATCAATCTATCCGCCATACCCAAATTACCGACTCCACGGGAACCGCCTGGGGCAAGGGCAGATTCATTAATCTATCCGGTTCAAGTACCCCAGCCGCCCTTGACTCCATGAGAACCGCCTGGGGCAAGGGCAGATTCATTAATCTATCTGGGTCAAGTATTCACCGCCCTCGACCATGGAACCGCCGAGGCAAGGGCGATTCATCAATCTATCCGCTCAATTCTACCGCCCTTGACTCCACAAGAACCACAGGGCAAGGGCGATTCATCAATCTATCCGGCTCAAATACCGCCCTCGACTCATAGAACCGCTTAGGCAAGGGCATTCATCAATCTATTCGCTCAAGTACCCCAGCGACCTCGACCAAGGAACCGCCTGGGGCAAGGGCAGATTCATCAATCTATTCGGCTCAAATACCCCAAATGGCCATGAATTGACAGTTCATAATTCGAATCCAGTCGGCATGAGAAAGACGAATCAATATTGACACAGGATATTCAATCTCTAATAGCTGAAACTCAGCAACAATTTTACGCAAAGTAGCGAAAGGCTTTGAGCCAAACTCAGCAAAATGTTTCATTAACATAATCAGCAACAATTTTACGCAAAGTAGCGAAAGGCTTTGAGCCAAACTCAGCAAAATGTTTCATTAACATAATCACACAAATTGTGCACAAGTAGCAGTGACATTACAAGGAAATGTTCATTAATAAATTGCGTGCAAGATAGTAACCAATTTATACATGAAAACTACCCTGAACCAACAAAACCCTACCAAACAAAAAACTTACACAAAAAACTCAATAAATTAGGAAACGCCTCCCAAATCACCCCTCGGTGTCGGATTCGAGTGGCTCAACATCCACTTGCTCGTAAGGAATTGGCAAATCCGATGTAACCCCAGCGGCAGCAAGGGCTTTGAGCCACCCATGTTTGAACCCCAGATTTTCAAACTTGGGAACTTCATCAACATATTCCGTGTAAGCGGCGCTTTTTCCCGCCTCAAAAGCCTCAAATTCGGCTTTCTCCTTGGCCGCCTTCAGCTCCTCTAGCTGAGTCTTCGCCTTGGCAAGTTCGTCATTTGAGAGCTTGAGCGATTCGTCACTCGCATTCGCTCTAGCCTTAACATCAGATCGAAGCTGTTCAACAGAGCGAGCCCTCTCCTTCTCCGCTTCGCTCAAGGCTTCCATTATGCCCTCATTTTTCAAACTCCGCTCTACTCTTCTAACCTTCCACTTCGCAGCAAGTGGTCAATTTCGCCAAGAGCATCGCAAAGTGCGGCGCCAAAGTCGGCAATCCTGTCGACGGTCTGCAAGAATGAGGGATCATTAGATACCTTTATAAAAATAAATTTAGAAATAGATTTAAGATTCCTACCGTGCCGATCGGCGAGATAAGGCTACGCCATAATATCCGCACGCAAAAGGTTGCATTGTCATCCGGCAAGGAAATCGAAGCCGCCAAGCTCAACGCAACGGCCAGATCCTCAATGGCAGAAGCATCGGAAGAAATCGGCGTATCTCTGATCTTTGGCTGAATAACAAAAGGAGTGACCACGTCCAATTCTTCGAGGCGAGGCTGTTTTCCAGAAGGACTAATTTCTAAACTGGCTTCCCCCTCGGCGCTGTGTTTTTGACCGCGCTCTTCCGGAATTTGTCGTTCTTCACCGGCCTGTCGTTCACCCCCTTTTTCCGTTTCAACCGGCGTAACCTCAACCACCCCTTCAACAATGGGTACGGAGGCTTTAGGCAAACTGGGATCAGATTCGCCGAGCGACCATTCGAAAGCGTTTCTCCTACGCGCCATTTGCGTAAGGCTTTCCTTCGCCATACCTTTGAAGAGATCGTCGGGTAGGTCGCCCAAATTCGCAAAAATATCTCCAGGAGAGACTTCTGCCCGACCCGAAGCGGATGGTGAGGAAGGCTGATCGAGTCCGGCAGCCTCAAACGCCGAGCTCACGGCCTCGTCAACTTCTTCGGCTTCCTTAGAGAATTCTCCGGCCGAATCGGCAACTACTTCTATCACCGGCTCTGCGTCTTGCCCTGAAGCAGAATCTTCGAGACTAATTTGCCTGAGGTTCTTGTAGCTGGGGAAGATAAGAGCCGAGAGGTGCCGGTCGCCGGATAGAATCGGAATGTTGTCCGCAGTCGAGAACGTGGTATAAGTGGGCTCGTACCGAAGTAAAATATGGGCGGCTCTCCCCTGTTTTTGCACGTTTGGGCGGCCAAAGTAGTCAAGTGCAATCTTAATATCCCTAAGGACAAATCTAAGTCAGAATCTTCTTCAATTTATTACCTACAAAAGATGAGTGATTAAGGAAAGAGAGCCGATTAAAAGATAAATCATTAAACACAAGATACTACGTGGCAACCTAGGTCACCCTTATGTTTGGGAATGGGGTCTAGGCGATCTTCGCCTTCAGCGAACTCCCAATTACCTCGGACATTGACCATTACATCGTCAACCCTCTTACCAGAACTGGCAAGCATAGTCACCAAATGATGGTCAGTATCCTTGGCCCTAAGGAAGTACCGACTCAGCCGACCAGAGGATTTGGCTAAAGCGTAGCAGTGCCGAGTGACCGAAATTCTGAGATTGATCCAAAGACGTCGATTCAATTCTATAACACCCATAATGATTCGAAAGAAATTTACATTGGGTTGAGAAGGAATCAGACTCCAATAGCGAAGGACAGCTCTAAGTAGTGGATGTAGGGGGAAACGAACTCCGCCTTCCGCTATGGACAGGAGGGGGAATACGATTGTATTCTAATCCTCCCTCTCCATATCTAGAGTACTGTCCGTTACAAGAGTTAGATGGACGTCATCGGGAATGGAAAAATATCGCCGGAATCCGGAAATGCGACTCTCAGAAAAGAGGTCTTTCAAGTGTTTAGCCATTTCGACAGGGATCCAAGGATTCGCCGAAAGAAAAATGATAAACAAAGAAAATGGAAAAAAAACTTACGAAGAGCAGATGAGGCAAAGGTAGACGGACAAAAGTTGCAGAATATGCGAGTGAGAGAAGGGATACGCGTTGGCGGTCCAAACGTATCAGATGATCGACGAAATGTGCACCAAAAAGGACTGAAGTTTCAAATCGCAATAAATGCGAGAGACGCATGAATGAAGCGGGAAAGTGTAATGATAAACGAAAAGGCATGTGCCTTCTGACATGTTCTGACGCCTTAGGATACGCGAAGCCGCCTGATCTATGATGGGCTTTTTGAATTCTAAACCAAATACGCTGATTAACTACCGTCAATAGGGAGTTCGGGAGGCAATTGTGGGAGCCGAATATATGGCTAAATCGGAAGGGGCATGTTTTAGTACTGACATTAACCGGTCGTCTAACAAATATTAATCGGCCCCATCCTGCAAGACTAGGATGGGCCGAATACGATACGTAAGCCGATTAAGCCGATTAAAAAAGATCGTTGGGGGCCGAATATAAGAATGGGTAATGATTGAAAACTAAGCCCAGGCCCCGAGGCCTCAGGAGGAACAGATATATATAAAGAAGCAGCGTTCTTGGGATGGGAGGTAAAAAAAAAAAACACTTTATTAAACTTAGTAAACAAGCTTTCTTGAGTAGAAGAACTGACTTGCTCGTCGGAGTGCTAATCCCGGCACCCCCGACCGGAGTATTTGTCTTTACAGGTGACCAGGCTGAGGATCAAGAGCGTCTCCCAGGATCTGAAGAGTATTTCCAAAACCACTTCCCCACAAAGACATAATAATGAGGATAATGATTAGAAACACATGAAGATAAAAAAGAACCAAGTTAAAGAAATTCTGGGTGAGTGTTTCAATATGTATCCATTTTGTATTTGTGTAGGTCACGTGCCATAAATCGCCTGATCCGTCTGCTATATTTGTTTTACTATTGAAGCCATTTGCGAGTAATAAGTTTGTAAAGCTATATTCACATTTAAGCATTTTCCTATATGATATGACAAGAAATGATCTGTTTTATGAAATGCTATGTTCTGTATCGATGAATGATTGTCCATATATTGAAAAGTATTTATAGCATCCTTAGTACATGGCCCTTGCTCGGGGGTAACAATACCGTGGTCTATGAACACAAGGCCCTTGCTCGGGGGTAATAATATCGTGGTCTCATGGCCCTCGCCCGGGGGTAACAATATCATGGCTTAAGTATGTTATCTCTTCCCGGTATCGAAGGTTTCTGTAGCTCGAATTTTCGCGCTCCTTTCAGAAGATGAGAAGCCCTACAGTTCGGACTCTACTTGTGGTTCTTAATCTGATCTCACAAGTGCAATGTGAAATAGATAAACACCAAAGAGTCCAAATCTGGCGATTCTTTTTGGAAAATCAATGTTTTGAATAAAATGCCAAAAATGATTTACTTTGCCAGATTTTAGAGTCGCCACTTAAATATTTTTGAAAAATTTAGGATGCCAAAGGCCAGTAGTCCGTCATCACCAAAGTTATCTCAGCTCAGGAACTTAGGTACGAGAAGGGAAGGTCATGAATTGAGCACCCCCCCTCGCCCGATCAAAGATTGGCTTCTACTAATCATGATGTGATTTATGCTATTTTTCCAATTTATTAGGCTAACATTACTATGTGATGCACACAAGTATAGACTATTTTGCCAAAATTGGAACATTTAATTTCATGTTTGTTTTTTGAAAAGAGTTTATGAATGTGCCACTTGAAAAAGTGGGCTTAAATGTACATTAATCAAACTATCCAATTCAAGCAACTAGCTTTCATCCACAGGCATTCAAATAGTTTATCACTTAAGTACTTAGCCTCATGGTGAACATGCTTTGACATAGTAACGACCACACTTATGCGATATACTAAAACAAATAAAAGCTCAACTAGTACTCCAAGCCAAAAAAAAAAAAAAAAAGATAAAAGAGTCAGAAAAATGCATGATCCTAACTAATGCAATATGACTAATGCAACACATGCGATATGCAATTACTAGGCTCGACTACTAATATGGTATATGAATCAATTTGATAGCATGTGGTCTAAGCACGTATTCAAAAAATGTATTAACTAACAATGCAAGTTAGAATGATGAACCGAGCCCAGTGTATGCAATACACGTGGATGCAAACATGAGAGATGCTAAACAAAACATGACGCTCTAAACTAACCATCCTAAGCAGGTAAATAAAAGGGAGAAAGACGTGGGGTTGGAAGACATATATGTTAATACAACATTTATGCCCTCACGCAGGAGGATCCGAATAAACTAACTAGCTAAGCTAATTACTACGAATTACAAACCGAATGAAACAATCAACTAAACTAGCTAATTAATTATTACAAGAAATTAACCAACTAACTGAACTAACTATTTAATTAATTACAAATCAAAACAAACTAATTAATTACATGAATACAACATGAAAGAAGTGCTAAGCAAGGTATTCTAATTACTCTGCCTCGGGAAACGAGGAGTGCTCATGCATGTACGGATTTCCACCTAAAAAAGGCTACTGTCTTGCTGCCAGATGCCTTTATTGCACAGTAGAACACTTGTACTTTTTTTACCTGACAATTAACTTTGTTTTGCTAGAAAAGTACACTGCTTGATTTTGCCAAGGTGGATGGCAGGCTAGAAGTTGTGGCCTGCCGACCACTGATGACTGATTTTTCCTGCTGTAACAGAGAGCAAACAGAGCAAGCACAGGGTATTCTCAAGGGTTTGTTCGCACAACTTACCCCTCCTTATCATCAAACAACTCAAAGGAGTAGTAACCATCAATCGATGCAATTTCATGGCATGATGGCTTATGAACCAAAGGGTGCAAGTTCAATGAATGCAACAAACAAGACTTTCAAACCCTCTCCCTATTATGAATGATCAAGGGAAATGGTTGACAATGACTCTTGAACCATTTTCATCACTAATGAGTATGAAACGACTCAAGACTCAAGGGTTCAATTAACGTCCAATTGAACCCAAACCAAGTTATTATCTCGCATCATTTTAGTCCAAGTTTTATTACTCCATTTTAATTACCTTTCCATTCTTTAATTCATTAAGTCCAAATGTGAGCTTTAAGTCCTCTAATGGAAAGAAGCATTAAACCAAGAGTTGTTTTAGGCATGAAAGAAGTGCCATGCCATTGGTAATGAACCCCTAAAGGGATTAAACCATTAAGCATAAGACCTCAATCTCATGCTTTAAACGAGCAACTAGTTTGAACTAACTTTCAAAGCAAAGCAAAAGCCAAGAAAGAAGGGAGGTTACAGAAGTGATTAGGGGTGAAAACAAGTATGGAAAGCCATAAACAAATGCTATCAACTCAAATAGGATGGTGGCTAAGGCCTAAACCAGCAAACCTATGAGGACAACTAAACTACAAGGATGCAAAACAAAGCATAAATGCAATGAACACCTAAAGCAGTCCCAAAAAAGTCTTAAAACATGCAAAAGAAGTGTTGGAATTAAGACAAGAATGACTAAAATAGTAAGCTACAACATGGAGCTATGTAAGCTAGTGAACAAGACACAAGGAGGGGAGGCTAACCCCTCCAATTTTGGACTTCAAAACATGTTTTTAGCCACTGAAATAACTCTGAAATTCAGTATTTAAAAGCTCCAAAAAAAGATATTGTAAAGGTGGGAAACACAAGGGTAAAAGATAGAGAAGCAAGGTGGAAAGAAAAGTGAAACACCCCTCCACCCTTTAAGGCCTTAAACCACAAGTTTCAGCCCAAAAATTCAAAGTTTATATAGCCCAAAAATAGTGGAAAAAGTAAGAAAAAAAGCAACTAAAGCAATGAAACAAGCAAAGCCTTATACCTCTTGAAGAAGACTACTTTTAGGCAATAATTCAACACATACACACCCTCAAGAGCTCAAATTAGGCTCAAAAGTACCTCAACTCAAAGATGGCAAGGTTTGGTTAAGAGTGTATAGGCAAAAGCTCAAGAAATTTCAAGAGAGAGAGAATTGTAGAGAGAGAAAATTAATTTTGCTTTAATTTTTATAACCCTAAAAAATGGAAGAAGAGGTCCTATATTTATAGAAAAACAGGCCACTCCCACAGAAACATCCATTTATACATGTGGGAGCAGATGCAAGTATCTGTGCAAATAGGTGACATAAAATATCTGTAAAACACACTTCTGGCCGGCAGGCCACACACTTGGCCGGCAAGGCACAATGGTGGTTGGAAGCCCACAAAAATGGGCCTGCAGGTCCTAAGTTTTTCAGGTTTGAAAGGCTGGGGTTTTGGTGCAAAAACAAGGCACAGGGTTTGCAGGGTTTTAAGGCTCAGAGCTGTGGCATTCTGCTGAGGACTTTCAAGCACTTGACAAGCATATCCATTTATCATTGGGTGTGTAAGTGATGGTGCCCAAGTCGTAAGAGCGGTAAAAAATAAGGTGTCTATAGTTTCTTTATGGAACTGGTTAAGTATGACTCTTAATGCTCTGTATCCGATTTTTTAGCACTAATAAGTGTACCGCGTATAATCATCTGTCAAGTATGACCCTTAATGTTCTGATACCTCTTAACTCTAAATAAGAATAAGAATAAGAATATGAATCTGATATAGGACATCATTCATTAAACCCTTTATTCTGTTATTATTCACTGGATTTTCGGTCATAATTTATATTATGTATGTAGGTGATCAGGAGTGTGACCAGGCTCAATGATGGTTGTCTGGAAGTCTGTTGTCAACCAACCTTTGCGTCTCCCGGGAAGGTTCCCGTCTGAAGAAGTCAAGTTTTTGTGGATCATGTTAAGGATTTATTTTGTTTTTGTTTACTCGTACACTGGGCCAAGTCCCTTTTGATAATATCTGTATGGTGACGCATGACTTATGTAATTTTGACGTCATATGTATGTATTTAAGCTTTAAATATTCTGTTCCATGTATGTCAGCACAGCTCTATGGGCATTGTATTTTATATATATTTGTTTCTGTTAGCCCTTATATTTTTTTATTTTGTTCAGAGGCCTCGGTAATCTTAGGATTACTGGCCGGTTACGACGCTAAACCTATAAGGGCGGGTTTGGGTCGTGACATTGGGCCATCATGGACGACATAATATATGGAGGGGTGAAGACTCCAGTTCCATTGAAGATGAGCTTGCACTGGTTGGTGACCGAAGGAAGACCTTTTTGGTTATGCAATTAATAGAAGTATGGTTGGCAGTAAGCCAATCCATCCCTAGGATCATATCAAAGTTGCTAATACGGAAGGGAATCAAATCTGCATAAAAGGTTTCACCTTTCAAGACTATAATGCAAGATTTGTATATGTCAGTACTAAGGGCAGAATTACGGGAAGGAAAAGACACAGATAATATATATCCCAAGGGTTGTAGTGCCGATATTAACTTGGAAGTAAAGTGTGGTGCAACAAAAGAATGGTTGAGCCAGAGTCAATGAAAACATGGGCTAAATGCCTACAGATATAAAATGTACCTGACACAACGTTCTCGGTAACCTCTGGGTTCTCAAGTACTAAGGCAAAAGCTCTCCATTAGCGTTTTTGGTCTTTCCTTACACCTGCAGGTACTGAAGCCTTTTGAGTTGATTCAGAGGGGCCTAATATAGGTTTAGTGAACCTTGGAGAATCTCTTAGTAAATGGCCAATTTGACCGCATCTAAACATGCTCCTGTGTCTCGGTGGCAACGTCTCCAATGAGTCCCTCCACAAGTAGGACAATTTGGAATAGTGTTGGTTTTTGGAAGTAGCAGGATTTTGGTTGCCCAAACTAGCTGAGCCCGTATTTGCCTTCTTTGGGGGTGCAACACCAGATCCTCTGTTGATTCTTTTCCAAAACCGCTTTTTGTGGCTTGTTTCTTGATAACGTGAGGCTTTAATTCTTTTTTTGGCAATATATGGTAGATTTACCACTTCTGCATAAGTTGGCAATTTCATAACTTTGATTTCATCATCTAAGCTAGCTTCAAACTTTCTGGCCTTCCAAGTTTCGGTGGGAATGACATATGTCACGAATCGAGCTAGTTGGGGTGAACTTACTTTCGTATTCGGCTACCGACATCGTTCCTTGTTTTAGGTGTATGAATTATGACGCCTTTTGTTCCCGCATCGAATCTGGGAAGTATTTTTTTATAGAATACCTCCAAGAATCTTGTCCAAGTTACGATTTGTTCATTCTCCAAGGTAAGGAGCCACAATTCTTGTGCATCAACTTTGAAGGTAAATGTGGCGAAGGTTACCTTCGAAAAATTTTCTCCATGTCTCTAACCTAGGCTTCTGCTATCAGTGGGTTTGAGTCACCGGTGAATGTAGTGGGTTTCAAATCTTGGAACTACTTCACTATAACTAGCTCTTCTCATCGTTTTGCCATTCCATTGTTTATTTTGTTTTATAGGTCTTGTAGAAAACTTGTAACTGTTCTTTCCATGATTTTTTCCATTGGTTTTGTTCAACTGACCAACGATCCGGTTCCATTACCATCATTGGCCTTTACTACAAGTATAGATTTAGAGGAAAAATAATTTAATAAACATTGCACATTTTTTCCAATATCACACATACACACACACACACAAATATATATATATATATAAACACCAGTTTTATCATATACATATGGTGTTAGAAGTCATGTCAGAGTCTAATCTTGTTAGTACAAAAATGGGGATTAGAACTAATCGTGGTCAGCTCACAAAAAGAGTCCTCCTTTCCATAGTATAGATCGGGGAGTCAAACAACCATGGAAAATAATGCTACATGAGAAGCTCAAACTCCTAACCCAGCTGCTCTACTGTCATGACCCAAACCTATCCCTAGAGGTTTAGATCATAACCGATCAGTATTCACCTAATTACCTACGGCCTCATACAAAAATATAGAATAATTATAATAATGGGGCCATAAGCAGAAGCATATAACAATGATGAAAGTCTATTGAGCTGTGCCAAAATGATCAAAAATATACTTTTCTTACATCATGGGACATTCACGTATCTATATATCCATACAAAATTTATATACAATAGGAAACTCCACACTTATAGTTCACATATCCAAAATCGTTATAACAAAATCAAATAAAAGTCATAACATGATATAAGCCAAAAGACAAAAGCTCTATTTTAGAGACTCGACCGATAGGGTTAACAAAAACAATTCCCGAAGTAAACTCTAAGGTTAGGCTCCATGCTGCTGAGCACCTACATATACATGCATAATATAGAGTGAGGGAAACTCAATGAGTAATAATACAATAAAGAGGTTTAAATGAATGAGCCCATTTTTAAAGTAAATGTAATATCATAAATTCATAACTTTTTCATTGTCACATTGCATATGTTATATAACATTCATGAAATTCATTCATTTTGATCAAAACACAATTTCAGAATAAATCACCGTTCATGGATCAAAATAATTAATTAAGAGCATATCTTTATAATACTATTACTCATAGTGTGTTTGGTCTTGCGACGTTCCCTTCGGCACATGACCTTAGCTCAAATCTTGAGTTTTCCCCTTGAATCTCTCCCAAATCTTTAGCTTTTCTTCTCAATTCTTGGAGCTTGCTCTCTCTCTCTCTCTCTCTCTCTCCCCAACTATTTAGCAATTTTTTTGGTAATATAATGATCTCAAGACATAAACTAAGCCTTACTATCTATATAACTTAGGCTAATACAACCTAGGTTAGCTTAATCTAAGGTTTGTGCTAATTAAACTCAATTAATTTATTACAAATCATATTTTTACAAAATTTCACAGTAGACTCTAAAAATCATGCTAAACACTCGGTTTTGGTTTCTAGTGTCGCTAAGGCTTTCAATTTGCAGTTCAAAGTTGTAATTGCAATAGATTTTCCTACAAGTAACAAATACAAATTCAAAATCACATAAATCACAGAATTAATCATGCAAATTCATATCAAACACATAATCACATGCATAATTGAGCATAATATGGGTTGGGTTATCACATCTACTCCAAAACAAACCCATGTTGCCTGGATTATGTAAATGGGGACACACTATATATATCTCCAAAATCCTTGATCAGTGATCCATATAGGTGTCTCGAGATATGTCAAGTTATTACTAAAATCAACGTTCTGGATATTAATAATGTCTAAAGGGTTGGGGGTGTCTGTGAATATATGGTCGATGGGAAATATATTTCCCCTCATTTCAACAAACGCTGGGGGCAACGGCGCGACTACAAAGCAAGGGTTGCCTAGTCCTGGAGCGATGTCGATGACGTGGGTAGGTCCAAGGTATCCTCCTCCTATATAGCCAGAGCTCTGTCTCCAATGCAGGAATGCTACATCATCAGGATCAACTTGCACGTTATCGGTTGATCCATCAGTTGGTCTAGGACTGGGTATAGCTATCTAATTATACTTTCGGAGTATCTTAATTCTTCTGGCGAGGCAGAGGTGTGGTGCTTTTCTAAGATCCTTACTAAACTCCTGGTCTCGAGCTCACGCCAAAATAACTCACTGAGATTTTGCTCAGACATCTCTACATCACATAAAAATTAACGATGGTGCAAGAAAAGATCATTAATGTGTTAAAATAGTCTAGAAACATTAATTTATATATACATATATGTATTTTATTTTTATTATTTTATTTATTTATTTATTTGTTGTTATTATTATTATTTACACCTTGGCTCTGATACCACCTTTGTCACGACCCAACCCCGGGTGCTTAAGGCTAGATTCGCAACTAGCTAACAAATTAAGTGGCACAGGCAGAGACAAGATAAAGTAGTAAAGAAATTAAATAGGTAAATAAATAATGAAAATACTCAATAATTTTAAAAAAAAATTCCTATGGACTTTTATTTATTTTATTGATGATCAAACAATTATTAAAAAAATACAAAAAAAGTATACATTAAGTCCTGTGCTAGTCCCATTACACGAGATTACCATTGTTCCTTATATTTCATCATCTAAAATGGGATAACAGCTATAAGAATATGACAGAGTGAGAAATATTATTTTAAGAGTATAAGTGTATAAAATCACCATGGACAATTATTTAAGCCAAACAGAAAATAGTTTGGTTCGAGTAAATCGTTTAAATAACAGAAACAAAATGCAGAATTATAGCAAAATAGTCATAACCATGGTACAGAATAGAACGGAACAGAATAAAGAGTTGATGGATTCATGACACATAGAGGGTCACAAAGTGACTAATCAGAGGCACATGATTATTTAAATCCCCCAAGGCATGGGACCGTCAGAGGGTCACTAAGTGACAATTCAAAGGCCAATGGTTGTTTAAGTCCCCTAAGGCATGGGACCTCTGTGGTGGAACTTATAAAATAATTGCTCAAAACATATTTAATAAACGGTTATATCCATGGGTTTTCATATTAAGCAAGTAGGGTTCATAAATAATTTGTGGTAACTCAAGATATACGTAAAATATTTTATGGTGACTCAAGGTATAATATTACTCACCTTACCATTAATCCCTTACTTTTACTTCCCGTTCACCGAAACTCCCTCATTTACCGACTAACCACACTTTCTTTTTGTTCCTCTTCCTTGCTCCATGCCCTATTTATAAGTGTTCTAGCAGCACCTGGTGCATTTCACTTGGGCAAGGTGACCACGTGACATCACCACGTGGCAAGTCCCTTAATTCCCTAAGCTTATCTCCTTTTTATCCTTATCACTTAATTCATTTTTTTTTGGTGGTTAAACACAATGATTGCTAACTTAAATTAAATTACATTTTAGTACATATAATATGTATATATATTTTGTTGATATTAATGCGGTATTAAAATTAATTAAACATTTGAGGTGTCACAATAATTGTTTTATTTTTATTTATTTTTTTGTTGCAATAATGTCTCTCTATGTAAAATTTTCCTCCTTTCATAGAGGCTTGTGGAGACTCATATCCTCCCGGCAAGAAAGTTCTCTTTATTCCTTATGGGATCTATTTTGTACTCTAATATACATTATTTGATGATTTATTATTGGGACCATTCGGAAAAATTGGAAAGGACCGTTCGGAAAAAGTAGAAAGTAAGGAGGAACATAGGTCCCACTTTTTTCTTAGAGGCCATACTAAACTAAAAGCACTTGAAGGAAGTTAATGGATGTAGGCTCCCGAAGAGGGAAGCCCAACGAATGTTAGATGCAAAGCCCCGCACCTCATTAAGATCACATTGGCATAACGGAGACTGATAGCAAGTGCTGATGGATTTCAATCAAGATTTCCCGATCATTCAACCAAGCCAAGGCCGTTCATGATAGTCACTATTATTTTTCTTGTCTCCATCATCGACTTGCCATCGAAGAAATTTTCAAATCTAAACTCTTAATCGAGATTTGAAGTTACTAAATTTGTTTTTATATGTTAAGTGAGCACCTTAGATTCAGAATATTTTATTTTGTAATGTAGAGATAGGGATTAAAGTACCACAATTACTAGTTGCAACGATGAACGGATTGTGAATATGATTGGTAATGTTTATTTGGTGGTAATTGTTTTATTTTTACTTATTTTTTTTGTTGCAATAATGTCTCTCTATGTAAAAGTTTCCTCTTTTCATAGAGGTTTGTAGCGACTCATATCCTCCCTGCAAAGTTCTCTTTATTCCTTATGGGATCAATTTTCTACTCCGATATACGTTATTTGACAATTTATTGTCGAATGTATAATATATTAAGTTTCATGCACAAAAAAAAAAAGAAAAAAAAACTTGTTACAAAGTGTTAATCAAGTTAAATTAAGGTATGTTTTTAGATTAAATAGCTTAAATTAATGGGAAAATTATACTCCAGTGGTGTCAGTGAAAATTATTTATAAAAAAATGAAAACGATTATAAAAATTAATAATTAATATCATAAAATTTTTCATTAATGTGCAATAACTTTTCAAAAATAATTTGAATAGTAATTTTTGCTACAGCTTCTCTTCAGTGCAACGCTCCGAAATAAATACAATAAACCATCCACGACGATAAACAAATAACAATATGAATCAAAGTATAATATCCTTCCATTATATAAGACTCAGTTGTACAAAAGGGGTGACACATGCGAATATACATTCAAAAGTTCTAATCCTGAATCTATAGCATGTGTCAACAACAAATATATGAAATAGAAGTTAAACAGATAATTGAAATGCCCTAAAGGCTACAAGTTTCTAAGACTGTACTTGGTTACATCAAAGTGGATTTAAATCCAATACAGATAAAGTCCTAGGCTTGTACAAAATAATTACAACAAGTAAACAAAATGAAGCTCATGCTTCAATCCTCCCAAGCTATGCCTTTGCGGAGGAATCTCACCAACACCTGAAAATGGTTTTCTTATATAGGGTGAGCCAAAGCCTAGTAGAAATAATCCAACACAATATATGAATCTTAACAAAACTATAAGGGTGAAATGCACGTGCAATGCTCATGACCAAAATGTCTCATCACTCTTTCCAAAACCATGCAAAGTCGGATTTATACCACAATTTATCATTCATTTCCTTTACATTAGAAAATAAGGCCATGACTCATACCTCTAGGAATCTCAAAGTATAACCTTTCACGGATATTTCGTTCGCGGAAAAACCGTAACCGACACCTATGTAAACGTAGGTTATACAAGCACTACTTCTGTCATTTCACGGATATTTCGTCAGCAAGAATCAGAACTTATGTATACGCAATTTTCAGGACTTTCACTCAGGACATACATGCCAACTTAATTCAATGGAATACATCCACTTCCTAGATTCACCCATTTTTTCTTAAAAAGTTATACATGTACAATGTATCAAGATGTGATAATGTTCAATGCAAATGGATGAGAAATTAGTTTCAATTTACCTAATCCTTATGCAATTTCTACAACAATCACAACTATCCTCCACCAATAGCCCAAAATAAATATTTCTAAACAGATATAAAATCTCCAATACAGATAAACTTTCCAAATTTTTAAGATGTAAGCGATAATACATATCCAACTCCACTATCCATATCAATATCCATCCAATTCCACACTTCCAACATCCATTCCATTTATTTACACAAAAAAACGTTTGAGATATTTAGGGCAAAACCTCTTTTTCTTCCAAAATCCATTCTATGTGTCAAAATTAATAATTTTATCACAACTCACCCTCATTATCACTCCCACAACCATTTTCAATACATCCATTTGAAAACCCCTATTTTGATTTTAAACCAAAACCCTAATTCAAAATCTCCCAAAACAAGATTGTTTTATAAAAATAAATAGCTAAGTTAAAAATCATAAAAAAGTGTAGAGGATCCCTACCTTAAAGCTAGAAGACGAGATAAACACGGATGAAACCGAAACTCAACTCTATTCGAATGAAAACAAAGCTTTGGGTAAGCTCTACTTTTTTAGCAAAAGAGAGTAGGGTAGAGAAATCAATAGATCTAGGAGTATTTGTAGAGAGAATGTGAGTTTTAGAGAGAGAGAGAGAGTCTAGATTTAGGGTTTTGAAATGTTTAGAGAGAGAGAAATGAAAAAGTGATGTAAAAA
Organism: Camellia lanceoleosa; assembly: GCA_025200525.1. NCBI lineage: Eukaryota > Viridiplantae > Streptophyta > Magnoliopsida > Ericales > Theaceae > Camellia > Camellia lanceoleosa. The sequence goes on along the minus strand of CM045761.1, from coordinate 131,578,286 downwards.
TTCATTTTTACGAACTAATATACGCGTAATCCGCTCAAGCGCAAGAAGTGACGCTCGAGCGTAAGGCAAAATGATGTAACCGCTCGAGCACAAGAAGTTGACGCTTCGAGCATGAAATACAAACTCCTAGTACTTTTACAGATAGAAGACCAACGCTCGAGCACAATAAGGGCTGCTCGAGCGTAGAACACCACTTCTCAGTACTTTTGCAGACTTGCAAAAGTACTAAGAGTTCACAAAGACTGCTTGAGCGCAAGAAGTGACGCTCGAGTGTAGAAGCAAAATTCTGGGCAACAAGATTTTTGAAAAACAAGGTACCATAATGTCCCAAACGCAACCAACACAACCTGAAAGCTAAACTCAAAGAAGTATAAGGGAAATAAGACATAAATGACTATACAAGGCAATGAAACCCGGATCCAAAACATCAAATGGTTTAGGTCTAAATCAGAATCGCTATATTCAGTCTGGAATCGGATTGGACAGTACTATTGGGCCGTGATGAGCCCAATTCTAGGTCCATTTCAATTATCCAAACTATTCCATATATAGAACTTGTCGAATACATCATTCATATAAAAAATCACGATGATCATATATTGATAGTCATTTGATCATTTTGTATTTAGTTCAACGACAATTATAATTTTTAAAGTAAATCGTAGACACAAATACAAGCTAATCAAATAGCCATTGATATCTGATTAACATGAATTTTTGCAGGGATAATATACTCGACGAACTCTGAAAATTAATTAGTTTGGATCATCGAGATGGGTCTAAAATTGGGCCCAATGTGGCTTAATAGAACTATCCAATTCCTATTCAAACTAGAGAGGACTTGGACCCTTTCCTAAATTAAGATTGGTACCATTTTTTTAATAATCTATATATTATATAAGTAAAAGAAACTTTTTAGTGAGGAGCCTTGTGAGAGTTTCAATATCTCATACTAACTTTCTTAATTTTTTTAATTTTAAACAATTAAGAAAATCTCTATTAGGTAGCTGTCATTTAATCATATAAAAATAAAATTCTAATTAGTCTATGATTTATCTGACAATCCCACATCAGGAGAAGAAGGAAAAAATGAGTTATTTTACTTATATAAAGTAAATTTTATACTCCCATTTAATATTATAATGTTGTGCATGTTTCAATTCAATATAATTTAAATTTAAACTAAAATTTAAAAGTTTTAATTAATTAATTTTTGTGTAAGTTGGTTGGTCTTTTGACCTAGCCAATTAGGTTGACTCATTTTTAATTTGACTGCGATTTTATCAAAATATATTGATTAGATTTATTTGATTCGAAATAAACTAAAAATTGATTTGATTAAAGATTGAATGAACGACTGAGATTGCTTGGTTAGAAATAAAATTCCTACCCAAATAATTTTTAAATTCTATTTTATAATCCCACATCAAAAAAAGAAGGAAAAAATGATTATATAAAGTGAATCTTAATATTGTAGTATTGTGCATGTTTCAATTTAAGACAGTTTAAATTTTAAAATTAAAATAACATTTAAAAGTTTTAATTAATTAATTTTTGTATAAGTTGGTTGAACATTTGACCTAATCGACTAGGCTGAATCATTTTCAGTTTGACTTGGTTTAACTGCGATTTCTCATTCTATTTTTGTTTTTTAAAAAATTTTAAACAATTAAAAAAATTTCCATTAGTTAGCTTCAATTTAACCATATAAAAATAAAACTCTAATTAGTTTATGATTTATTTTATAATCCCAATCGGAAGAAAAATGAAAAAGTGAGTTATTTCACTTATATAAAGTAAATCTTATACTCTCATTTAATATTGTAGTGTTGTGCATAGTTCAGTTTAAGATAGTTTAAATTTTAAAATAAAAACTTTAATTAGTCTATGATATAATTTATTTTATAATCTCACATTGGGAGAAAAATGAAAAAGTGAGTTATTTCATTTATATAAAGTGAATCTTATACCCCCACTTAATATTGTAGTGTTGTGTATATTTCAGTTCAAAATAGTTTAAATTTTAAAATAAAATTTGAAAGTTTTAATTAATTAATTTTTGTATAAGTTAGTTGGTCTTTTGATCTAGTCGATTAGGCTGAATTATTTTTGGTTTGATTAATTCGCTGGTTTAATCGCAATTTTAGCGGTTTCATCAAAATATATTGGCTAAATTTGTTTGATTCGTAATAAACTAAAGATTGACCTAATTAAAGATTGAATGATTGATTGTTTTATTAAAAATAAACTTCTCGTCCAAATAATTGTTAACTTTTATTTTACAATCCCCCATCGAGAAAAGAAATAAAAAGTGAGTTATTTCACTTATATAAAATGTACATTATGTTCCTATTTAATATTGTAGTGTTGTGCATACTTCACCTCAAAACAGTTTTAAATTTTAAAATCGAAATAATATTTAAAAGTTTTAATTAATTAATTTTTATATAAGTTTGTTATTTTTTTGACCTAGCCGATTAGGCTAAACCATTTTCGGTTTGACTGATTTGCAAGTTTAACCGCGATCTTAGTGGTTTTATCAAAATATATTTGTTAGATTTGTTTGATTCGAAATAAACTAAAGATTGACCTAATTAAAGATTAAATGACTGATATTGTTTGATTCGAAATAAACTTTTTCCCATATTGATTTATTCTTTTTTTTTTTGCATATTTACCTAATTTATTTTTATTTTATCATATATGTATATACATATTGATTTATTCTTCTTTTTTTTTTTCATATTTACCAATTAAATTATGACATCTATTTTTTATTGTCAAGTTAAAATATACAATTAATGACATAACAACTGCAATATATATTCTAATAAAATGGTTAAAATTTTATTCATTCTAAATTATTTTTGTATACTTTTTAAAGAATTTTAAATTATTATTTAATTCAAATTTTTTTTTTTGATTATTTATTTAGCCCATGCATGGCATGAGTTCATATGCTAGTTAATATTACAAAGATATCTTCTTCTCCCTTTTTTTTAAGAGTCGTTATTTGCATCTCATTTTACTTTAAATATATTCTTTTCTTTGTCTTTATTATATATGAAAATAAATATATTTAGAATAAAGTGAAGTGAGAATAGTAACTATGAATATTAAAACAAATTAATTTATTAGTTTATTAGCTTATTTTAGTCATATTGCCTCTTTACTTTTTTACACATTTAAAAAAAAAAAAACTAAGGCCTCTTTTGAAAACTAGATTAAAAGTCAACTTTTTAATTTTTTGACTTTTTTAAATCACATCAACTCGGGAAATTATAAAATGTTCCGGAGTATTATATGTCCGTATTCTTTAACCAATCATCATTTAATATGTCTTTTCATATTTCTTAACCACTCAACACAATACTCCACTTACCCTTTTTTTTTTACCAATCACAGTATTATAAAATACTACATATTTATATTTCAAAATTATTGAATAATTATCCCATCAACTCTCTACTTTTATATTTTAAAAAAAAAAAACTGAAAAAGTAATTTTTAACTTATTTTTTAAAAATATACTTCAAAAATTGAACTTCTTTTTACCTCTGTAAATAGGTAAGGGTTAAAAATATATATATATAAATAAAAGAGTGTTACAGCGCCCTTTTTTTCAAACCCTATAAGTAGACCCCACACGTCAACCACAATAATTTTTTCTTATTACAGTATTTTAATTTATGATAATTTGTGCAGTGTCGTGTTTGGATTGGACCCCGTCATCGAAAAGAAAACGAAGGGACAGACAGCATCGCACCAATCTAATTTCCGTGGCCCCACGCACACATTACTTGCTTTGCGCGGATTCCCATCTCCCTCGTCGTCTCCTTCTTCATAGCAATCTCCAAACAAGGAACCCCCTCTTCTCTCTCTCTCTCTCTCTCTCTCACTAAGAAGAAGATCCAAACCCTACTAAATTTGCAGTGACGATCGCATACGTTGACTGCTGCTGATCATATACTCGTCTTAGTTCATATCTCGCCGGTAATGGAGACTTGGAAGTCAGCCCGAGACGATTACCACTCTTTTTCTTCTTCCCAGAGAGATGTCACTTACAGGTTCTCTCTCTCTCTCTCTCTCTCTCTCTCTCTCTCTCTCTCTCTCTCTTTGTATTCATGTCTTTGATTGGTATGTATGTGGATACAAGTATCTATGGTTTGTATAAGAAATTTTAGTGAGATTGTTTGAAAGAATCTCAAATTTTGATATCTCAATTAGGTTATTTATAGAACACTACTTTTCAGGCTTGTTTTTGTACGAGGCCTGTTTCAATTCAAGTGATGATTATTTACTCACTCTCTTTAATTTGTCAAATTAGGATTGTTTTGGGTATTCATATTTTTTTAGATTTTAGTTTTTTTTTGGATATTTTACTAAAAGAGATATAAAAAAGTAGAGAGTTTTAACTTTCTTGTTGAAATAGTGAGTTGCCAAAATAGGCCTTAATCCCAAATGGGATTTTCACAAGCTTCTTGTTGGAAATGATGGGGATTAGATGGAAATCCCACTTTAGCCCCTCTATTTTTGATTGTTACAGTTAACCCCTACAGTTGTGATCAAGGTGCAATTGGACCCAACCGTGGTCAGGTGCCTATTTTGACAAATTGCTGTGTCACATTCTAACTTGACCAGATGCTAAATGTAAATTAACCCTATATATAAAGTTGGATTGTGAAGTAAATTTTAGAGTTTTTAAGAATTGAATTATCATCACATTTGCAATGGATTTGGAACATCTTACAATTTTATTAAATTGTATGATTAACTAATTAATTCTTCTTGATTCAAATAATGCCAAGAGTGACCGTATTTGGGTACCATTTGATATGATATGACATCTTGCATGACGCTAACCATGTGTGATGTGGTTAGTGTTATGTAAGACTTCACTGCAGATCATACTTAAATGTGATCGCCCTCGCCTTGCTCTTCTTCATAATAAGACTAGTAACAAAGTTTATGCAGTCAAACAGAGGAGTAGAAAATGTGAACATTATTGTCCGGGACTAATTTATATCCTGAATCCCTTGTGCTTGTGAATGAAATATTATATGTAAACTCCCGGACATGCCCAAATTTTTTTAATTTTCTTATAATCGGACAAAACATTTAATTGATATTAGGACTTTTTATTGACTTTTTCAAAATGTAGATTGTGGAAAATGATTTCTTACTGTTTTAATATAATAAAGTATGAATGTATTTGTATTTGTAATGAAAGAGTCAAATACTTAGGTAGTATTTGGTAGAATTTTAGAATTGTGATTTGAGAATGGAGTTGTATTTTGAGTTTGTGAGTTTTGGAATTATGATTTGAGTGTGAAAAATTTTTTTGGTTATGTGTTTTGAATTGAGTTTTGAATTTTTGATGTGACATATGATATTTGATTCAAAAGCTTACAACTCATAACTAAACATATAATCCAAAATTCTATTCAAAACTCATAAAAAAAAAATAAAAATAAAAAAACAAAAATATTTTTTATTTAAAATATAAAAATAATAGGTGCCAAAAAAAAAAAAAACACTGTTCCGGTTAACCGGCCGGACGTCCGGGGGACATCCGGGAGGATGACCAGGTAGACATGTTTTCAAAAATGGGTGTGGAATCAAATTTTGAAAATTATAACCAAACACAACACTCAAACCAAGATGTGGAATTACATTTCAAAAACATAACCAAACACAGCATTTTTTTCATGTATAAAAAAAATTCCAAATACTAAAGTAATGTTTCAGAAATTACCACCAAACGAACACCCCAAGATTGAAGAATTGGCACCGACTGATTAAAACTACAACCAAATAGGGCTTGATCTTCTAGTTTTCCTTTTCCTTCTCCCTCACATTTTTGTCATCTGAAATTGTTAAATTCGTAAAAAGAAAATGCAGTTTTGATTTTTTTTTTTAAATAAGTAAAATTTATTGAAAAAGAGGCACCAAAGGGGTGCACAAACTCATATGCAGAAGGTGTATAACAATTATGCATCACAAATCATATCAAAAAGGCTTTACAAAATCCAAAAATTGATCCAAGGAAGAATTATACCACCTCCGTGGACCAACTATACAAAAATGACTAAAGAATACTCTTGAATTTAAAAATACATCTCTCAACACCATCAATAGATCCCCTATTTTGGTCACCCCAAAGTACCCACAACAGCGCTAATGGGGCCAAACCCCAAATCTGTCTCCTCTGCCTACCCATCTGGCCTCTTAACCAAGAACAAAGAAGATCCCTCATCTTCTTAGGTAGTACCTGATAAAACACCAAACATATAGAGGACTAACGACCATAACTCATGGCGCCTCACAGTGAAGAAGTGGTCTGCCATCTCCTTATCATGCTTGTGCACACATCACCAATTCACATGCACTTGCCTTCTAATTAAATTAATCGTAAAACTAATTCATTCCTACTATAATTTGGTGCTCTAGGTGACTTTATTTTTGGGCTGAGAACTTGTTTGTTGAAGTGCTATGCTTTGACATAGGGGAATGGTATTATTTCATTGGAAAATAAGATAATGTTCTAAATTGGAGCTCAAAAAACATTAGCACTTTTATTTCTTCACAATTTTTTTACACCCATTGCTAATTTTTCGTTAGTTTTGTTGTCTTTGTTTGGAAATGAATTTACTACTGCTTCCTAACCAACTGCTGATATGGGTTATCTTTTCAAAAAATTTAGAGCATTTGAATGCATTTCTTTTGTGAGGCATGGTGGTCAAGTAACTTATTTAATTTTAAATAAAAAAGATAGATAATGGATTGATGCCATTTTCATATTTTGAAATCAATATTTTCAATCAAGTGTTAAGAATAATGAAACTAGTGCTGTGCTAAATTGTGGATTTTACACAAAGGATGTAGGCAACAGTGCTCCTCACCTGTCTCATTCATTTTAGAAGTAAATGACTATTGTTCTCTCTCCCACGGTGTTGAGAGTTCTGTATCTGACACGTAATAGTAGTTTTTTTATATAAATTAGCTGGTACCGAAAGCATTTCCCTTTGGCAGATTGGCCGCATTTATGTTTTGTTGGATATGCTACTAACATCAATTGAATTTATTCAAATGGTTACAAAGCCAAAAAAAAAATAAATAAATAATAATTCAATTGATCAAGGGATTAATTATTTTGTGTGAGCTGGATAAATTAATTGGGATAATTTATTTCTTTTTGGGTGGGGGGCTAGTATTGTGAATCTGGGCATATTGTACAAGGGTAAACGAATTTTTGATTTAATCAACATTCCATTTTTACCCTCAACACATGGGTTTATTTACCCTCTTGATGGAGCCATGATTTAAGCATATTTAAGAAAAAACCATTTATTTCACAAATATGAAATTAGAAAACCTAATTTTGGATTGGTTTAACATAGTCCAGCCCTCATCGAAACACCAGATTATTTTTTCCTTGTTTTTATTATTTTATTTTATTTTTCACCCTAGAGTGGATATATTTGCATTATTCATCCAATTGGTCCTAATTTATCCAGCTACCAGACAGTATATAGTGATATATGCAGCTAATATATTAAATGTTATAATGAACAGAGCCAAACTCATATCAAATGAGGAATAAAATGATTGACTTGCATGTAGATTCTTACATCCCATTTTCCCAATTCCTTCAAATCATGTGTTTTTTTTTTCTTAATCATTATTTTAGCGGTATCAAACCATGAGAGTGGCTTCTTTATACTTGCAATTACAAAATTTCTCTTCTCCACACAGCTGTGGTTCTTGTGGATACGAGTTAAACCTGAACTCCTCTAGTCGGAATACATCTACCATTGGCTCCAAATATGGTAAATCCATGAAGAGTGGGATCATATCATTCTTCAACGTTGATGAGAGTAGACTTACTCAAGTAGAAGAATTCCAATGCATACCGTACATTTCCAAGAAATCTTGGGGTTTGTTTCGCAGGAGAACAAAACTTCTATGCAGGAAGTGTGGTAACCATGTTGGAATTGCTTATGATGATCGTGATTCATCATACCCAGTTGTATCCGATGGATCAGATTCAGCCTCCGGCAGTGAAATCTCCAGCCGTAGAAAAAAATATGATGTTCGGATCCGTGCTTTACAACCTTCCTCGTCTGAAGAAGTTGGTGTTTCACTTGCTGTGTAATGTACAGGAACAAAGATTCTTTTATATATGGTGTCCAGTAAAGAATTTGGTATTTCACTTGATCATTGAATAGGATCCACCAAATGAGAAGTGCGGTTGAGATGCTATTTATACAATGGATGCTAGAATTCTTTTTGTTTTTGTTTTTTGTTAGGCAAATATGGGAATGAAAGAGGGAGGATCTGCTAGGGGTGTGTTTGTGCACAGATGTTGTCAAGTTGCTTTGTTTCGCTTTGTTCTCTCTTTCTCAGTTGGCTTGGCTGTGAGTTGTAAATGAGCAGTTTGGAGACTTTAATAAAAGTTTGTGTGAATTTTGAAGGGTTGGGAGAGTAACTAAAGTGGGCTCTCTCTCTCTCTCTCTCTCTGAGTTGTAAATGAGCAGTTTGGAGACTTTCTTAATAAAAGTTGTGTGAATTTTGAAGGGTTGGGAGAGTAACTAAAGTGGGCTATCTCTGTGTGTGTGTGTGTGTGTGTGTGTGTGTGTGTGTGAATCATTTCCCCCTTTATCTAACAGGCAGTTTTGGTGTGAGTAGTTAAGTTCTCTCCTGGAGCAAGGAAATAAGATAGAGTAATATTATAAATTCACCTTTATCAATCTAAAATTGAATCTGCATCACACTTTACATGGACTATATATGGATTTTATATTATACAAATTAATTTTTATTACACAATTATCCATTTAAAAAATTAAATTCTGGGTGTATAAAGTTGAGTTAGCAAACTTTTCCAATATAAAATGCATTCTAGCATAATTGAATAATTACTTTTTCGTAGTTTGAAAGTTTGAATAAAATTGAATGATTACTAGCTTTTTTTCTTTTTTCCTACATTTTTTCCTTTTCTGTTTTTGGCCCCCCTCTAAAAATAAACCCTCTTCTCGCCTCATTAAAGTAACATTTTTCACTTTTATCAAAATTTAACTTTGGTTATTTTATTTTAATTATGCCCTAAGAAAAGATATCACATATGACTCATATGTCAACTTTATTAATAGTAGATGGGTAAAATGATAATATTGCAATTCAATGATTTGCACACCATTAAGGCTGCAAATGAATAGAATTGTTTGTAAACAAACTCGAACTCGGCTTGGTAAGGGCTCTTCGAACTCGATTCGTTATATTTTCATTACGTTAAAATCTTAATAAATAAATCCAAACATACTAAAACTTGGCTCGTAGTTTTGCTCGTTTAACATTTATTTAAATAATAGAATAAATATATTTACATATTAAATAATGTAAAAATATGTATAAAAAATAAGATAAATATGTTATTTATATATTTAAATAATGTTAATGTAAATAATAGCTAACTATAGATAACATATTTATATAATAGTGATAGTAGATATTATTATTTTCATAATATATTGACTTTTGTTTTAGTATGTTTATATATATAATTGTATAATCAAAGTTTCAATTGTAATTTTAGTCTTATACGCAAGTATGAATTTATAATTTCTTTGGCTCGTTAAGACTCGTGAACATGATCGAGCTTGAGTCAAGTTTAAGCCAACTTAGTTCGAGCTTGGTTCGTTAAATTTTTATTGAACTCGAACTCGAGCTCGAACTCGAACTAGTTAAAATCTTAATAAACAGACTCAAGCCTACTAAAGCTCAGGTTGGCTCGGCTGCAATCCTATACACCAGTTGTATCGTTCGGATATCAATTTTTGAACAAAATGTAAATGTTCATATATCTACTTCCAAAAAAATACAAATGTTCGGATATCAACTATCGAATGAGATTTTTGTTCGAAACAATTAATTTTTATTTAGAAGTTGATATTCGAATATTTTATTTTTATTCGAAAGTTGATATCCAAACGATACAAATTATATATACTAAAATAAAATACGATGTGAATAGAATTACCTAATTTGATTTAAAGTGTAAAGAGTCAATAGTTACAAATTAAAAATAAAATAATTGAAATAATAATTGGGTAAAAATATACAGAAGCTTAGTGTAATTAACCCTCAAGAATTGGGCTTGGATATGGAATGAGCATCCACAAGAATTGTAAGATTCACGGATCAAACAATGCTATGAAAAACAAAATCACAGAAACATCTGAAAGCATAACTACAATATATGAATATAATTAAGATGAGCAAGACGAGATACATATATATATATATATCAACAATAATTCATCCCCCCCTTTTCCCCTACCCCCTTTGACCCTATTTTTCTCTCATTGGTTACTTTTTTTTTTTTTTTTTTCTGCTCCTCCAATCACCCCCCGTCACGTGGCAAAGGGGGTGAGGGGGTGACCCCCAAAAGGGGGTCCCAAGCATTATTCTATATATATATATGAAAACAACAATGCTAGAGGACCCAAATTTTGTGGCTCAAAAGTAGTTCAAATGGCAAAAACGACGTCGTTTTGAGCACAAAACAACATTCAAACGGCCAAAACGACGTTAATTTGGCCATTTGAGCCACTTTTGAACCACAAAATTAGGACTCCCAAACATTTAAAACGACGTCGTTTTGAGCACAAAACAACATTCAAATGGCCAAAACGACGTCGTTTTGGCCATTTGAGCCACTTTTATAAATGTTTGGAGGCCCTAATTTTGTGGCTCAAAAATGGCTTAAATGGCCAAAACGACGTCGTTTTGGCCATTTGAATGTTGTTTTGTGCTCAAAACGACGTCGTTTTAGCTATTTGAACCACTTTTGAGCTACAAAATTTAGGCCCCTACCATTGTTGTATATATATATATATATATTTAAATAGGCAATGCATGAAAAAAAATACATCAATCACCCATCTAATCATGATGTATCTGATTTGTAAATTTTTTTATTTTTTTTTTCGTTGTTGTTGACAAACACATGGCAGAGTTTAGCTTTTTTCCAAATCTTCATCAAATTAGAGAGATTCAGTTCGACCAACTTCATTTCTCTTCTCTCTCTCCAAAATAATCATTTTACACATTTAAAATCGAGGCACAACCTTGTATGTTGATGTTTGCATGTTTGTTGGAGGAAAAGGAAAAATGAAAAAATATTTTAAAAAAAATTTCTATTTCATACATTTTTTTCATTATTTTTCTCTTTTCTCACACATTCCTCCCTAATTTCTAGATACAAATACAACCTTATATTGTAAGATTTTACCAATATGGCATCAACCTTGTGTTGCAAACACACTTTTACAAGGTCATTTCATCAAATTTCATTTTGCATGCCACCTTTTCTTTTCTTTTCTTAAACAAGGGGGTGGCAAACTCGAAAAGTAAAGACAAAGAACTAAGAGAATTTAACAAGACATGCATAATTTCTTGGCAACCAAACAGAAGATGATAGCAATTAATCCAGCCTAAAAGATAAATTATAGAAGAATCACGAATCATGTTATGTGGAGTGTTGTAGCTTAAAGTGGAATGAAAGAAAAAAGAGAGAAGAAACTAAAGTTTAAGGAGAGAGAAGTCCTACCAAGGTGTCTAAAAAGTCCTACTTGGAAAAATCATTTGTCATTACTTTGGAAGACTGCTCATCCTTCATTCATGAATTGTGATTAATTAAAAAAGTTGTTTGACTTGTTAAGGCCTTGTAGAAAAGCCTTTATTTATTTTTTATTTTTTGAGAATGCAAAGAAAATAAAGCTGGTGAACTTTATTAATTGTTCTAGCTTTATGCTCTTGATTGAGAGGGTTGAGGAGTCCTCCACCTCACTCTTTGGTAATATTTGGTTTTGTTTTTAAAACATGATTTGGATGGAATAATCAAAAAGTTTGTTTGGTTAACAAATTTTTAAAATACAACTTCAAATTTAATTTTCTCTCTCCTCTCTCCTCTTTTTTTTGTTTATTAATACATTAATCAATCACTTTTTCTCCCTCATTCTCTCAAATTCTACACATTAATCAATCAAATTTTCTTTCACACTCATCTATTCAATTAAAAAATAAATAAAAAAAATTACAAAACATCCCAAAACTATTTTCAAAACTCATAACCAAACAAATTTTCAACTTTCACAACTCTTTTGAAACTTATCTTTAAAAATACAACTCAAAACTTATTTTAAAAACTAAACCAAACTCTCTCCACAACTTTTATTTCAATTTGAAATAGAATTGCTATCTAGTCAAAGAAAATATCAATATATATGCTTTGAATTTGAACGTATAGAATAATTTCAAATTTGGTTCATGTAGTGTGAGTCATACTCAAGATGAATCTAAACTACATGTTTCAAATTATATGCACCTTTTTATGTATTTTGATTTACTGAATTTTATGTCCATTTAAAAAATTAAAAAAATTACCTTAACCAATTCAATGAAGCTTCTGGCACATGTACTTTTTGAAAGTTCTTTAAAAAAGGAACAGAATGAGACTTGGTAGAGTTTGAAATGTAAAGTGAATACAAATTATAAGATATAGGTGTGAAACCTTTTTAATGTTAAACATAGGCGAAATTTGCATTGTTTCAACATCAAATGATTAGCAAAATAATCAGTGATTTGATTAATTAGAAAAATTTAATGCAAAATGTGGTTTTTGTAAATTTGATTGATGGCCAAATAGGATTTATTTTTATTTCAGATCACTATAATAAAATAAAATTGAGATTCAAAAACCACCTATTAAGCCAATGAATCAGACAAAGAAAAGAAAATTTAAACTCTCATGAGTACCATGAAAAACATATTCACTTGGAGAGTAAACTTGAATGACTTAAATATTCATTTTATTATGTAATTTTGTCTCAACATTGTTGGTGAAGATTCTAGGCTTCATATTATAGCTTGGGAAAAGCATATATTGATAGGAACAGAAGGATAGATAGATGTAACCAGTTTCCTACATTTTTGTGCAAAGAATTGAATTGAGATGCCATTAATGATTGTTTCTCACAAAATTGACAACAACAATACTACAAATTTAGAAGAAAAAAAATATTAGAAAAATATCTAGAATTTAACATCTATGGTTAAGGTTTACTTAAGGTGTAACCCCATAATAATCACTTTAAATATACATCTTTGATTTAAAATTTATGATAATTTTCTGACCATTTTTCTAGAACCAAAGACTTTTCCATCCATCCATTTTATATTTAGATTTAAATTCATTTTCAATTTTTTACATTTCGAAAAATGATGAAGTAATTCTTATAACTATTTTTATATAAAATTTCAAAAAAAACAAAAAAAAAAAAAACAAAAAAACAACAACTTACTTTTTTTAAGAAACACCAAAAGGTTTTTTTTTTAACTTATGAAAATTATTTTACAAGAGCAAAAATCATAAATGTTTTCAAACTTTATATTAAACTTTATATTAAATTCATTTTTTAAAATACAAAATCAAAAATCAAAGCAATACCAAATCCGCCGGGAGAAAGGAATTGGAACCTCACCCATGAGGATAAAAAGTATATGGGAGGGGTTCTTAAAATGAATATATCTGTTTATATCATTTTATTATGATGTATGAGTTTAATTGTTAGTATTGTATTAAAAATATACATGATAAAATTTATTACAATAATATTGCATTAACAAATAAAATAATAAATATAATATAATATAAAAAAAAATATAATATATGAAACATTATTGTTGTTTGCATTATCATCATCATATCATTAAAATGTCGTAGTTGGTGGAGGCGGAGGCGGAGGCGGAGGCGGAGGGGATTTATGACAAGTCATTATCTTTCCAACCCATTTGAAGCTTTTTCTCAACATGGATCCAATGGCCATAGTGGTCCTTAATTTGTAGGGTGGTCTTATGTCTATTGGTTAGAACCAGCATAATAAGACAAAATTCCCCTATAAGATTTTTATATTTTAGGGTTAAATTCATTTTATCTGCTCGTAATTTAGGATTGGAGTATTTTACCCTCATGGTCCAAGTCAGACAGTCTCTATATAGTTTTTGATTACAGTGTCATTGTTAGTTTTCTATCCAAACTAATAGAAAATATATAACACACAGGGACGGAACCATAATTTATGCTAAGAGAGGCCAAGATGTATGCATAAAAAAATATTTAACTTTGGTACATTAGTAACAGAAGATAATTTCCTATGTAACTTTGGTACATTAGTAATAGAAGATAATTTCATATGTAAGAGTTGTGAAAAAACAATAATTTATGAGGACAAAAATAAATCTAACAAATTTCTTTTTCTTATAAATTCTTTTCTAAAGTTTTGAATTATTAATGAAACTATTTTGTTGGTTGGCAATATCTAGTAAATAAAAAGTATACATGTTTCTTTGATTTTTTTAAAACAACACCAAAAATTTGGTGGCATACATACACCAAATGAAAAATATAACTGATGTGATAACTTTTATAAAAAAAAATCCATTTTAGTGCAAAATTATTGTTAGAAATAGACTGTATCATCAGATTTTAAAGTTGCCACTTAATATTTTGAAAAAAATTAAGAAATCCGTGACTCATGCCAAGACCACTATTCGTCGTAACCAAAGAGGCTTAGCACGAAATCTTATATATGAGAGGAAAATGTCATTAATTGAACACCCCTACTCACCCGATCAAAAATCGGCCTTTACTAAATCATGATATGAGTTTTATTTGCTTTATATGTTCATGTTCCAATTATTAATAAATCCTAAAAAATACTATGTGAAACATACAAGTATAGACTCTGTCATTCATTTTGGATCAATTTAATTTCATGTATTTTGAAAAAGTTTTGAAGATGTGCAACTTAAAGAAATTGAATTTACAAACATAAAAATCAATATCATTCCAAATTAAGCGACATAACCTCCATCCACCGGTATTCATATAGTTGTATCAAGTAAACAAATAGCCACATGGTAGGATGTTTAAACATATATAATAAGAAAAATACACACAAGTAAGATGCTAAAGTATAAAAATTTACATGTTTACCGACGTCCTGTGAATAGATACAAAACAAAGTTGGCAAAATATGCATGATCTTATATACAAAATCCTAATGCAATTCACTCATGAGATGCAACCAAAGATTCGAATTCTAATATATGACATGTGAATCATCTCAAGAACATAAGGTAGAGCACATAATCATATAGGAATTGATTAAACCCACAACTGCAAACTTAGCCGAATCAAGGTGCATGAAACATGGATGCAAAGTATGGATATGATGAAAATACAAAATATGATGCTTATGTACAAATAAAGAAAGCAAGTAAAAGAATGGGATAGAAAGAAGAGGGGCGGAGAATTATTACAACACTTGAAAGAATAATTACAAACCAAATGAAAGAGAGAGGAGGAAAATATTATAACAAAATAAGCAAGATTAGAACAAAATTAAAAATAAATAAAAGAAAAAACTTCACAAAACACTCAAATGAAAACAAAATAGAAGCTTCATGCGCCTTGGAGACCACAGAAAATTGGTATGTTCAACATCAGAAGACTACGTCGTTCCGTCCAAAAGAAGTTAGCTGGCTAGCCAACTAGGCCTAACAAAACCTATCTTATTGCAACATCGAGAAAAGAACAAATAAAGAATATGTAAGTGGCTCCACCAACCATTTCTGGTTAGATTACAACAAAACTAATATGAAATTAAATTAAAAAAACAAATATAAGATAAAAAATGCAAAAAAAATGAAAGAAATTGAAAATTCACCTTCCAAAAAAAAGAATGAACTTCTTGATTTCCAAACTTCCTTTTGATCACCCTTAAGGTTATGAATTATGTTCTCAATCCATAATTCAAAATTTTGGAATTTTAGCTAGAATGACAATTTTGGGTTGTTTAACAGTGTGCATGGGGAAAGTGGTGAAGACCCAGATTTCACAATGCACTCTAGTTTTCTCACTTCGACACAAACCTGAACACTCCTTGATCAGTGCTACACAAGTTGACTATAATGGAATTTTTGGGATCAAATAACAGTGTATAAGGATAATATAATAGTGAATGAAATTCACAGCTCAACTTCTCAACTTTGACACCATTCTTGATCAAAGTTTAGACTCTCCCTATCAATCTAGTCCTTCTTCATCAATCCCCTCTCCCTCTCTCTCTTCTCCTCTTTTGTCAACAATCTAATGCATACATATAGGCAATGCAAATAGAGAAATGGTGGAAGACAAGAATGGAGCATTAATGAAGATAATGGAGCAAATGGAGCACTAATGAAGCTAATGGAAGACAAAAGTAAAGCATTACTTTCAATTGATTAAGTACTAGGCAATGGAGGATGAGTTTACATGCATTTAGTACATGAATATATCAAAAAATGGGATAATGGAATGCCCACACAAACTGGAAAAAAAAAAAAATTTGGACTGCACTGTTTTGGGGAAGTAGATCGGCCAATGAAGAAATTGGTCGTTTTGCTCCAGTTCAATCCAACTTCGCTCCAGTGCTCAACAAGTCTTAAACACTTGGTCAAAATAGGCTTAGAGTAAAGAGTAAAGCTCAAATTCCATATTTTTTTTACTGAGCATTTTGTGAGAAACACATTCTTATTTTCATCATCGGGTAATCAAAAGAAAGTACATAAGACTTAAGGTCGATCAAAATGTGTCTACAGTTGCCGCAATTTGATAGAACTCGAAGTCATTTCATGACGTAAGTGAATGTCAAAGGCCGAAGACAACTCTTTTGACAAGGCCGTAAGACTTGGACAAACAAACAAGATGCAAATGCAGTTGGTTTAACTCGAAGGTTATCTACGTATCCTTTTGCAAGGAATCAAACCAGCATAGTTCAGGGATAGAATGCAAATGACATGCTCAAAATTTTAAAAAAAAATTACACGCTTTACGAAGCCATTTTTTATTTCTTGAAAATTCAT
Organism: Camellia lanceoleosa; assembly: GCA_025200525.1. NCBI lineage: Eukaryota > Viridiplantae > Streptophyta > Magnoliopsida > Ericales > Theaceae > Camellia > Camellia lanceoleosa. The sequence goes on along the minus strand of CM045761.1, from coordinate 131,561,318 downwards.
AATTTACAATGCAATCTAATAGGTACTATGTGAGGATAGCCTCGTGGAAATGATATGAAGCATAACAAGGGATGCAATCTAACACACTCACATAAGAGAATGAACTGTAACCGATGAATAGTTTTAATCTATAACCCAAAACATGAGAGGTATTAACCGAAGATGGTTTGAACTGACAACCCGAGAAAAGGATAATATCGTCATCCTGAAGAGAAGCCAACATTAACCGATGAAAAAGGTTGCAAACAAATGTTGATGTGAATAGATTGTAGTCAAGTGATGCAACAATGATAGTTGTAACCATGCAAATGATATGCTACTGAAATTAAAAGTGGAATTCTTTTTTTTCTTTTTTTTTTTTTTTTTGAAAATGCATGATTTATGCAATGCAAGATATAATACATAGTGAGGCAAGCCTCATGCAAATGATGCAAAACAAATCCAAATACACTCACAGGAGAGGAGAGAAAGGGTTTTAATTAAACATCGAGACGTAGGCCGTGCCTTAATACAAAATAAGGGATTAATTTCAACCGGGTAAAGAGAAAAAGGGATCTTAACCAATATATAAGACCTAGACCGTATCTCAATACGAAATAGGGCGATGGTTTTCAACCAGGTAAAAGAGAAAGGGATCTTAACCAATATACTACACCTAGACCGTACCTCAATAAATAGGGCGATGGTTTCAACTGGGTAAAGAAGAAAAGTTGTAACCAAAAAGTTTGAAGTGATGTGAATGGATCATAATCATGCATGACAAATGTAATAGACAATGCAAGTGTGATGGTAAATGCAAAAACACGAAGGGGTAATGTGAGACACACAATATGCAACAAGATATAATAATGCAAAAATAATATAATGGATGCGCAATAAATGAATATAATTTATTTATTTTTCAAAATTTTCTGTTTTTGTTGTTTTTTATTTATTTTTCTTTCTTTTAAAAATTTTGTCTTTTTTTTTTTTGTTGATAATACCATATATACATATATAGATACAAATGATATACAAAATACGTATCACATATATATACATATACATACAAAATATATGCATACATATACACATACGAATACAAAGCGATATCCAAAATATTTATTACATACATAAACATATATATCTGAATACGGACACATACATATTTGAAAAATCTAGAAACCCTAGATGTTGATTTGTGATTATGTACCAATTTTAAGCAGAATATAACAATCACAATCAAACAATCAAAGACAAATCGACAGAACGATTTTACGTAGAAAAACCACAATTGGACACCTCCAATTGTGATTAAAAAATCACAGGCAATAGCCACAAAACAATCCACTAAGAAAATTTAAAGGAATTACACAGGTATACTCTCAATTACCTAGCGAATCCACGCCTAATTAAACCAACCTCTATGTGCCTCTTCCAACCCCGTCTTCACCTCGGAATTGTCTTTACGATGAGCCACTCCAGAATCCACCGAAGCTTCAGGCTCGAATTCTTCAGAATCTACCGAAGAACAACTCTCTCTCTCTTGTGTATAACAAACAAAACCTTTGATGTACTCTCTTTAAACCATGAGTTAAATACTCAATAAAACATCAAAGAAAACTAACAAAATATCTCCAGATATAAACCTTAATATCCAACAAGAAGATCTGGAGGAGTTACTCTAGTTTTAAGAGAAAACCAATTACTTATAGAAAATCAAAGTAATCCTAATTTTGGAAGAAATCCATTTACTTATAGAAATCCTTGTCAAACGGGATTGTCAAGAATAAAACCTAACAATCTCCCCCTTTGGCAATGCCGTGACAAAACACACCTAACAAATAAAATCCTAATTACCCCAACCCATTACAGCCAGCAAAAACAAACTTCTTTCTCACGGTCATAATCTGCAAAACAGCTATTAATGCCACAATCTTCAAAACAACTATTAGTCTCACAAGAGTATATAAAAAAAACAATAAACATATGACTAGATTATTTTGAAAACTAAGACACATGCACCCAAGACATGAATGGATGAAATCACACTACGACACATATGCATGAAAACATGAATTAATAACCTGCGAGATATATATAAAAAAAATCAAGTAGTGGATAGCAACACACAAACTAATTAATGCCAAACTCCCATATCAAACAAATCAAAATAATCATGCTAACAAACTCTTGTAATGATACACCAAACTCCCCCTCACTAAAAACAAAGAACAAGAAGAAAACGACAAACAATAATATGGTGGAGCAAGCAGGGAATTTCAAATTTGTACCTTAAAACACACAAGATTATCCAAGAAGCACAATTACTTGAAAACACAATGTGCACAGCCTCTAGAAATTCTTCACCAAAGAAAGTGATGCATAATGTGAAAAGTATAGATCCCATGATAAAAAGTGTGTGTGTGACTCTTGGAGTTCAACAAACACAAGATTCAAAGCCTAGTAGTGATATGAAAGCTAGACCTCCGACTAGAGAATCTAAGCACAATACAGGAAAGTCAAACCACTAGGAATCAAGGGTATTTGTTGAGTAAAGGCGGAGGCTCCCCCTCAATCAATGAATCCTTTTTTTTTTCACATCTTTTTCTTTTCTTTCTTTTGCACATTGTTTTTTTTCTTTCTTTTGCACATCTTTTATTTTCTTTCTTTTGTACACTCATTGGCAGCTGACACGCTCAAGAGTATGGAAACCGAACCAGAGAAGCATGTATATAATAAGGATGGCTTGGTTGGTGACTTTGAGGTAGCCTTTTCCTCATGCCTGGACTACAAAGAACAAAGGGGAAAGCCATGGAGATACAAAAAGATGGAAGGTGGTTAAGAGACTCAACATCACTCATGATGTGCTAGTATAGGTCAATTCCTCTAGAAAAACAAAAGATGCCATGCCAGAAGTCCATAGAAAAAAAATAATCACTAAGGCGAAAGAATCCGATATTTGCTAATCCAAGAGTGTGTACAGAATGAGACATACTAATAAAAAACACACTCCAAAATGAGTGATTACCACAGAAAGTACACACATATTAACATGTAATGGATATTCTTATCAATTCCAATATGCAACAAGGACCACTCAAAAATTTTAAGCTTGCAAAACCATACTAAGAAAATCTTTTTGGGTTTTTTTTTATTATTATTTTTTATTTTTCTAAACCAAGCAATACAAAAAACGAAGAAGCGCACATTTTTTTTTTCTCATAAAAAAAAACACACAGAAATCCAAAAACTAAAACAAATAAACAAATTAATACAAGTCAAGTTTTCTCACCCAAACCGCTTTAGTATAAACAAAGTTGTGAGCATTGCGGTTTTGGGTGATGTCTTGACATTGTGGTTCCTTTGCTTTCAATGGGAACCCATCTTGACAGTTTCCAACTTCTTATTTTTAGGTCTAGGCAAATACACTCTCCCATGCAACTTATAACAATAAGGCGAATATGACCATGCATACCACAATGATGACAAATAAAAACAGGGTGTACCTTCTTTTCTTTTACCTTGCCAACTCTAGGAAGTTTGAGAAGTCTATCCTTATGTTGAATTTTTTGTTCTCCCTTTCCTTGAGTTCTTGTATCATGAGATGTAGATGTACTCTGTTTTTGCTCTTTGTTATCACTAAAGCCAATGCCACTCTTGTCAGAACAAATTTGTTGAGACCCAATGATATTGTCCAAAGTCTTTGATCCTCTGTTCCAAAGACTAATGGTTGCCATAGCACACTTGAGTTCTTCCTCTTTCTTGATCATTAGTTCTTCCAAAGCAACTTGAGACATCTCAAGAGATTCAATCTTTTCTTCATATGTTGCATAAATTTGTTGTAGCTCATTCCTCTCTGTCTCACAAGTCAAAAGTTTTGCACAAAGAGCTTGTCGATCATTAGCTATCTTGATGACATCAATCCTAGCCTCAGAAATCTCTTCCTTTAGTTTGACATTCTCACTTTCACATGCTTTGAGTTTCGTTGTGAGTTTGTCATTTAATTTGAATAACTTAAGAGACTCCTTATAAAACTTTTCATAAGCTTGCTCAAGCTCTTCATCCTCACAAATTGAATCCGTTATCACAAATCAAACAAGATCTCGTTCTAGAAGAATTTTTTTTTAAAAAAATAGAACGACCCGCTCTGATACCAATTGAAAAATCTAGAAACCCTAGATATTGATTTATGATTATGTACCAATTTTAAGCAGAATATAACAATCCCAATCAAACAATCAAAGACAAATCGACACAATGATTTTATGTGGAAAAATCACAATTGGACACCTTCAACTATGATTAAAAAACCACGGGCAACAGCCACAAAACAATCCACTAAGAAGATTTAAAGGAATTACACAGGTATACTCTCAATTACCTAGTGAATCCACGCCTAATTGAACCAACCTCTATGTGCCTCTTCCAACCCTGTCTTCACCTCGGAATTGTCTTTACGATGACCCACTCCGGAATCTACCGAAGCTTCAGGCTCGAATTCTTCAGAATCCACCGAAGAACAACTCTCTCTCTCTCTTGTGTATAACAAACAAAACCTTTGATGTACTCTCTTTAAACCATGAGTTGAATACTTAATAAAACATCAAAGAAAACTAACAAAATATCCCCAGATATAAACCTTAATATCCAACAAGAAGATCTGGAGGAATTACTCTAGTTTTAGGAGAAAACCAACTACTTATAGAAAATCAAAATAATCCTAGTTTTGAAAGAAATCCAATTACTTATAGAAATCATTGTCAAACGGGATTGCCAAGAATAAAACTTAACAATATCATATACATATATACAGATTATATACATATTATATATAGTTCATATATCTCTTCTGTATTTTTGTCTCTCTCTCTCTCTCTCTCTGCCCCGTTTGTCTTCGTCAAGCACCGTGTCTGGCGCGCGATTTCAATAATCACGGTGTGCCGACCGATAGTAGCTAGACCAGCCTTGTTTGTCAAAGATTGCCTCGGAAATCCCTCTTCTCTTGGCTTTTTCTTCTCTTCTAGCTTCTTTTTAAACCGAAGCTTGCAAGAGAGCAGAGCAGAAAAATGCAAACTCTCTCTGCCATTACTCTGCCAATTTTCTCTTTTGAGGCATTAATCTCCTCTAATATGGCCTCTTCTCGTCGTATTCTTTCCCTTTTTCCAGACCTTAATGACTTCCCGATAAAGATTGCTGACACCAACTCCTCTGAGCCTCGATAGAGTGACCCTGCCCTTGTTTTTAGTTTTCCTGCACTATCAGTCGAGCAATTGATGGTAGCATAGTTTGACAACAATGCCAATTCTTATACATTAAAATCTCGTGTGGAGACCATAACCGTGGTCTCTAATTTGTCCCGTCGGCTAGGGCTGGTCAACGGATGGACCCTTTGATGGATGCGTGACACGTGGCGGGTGGCTACGGGCCTATTTTTTAGCTTTTCTCGGGTTTGGGTCGGGTTGCGGTTGGCCCACCTCTTTATCCAAGAAACCTGACCCGCCCGCTTTTGTCCCCTTTTAAATATATATATATATATATTATTTTTCCCCATTTTTTTGATCTCACCACACTAAACTAACCTAATTCATTCATCCTCTTCGATACACACACACACTCTCTCTCTCTCTGTCTCTCTCTCTCTCACTCTCTTCCCCCAGAACCCTACCCATCTGACAGCGGCGATTGAGTGACGATCTACACTGAAAAAGCCAGCAACGATTGACGATCTGCGTTTTTTTTTTTTTGAATTTGTATGTCCTTAGCCAGCCCTTTTTTGAGAATCTCATATTAAAATTCCTAACCCATTGGCATTCTTCAACCTGAAAGAGGATCGATGATCGTGGTGTGGTGGTGAGATATTGACTTCTCTTATTCTTTCCTCTTCTTCTCTTATTCTCCTCATTCTTTAATTTGTTCGTTCTGTAATATTTTTTTTTGACGACCTCTGAAGTTCTTATTTTCTACAATCTGTTGGTAATCTATTCTGTAATTTTTTTTTGTTCTGTAATTTGTTCGTTCTTATTTTTCTTTTTCTTTTTTTGGTTCCAGTTTGTTGCAATTCTAAAGTGAAACTAGTGGAAGAGAGGTTCTACACAGTGTGAACTTGTGAAGAAACTTACAGAGAGGACAAAAAGGTGCAAATTTCCTCTTTTGTTTCCCTTTCCATATACCAATTTTTTGTATTATGCAACATTGAGTCTGTTTACAATGTGAAGAAGCTCACAGATAGGGGAAAGTGGTGTAATTGAATTTGTTTTTTGAATTTTTTTTTTTAATAATGTCAAGTGGATAAATTGGAAAAAAATGGTGTAACTTTCCATTGTAGGCAAACTGTGTTGAATATTGAATTTGTAAACTGTGTTTGAATATTGAATTTGTAGACAAATTTGTGAATGAAAAATGGAAAAACTGAATGAACTTATACAATTTTTAGGCAAACTGTGCTTGAATAGTTTGAATAGTAAACTATGTAAACTGTGTTTCAATAGGCAAATGTAAACTGTGGTTGAGATTGATTAGCTTGATATTCATTGTTGAATTTATTTTTTAATAGCTTAAATTCTTTAGAGAGTTGGTGATTAAACATGGTCTCATAGCCCTAGTTCAAGGGGTCTTGGGTTTAATTTATGTCATTTAGTGCCCTAGTATTTGAAAAATTAGAGCCTTTGGAGATATTCCCTGTTATTTCTATCAATGAATTAATACAACTTATAAACTCCCTAATAGAACTAATAAGTAATAACTAATAACCCTTAGTTTGTTTCATAAGTTTCAATAAGATTGAAAATATTTTTCCACATTAAAAATAAAAAGTAAATCTCATATCAAACCATTTTTGCAATCTATTAGTTTGTGATTTCCATAAACGATATAAATTATAATTAACAACTTGAAGTTAATTTAAGGCTTGGTTTGTCATTTAAATTGAAGTTAATTTAAGACTTGGTTTGTCATTTAAATTGAAGTTAATAATTGAAGTTAAATTATGAATTATAATTAACAACTTGGTTTGTCATTTCCATAAACGATATAAATTGTGTCAGAAATCCCTCAAATTGATTGAATAATTGTGTCAAAAATCCCTTAACTTGAAGCCCAAAAAAATTTGTTTACAATAATATGGACTTTGAAGACCTATAGAACCCAGTGAAATGAGCTTCTAGAGCACAAAGCAGACCAACCTTGTCAATGCATGATCAATGTAACAGATTCAGTTACTAGATATGGAAGTCTGGATAAACTTTCAGTGTACTAAGTAGGCTTACTGAGTTAACATTGTATGAGTTGCTAAGTAGTTGCTAAGTAGTGATGTTTGTCTTGTTATTCATTCTCTCTCTTGTTCTATGTTTGGTTTTTGGCAGTTTATCTGATAATCTTTTGGTCATGGATCCTCCAAGTGAAGAAACATTTTTTGTTAATCCTAATATTGAGCCTAAATCATCTTCTATTGACCCCTCTACCCAACCTATTGCTCCTCCTCCTAGACCACCCTTGGCCAAAAGTAGTAGTGGTGGGAGAACACAATCAAAGGCTTGGGATCATTTTGAAAAGATTAAGAGTATTGATGGAAAAGATAGGGTTCTGTGCAAGTATTGTAAGAAAGAATATATGGCAGGTTCTAAGAGTCATGGAACAAGTAATTTATTAACTCATTTGAAAAATTGTACAAAGTATCCATATAGGGATACTTAAGGGCAACAAACATTGGGATTTAAAACCAAGACAAGTTGGTGGGGAGAGTGGTGTTGATGTTGTGGCTACATCATTTTTTGTAAAAGTTAGTAGGAGGTATCTTGCTGAGATGATAGTAATTGATGAATTGCCCTTTAAATTTGTGGATGGGGTTGGTTTTAAGAGGTTTTGTAATGTCATGCAACCCAAGTTCAAGATCCTATCTCGATATATCGTTGCTAGGGACATTGTAGACATATACACTAATGAAAGAGAGGGGTTGAAGAAACTTGTGAAGGGGCGTAGAATTTGCTTTACCACAGACACATGGACTTCCATACAAAATTTGTGTTACATGTGTCTAACAGCACATTTCATTGATGATGATTGGAAGTTACAAAAGAGGATCATTAATTTTTGTCAAGTTGAAGACCATAAAGGAAAAACTCTTGGGAAAAAAATTGAGGCACTTTCAAAAGATTGGGACATTGATGGCCTTTGTACCTTAACTGTTGACAATGCAAGTTTTAATAATCTAACCATTAGATTCTTGAAACGAACCACAAAACTATGGAAGGGAATTGTCTTGGGTCATGAGTTTTTACATATGCGTTGTTGTGCGCATGTTCTAAATCTCATTGTTAGTGATGGATTGAAGGATCTTGAGTCTTGTGTAGCGAATGTGAGGCATGCAGTGAGATATGTGAGGTCTTCTCCAAACCGCCTTGACACTTTTAAAAAGTATGTGGAAAGTTTGAAAATTGAGAGTAAGAGTCTCTTGTGCTTAGATGTGCCAACATGATGGAATTCCACATATCTTATGTTGGAGGTGGCGGAAAAATTTGAAAGTGCTTTTCAAAGAATGGGTGAGGAGGACTACAATTATAAACATTATTTTTTAGATAATGAAAGGGGTGAGAGGAGAGAGATGATTACAGTCGAGGATTAGGATAATTGCATGGTGTTTTTGAAATTTCTTAAAATGTTCTACAATGCAACAAATAGATTTTTTGGATCTTTATTTGTTACTTCAAATACATTCTGCACGTAAATTTTTGTTATTGAAAACATAATTGGACAATTAATCAAAGACAATGATCCTATTTTGTCTTCAACAGCAAATAAAATCAAAGAGAAGTTTGACAAGTATTGGGGAAATGGGGATAAAATCAATCTCTTTTTGTATGTTGCAAAGGAAAATATACGTGCAATTTTGTTTTTCAACAATTTTTGGTGGGGATGTGGTGAAATGAAAGAAATGTTAGACAAGGTGAAACATTGTTTGAGTCAATTGTATGATCATTATGCCACACTTGATTCAACAAATGTGCATGTCTCCAATGTAAATGAAACAATAGATATGGTGATAGATGAAAATGATCCACATTCTATTGTGAACTCTCAATTTAACTCATTCTTGGAGGGGCAATTTTGTAGTAATGGGAGTATGTCGGAATTGGACAAGTATTTGGGTGATATTGAGAAAGGTGGGAAAAATGCTCAATTTGATATCTTGGAGTGGTGGAAGGTTAATGCAACAAAGTATAGAGTATTATTACTTATAGCACGAGATGTGTTGGCAATGCCTATCTCCTTGTTATACGAGTTGGCTTTTAGTACAGGAGGTCGTATACTTGATCCATTTCGTAGTTCACTTGCTCCCAAGATGGTGGAGGTTCTTGTTTGTACACAAAATTGGCTTTAAAGTAACGTTCCAATATGCCTTCGACAAACAATGGAAAATGTTGAAGAATTTGAACAACAATATGATTCGGGTAATATATAAATACAATGATTTATTTTGTTTCAAATTTCATTTATTTTGTATTATTCAAAATTCATTATCTTCACTTCACATATTTATGTTGTTATTTTATGTGTAGTTGTTTCGGAATCAAGTTCATGTTCATGTTCAAGTCCAAGTCCAAGTCCGGAGAGTAGTTATATTGAAGTTTAATATCATTGGTAAAATACTTCCCCTTTGTTATATTTTGTTTACTTTACTTCACATGCTTTTGTTGTATTATGTTTACTTGTTTTAAGTTTAAGACTTTTTAGTGTTTTCCTTGTTAAATAATTTCATTTTTTTGTTATGCAAGTTTGGCTCATGGCTCATGGCTCATGGTTTGGCTCAAAGAAATCAATGGATTTATTGTTTCTTTTTAAGTTGTTTTGAAAATATCACTATTGGTTGGTACTTTCTTTGAATGACTGTAATACTTTATTTTGGATGATTGTATTAAAACGTTTTAATTTTTTTGAATGACTGTAATATTTTATTTTGGATGATTGTAATACTTTATTTTGGACGGTTGTATGTTGAAAATTTGTGATGCATTGTTGCGCCCACTGTCCAAGTTGTTTGTTTGTTTAAATCTGAATTTGAGCAGGTTGTTTTTGTATATGCACACACTATTTGTTTGTCTTTAGCACACACTGAGTAGGTTGAACCCACCTATATGTGCAATGCACACACTGTTTATTTGTCTTTAGCACACACAGAACACACACACACACACTGTCTATTGGCAGATTGATGTCTATTATTATGCATGCACAACACACCAATTATTTTAGTGTATGTGTTTATTTTGCCCACTTCAGTGGTTATGTATACATTGCACATAACATAGGTGGTGGTTGAGGAATTAAGTGTACATTGATTTAGTTATTTTTTTAGGAAGTGCACATGTTAAATTATGTCAAAAATTTGTAAAATTTTAAACCGCCAAACCGATTCGCATCCATCTGCCAATCTGCTCAATCCACATCTGCCGGATTGGCGGACGGATCTTGGATGGATTTTCTTCAATCATGTCTGGTGGGATAGATGGCGATTAGAGGTTCCGTGGCCACAACCGACCCGCGACCACCCCTATTGTTGGCTGCATAGCAGGACAAATGAGGTGCACCGACTGAAAGCACAACTTTCTCTTTTTCACAACATGTTTCAAGATGCCCAAAAGGAGATTAACCTACTGAAAAAACAAAATACAAAGCTGAAACGCCAGGCAACCTCCGTAGCCTGATTCAGAGCTCCTTAGTGCTCCTCATATGATGGATGGTAGGGAGTCATCTCTTTTGGAAGCTCTACAAATGCTGAAGTAGAGTCTTCAAGAGCTTCTAAGGCATGAAGATGTGGTAAGGCAACTAACGGAGAGTCGAGCGAAGAGGTCGTGGGTCAAGAGGTTTGAGATACCCTTTTTCTACTAAGATCTTCATGGCATTAGTAAGGAACATGGAGTGGAATGAATGTTCTGTTTGAGGTTCAGGCTGAGTTTGTTGCTTGTGGATCGGCATTGGCAAAGGGGTCAGCTATTTTTGTGGTGGTGGTAGTGACTGAGTTGACCTCAGAAGGCTTTTGTGCCATGCTACTACTGGTGGTAGTATTTGGATTGCAGCCAAAGGTCTTCCATACCAGCTCTTTATCATCCACTATAATTCCTTGCTTGATGGAATCCTCTATCTGAACTCCCATTTCATGCAGTTCTTTGAAAGTAAACAATGGAAAGACTATCATTTTTTCTAACATTTTTCTATGCAGATTTTTTACTACTATGTGGAATTGATCTTTTTTTGGTGATTTGTTAGTCATCATTGCCGCATTGGCCCTCCATCTGGTAATAAGGCTACAAAACCTTCATTAGGTTCCTGTCGGGATGCTTCTAACTCCCAGGTGGTTACTTCAATCTAGGTGTTGTAAGCATATTAGGTAACAAAAGCCTAAGACAATTTTTCCAACTTTGTTTCACTAAATCTTCTAATTTAGCATATCAGATAGCAGCTACACCAGATAAAGTTCTTCCAAACAAGGAAAGTTTTTGGGGCCAAGTCGAGCCCATGGGTTTTAAGACATCTGAGAAGAGGCGAATGTGGACCATAAGGTCATCGGCTCCATCAAACCTGTCAATGTGTGCCATTTTAAACCGTTTCAACAATTTGATTGTTGTTTTCGTAATGTCCGAGATAGAGTTGATTTCCTGCGACCTTTTAAACATTTTCTCTAACTTGGCTAGTTTCAGCATAGTTGGATCAAACTCATTTGTTTCTAGGGAAAAGAGGCCTCCTGTTAGTTGTGGAAGGGGAAAAGGTCCTCCCAATGATTGCATGGGAACCCTCAAGTGTTTTGGTAAGTTGGGTTCAGTAAATTCCTCAGCTGGTGGAGGTGGGACTGGATAAGCCACTAGAGGTGGTTGAGTAGCAGATGCCCCAGATGGGCGTCGTAATTCAGCAAGAGCATCACCATGGGTGGCCACTGTATTAGCCATAGCATCTAAACTTCGTTAAAGGGCCAACAACATGTCCACTATATTTTCTGGAACCTAAGCCATCACTGATGCTAATGAACTAAGTGGGGATAATCTAGCTAGTGAGATGGGGTACTCTGAACAGTTGACGCAACTTTTGTTCTTTTTCTTCGTGTGATCGGTGGCAAAAGAACTAACACTGGTTGTCCTTGATCCAAATTTGTAGTTCTATAGAGTCTACCAACGTGAGTCCACAAAACTTGATGGATATTTGACTGTTCTGAAGCTATGGTGCCCAATTACCTTGCAAAAAGAAAACGGAACCCCCAATCAAATTTAAGCATCATGCCAGCTCAACTGATTACTGCTAAATCACACTGAAAAATTGAACTCAGTCTCACAAACTGAAATGCTTGAACCACTAAATCTGAGAAGCCCTGTATAGATCCTATACATTGCACATAACACATAGCAGGAAAGAAAATAAACACCCATATGGGGACTAGGGTTACCCTGTCCTAGCGTTGAAATGATCTAGGGCTTAGCTATTCAAACAAGCGGCACCATACATCCTAGAAATGGAAGAGCATCATATCCTAATTTTGGAAGGCACTGTGGCTCACTATATGTACAAGGTTGGCTTTACTTTAGGGGTTGAAATCAAGGTGACGTTACCATAGAGTCCTTTAGGTCATAACCAGTGAAGATCTCAAGAAGTCAGAAAAGTCAATATAGCCTCTCTTCGAAGTTTGAGAACCTTAGCTAGTAGCGCTACCTTTTTAAAAAATCTCAAACGGTTATAACATAAGTCCTCAAAAGTAATGTAGAGATATGTATAGTGTCACAAAAAGTTTTCCTATGCTCCCACTAGTATCTGGGCAACACAAGGGCTTTAAGTGCACCAATGGATGCAATGCAATAAACATATAATTGAAAATAAAAGTCATATCATGGAGTTCGAGTCAAGGTTTCACAAAGTCCCCAGTAGAGTCGCCAAAAACTGTAACATGCCAGGGGGTACCTGTGCACATTAAACAGTTTGGACTCTCGACTTCTTTGATCTAGTCTTACGAGTACAATGTGAAATATAGATGAGAGTCCACATTTGATAATTTTTTTTTTATGGAAAATCCGTTTTAATACAAAATCTTTGCCGAAAATGGAATACATCACCAATTCTTAGAGTTGCCACCTAATATTTTTGGAAAAATTAGGAAACCCGTGACTTGTGCCAAGGCCATTGTTTGTCATAACCAAAGATGCTTGGCTCGAAACCTTAGGTATGAGAGGAGAAGGTCATCAATTGAGTACCCCCACTCACCCAATCAAAGATCAGCATTTACTAAACCATGATATGAGTTTTTAATAACTTTATATGTTCATGTTCCAATTATTTAATAATTCCTAATATTTACTATGTCAACCATACAAGTATATACTATGTCAATCATTTTGGAACAACTTGATTTCATGTAGTTTGAAAGAGTTTTGAAGATGTGTAACTCAAAGAAATTGAGTTTACAAACATGAAAATTAACATCATTCCAAATTAAGCGACACAACCTCCATTCACCAACATTCATACAGTTATATCAAGTAAGCAAGTAGCCACATGGTAGGATGCTTAAACATAGTAAGAAAAACACACAAAAGCGGACTTACATATTTACCGACATCCCTTAACCAGCTACAAAACAAAGTTAGCGAAATATGCATAATCTGATATACAAAATCCTAATGCAATTCACACATGAGATGCAATGAAAGATTCGGCCTCTAAGATATGGCATGTGAATCATCTCAAGAACATAAGGTAGCGCACATAATCATATATGACTTGATTAAATTGACAAATACAAACTAAGCCGAATCAAGATGCATGAAACATAGATGCAAAGCATAGATAGGATAAAAAACCAAAATATGATACTTATGCACAAATAAGGAAAGCAAGTAAAAGAATGTGATAGAAAGAAGCGGGGCGGGGAATTATTACAACACTTGAAAGAATAATTACAAACCAAATGAGAGAGTGAGGAGAAAAATGAGAGAGGGAGGAGAAAAATATTACAACAAAATGAAAACCTCACAAAACACTCAAAATAAAAAACAAAAAAAAAATAGAAGCTTCATGTGTCTTGAGGATTGTAGAAAACTAGGATGCTCAACGCCGGAAGACTACTCCGTTTCGTCCAAAAGAAGTTAACCAGCCGGCCGTATAGGCTGACCGGCCAACTAGGCCTTGCAAAACTTGTCTTGTTGCAATGCCCAAAAAAGGACAAACAAGAAATATGCAGGTGGCTCAACTAACCACTTCTAGTTAGCTTACAACAAATTAATATACAACTTAAAACAAGAAAATGACTATAAGATTGAAAGTGCAAAAAAATGAAAGAATTGTAAACTAACAACTTTCAGTTAGATTTAAAAAAAAAAAATGAAACAAGAGCAAGAAAATAAGCAAGAAAATAAATATGAGCTAAACTAATTACTTAGATTACAACAAGACACTATGAAATAGAAAGAAAGAAAATAAACATGAACTAAACTAACCACTTAGATTACAACAAGACACTATGAAATAGAAACAGGAAAATAAACATGAGATGGAAAATATAAGAAAATGAAAGACTTGAAATGCACCTTCCAAAGAAATATTGAACTTCTTGATTTCCAAACTTCCTCTTGATCACCCTCAAGGTTGTGAATTTTGATCTCAATCCTCAATTCAAGAGCTTGGAATTTGAGCTTAGAATGATGGTTTTGGACAATTGTATGATCATTCTTTAATCTTCTTCAATTTCGCAAGACTACTCTCTCTTTGATCAAGGCTTTAGGATTTGGTTCTTGAGTAGTGTTTGCAAGGAAAGGTGAGATATATAGGGGCTAGGCAACTTCACTATTTTGGCAAGACAACTCTCTTGTTTTCAAGACTTTTTTTTTTTTTCCTCTCAAATTCTAACTCAAATTTAGCATTCTCTCTACATTTCTCTTCTAACTTTTTCTTTCAAACTCAAGACAAGAGCTCTCATTATATAGCCAATGCTAGTGGAGCAATAGTGGAAGACAAAGTATAGCATTGAGGGAATGCTAGTGGAGCAATAGTGGAAGACAAAGTATAGCATTTAGGGAAGATAATGGAGCTAATGGGGCACCAAAATGAAGCATTATCCTCAATGGCTCAAGCATTGGTCAATGGAGGATGAATAGGCAAGCATTTGGTGCAAAAATGGGTCAGAAATAGTATCACGAAGTGCACCACACAGAAGAAAAATCACCTCCTTTGAGCACAGTCGCAGTGCATGTGCTGCGGTAATGGGGGCCAATCGACCGACCAAGCTAGGGCTTGTCCATTTTTGCTTCGATTCAGTCTCGTTTCGCTCCAGATGGGTCCTACTTCGCTCCAGATGTCCTATGGGGCTTAAATACTTGACCAAAATAGGCTAAGGGTTGGAAATAAAGCTCAGATTCCAATTTCCTTACTGAGGATTTTGTGAGAAACACATTTTGATTGTCATGATCGGGTAATCAAGAGAAAGCGCTCAAGTATTAGGGCCAGTCAAAATGGGTTGTCTACTGCAAGGCATGCCCTGTAGTGAAGTCCACCAGCTTGTCAATAAGTGGCAATGGAAAGTCATCATTTGGACTGGCTTTGTTCAAATCTCAAAAGTCAGCATAAACCGATTACATTATCTTTCTTTGGTACTAGCACAATGTTGGCCAACCAAGTTGGACACTCTGATACAAGCAAGAATCCGACATTGATTTGTTTGGTAACCGCTTCTTTGATTTTCAATGCCCAATCTGGATGAACTCTGCGAAGCTTTTGTTTGACGGGTCGGGCTTCAGGATTAAGAGGGATCCTATGCTATACAATCTCAGGATCGATTCCAAGCATATCTTCGTAAGACCACACAAAAACATTTTTGAATTCTTTTAATAAAGAAACTAATTGCTCGTGTTCCTCTAAAGATAAAGTGAAACCAATTTGAAATAAGCAAGTATCTTTCTTAGTTCTTACATTTACTGAAATAATTTCTTCTATTAGTGGCTTAACACGCCTCTCTTCCTCCCATTCAATTATATTTTTCAAAACTTGAGGAATTTTCTCCTCTTTGTTTTCATCAAAATTTTGAAAATTCTTGTCGATGTTATGAACTATAGATACATAGAATTATGCGGAAATCACAATATCTTCATTCAAAGCCTCAGGCTCAATAGTTACAACAGACTCAAATGAAAAAGAAAAAGAAGGCCCGAATAGGATAGTGGTGTTTGGGTTATTACCCCCATAATCACCGAAGTCTGGCATCCCAGACAAACCTAACTCCACAGAAATAAAGTCAACAACCAACTTAGAACTTAAAAAAACCTTTTTCAAAGAACCAGTTTGCATGCGAGCCATCCATTACATCCACGATGAAGCTTGAGCAGTCAACAGGTGGTCCTTCCCCGATTACAAAAATGGTCATATCTCCTAAGTTCGTTAGTTCAACACCAATATCCGACCCTTGTAGCAAATCAGCTAGTGTTAGACCCAATACATACTCTGCGTTGTTTTCCAAACTGAAATCACTGTCTTGCCCGATGTTGATGCTAAGATCTTCTCGCTTCTTGTCACTATCAGAGAGTTGATGATCGAAGAAGATTTCAAACCCAGGATACCTCTTCTTTCCACTTGATCAATCCACGGCTCGGGAAACCCACAAAAAGGGAAATCCTCTTTTCACTGATAAACCGCCCATTCAAGGTTCCACGAATTGGCTTATGGATCAACTCAAACTGTCACCTGGTTCTCTTTGCCTTGATCCTTTCCTTGATATCTTACTTTTCCTTTTCCAGTCATCTCCTGTAGGTGCATACCCCAGTCTGAATGTATGTGGGTTGTGAGGTACTTCATTGGTTATAGTGATACCCTTCTTGCCACTTTTGTTTAATCCCATCCTAAGAATGTGACCCAGTTTACTCATGAAGTAGATTGATTGGGTGTTACCATACATCCCTTCGTCCTCTGTCATGATCGTCTGAACTAGCTAGGCTTCTGCCAATGTAAAGCTTGAGAGGAACACATCCTCCTCTCCATGTTGTATTTGTAGTAGCGACGTTAGGACTTCCAGAGGAGAATGAATGGATGAATTTTCAAAAATAGTGCCAATTCCTTTTTTATATGGGTGTTTTAGCAGTTAATGCATTATGGAGGATACAACTTTCATTTGGTGGAGTCATGGCCTTCCTAATAAGAAATTAAATGTCGCGGGTACATCCATGACATGAAATTTGGCTTCGTGCTCGAACGAGCCCACTGTTAACTTCACTTTGATTATTCTCATGACCTTCCGATTGTATTATCACAAGCTCGAATCAGCTAAGCAGTGGTTACAAAATCCACCAGCTTTAGCCCTATCGCATAAGTAGTGTGCGAAGAGAAGACATTGATGGTTGATCTGGTGTCAATCAGAATGATTAGGATCCATTTCTTTCTACACTCCATTAACACATATAGAGGCTTATTATGTCCTGAACCTTCTGGTGGTAACTCTTTGTTAGAGAAGGCCATCACGGAGACTGTTTCTCCTGGGGTGATTAGTGACACTAGTTGTTACGGAGTTGTGTCAATTGCCAGTTTAGCCTTGCTTAAGGCTGACAACATCGCTTGTCAGTGTTCTCAGGAAGCCATGAGAAGCCCCCAGATGGAGATGTTCGCTCAGATCTTTTTTAATTGTATTAGAACTAGGTCTTTTTCCATCTCTTTCTCTTTATTTTCTCTTTTTCAATTTTTTTGCCTTTGCTAAAGGACTGTTTTTGGTCTAGGTGTAAAGGTTTGAAGTAGTGCCCACTCCTAGTAAGATGATCAATTTATTCTGAGTACCAAGTCTCATCAAGCACATTGTTTCCCCATTCATCGTCAATGTGGGCAAGCTACAGATTGTCATTATCCCACCATTTGCTGTCATTGACCAAAAGACAATTGTCAAGCTCTACTTGAATCATCTCCACATTATAATCTGGTTGACTTTTTGGTTCTTTTTTCTCTCCAAAACCTTTTCCTTTACCACTATCTTCAGATTTTTCGGCGTAAACTTTCGGTTCATCTTCTTTTTTCTCGGTTTCCCTATTAGAAGGTTCACCATTGCTTAACCAATTGTGATTGTTATTGGAATTCCTCGAATCCCACCATCCTATCCGCACATTTCTAAGGTCTAATTCTTTAAAGAAATGGAGATTAGTCCAGTCTTTCTCTAGGTCGGCCAAGTCATTCAGTCCTTGTTCTAGTACATCTTCTCTAACAACATTGATAGAAAATGAGTCCGGCAAGCCAACCTTGGGCTTCAGTGGACCAATGGTTATAATATACTTGCTAGGATCGTATCCTTTCTTTGGTAATTTCCCAGTCTCAATCACAAGCACTTCGGCTGTTTCCCTTTTGGTTTCCACCACTACGACCATAGGGTTTCTAGGTTTTGACTGGGTTGGGGGTGCATCCATCATGTACAGATCAGTGCTCTCAGGAATGTGTATTTCGGGTTTGGCAAGATGGGAATGCGTAGTGTGTATGTTGGGGTTAAAGGTGGATGGTAGTGTATGGATGAGATTGAGAGGAGGAGGTGGTGGAATTTTGCCATAAATGGAAATGGATTGGTAATGACATTGGGTTTTGGTGGTTGTGGAAGAGCTATGTCTTTATTGTTAATGAGATCTTGAATCTCATAACGGAGACGGAAACCATGGTCAGTATCATGTCCGGGTTATTAGTGGAAGGTACAGTGTTTAGCAGGGTCATGTTTGGCTAGGAGAGGATTGGGAAGAGGTCGAGGATCAAGAAGGTTGAGATGCCCATTTTCTATCAAGACTTTCATAGTTCTGGTGAAGGACATATAGAGATGGGTGAATGTTCTGGTTGAGGTTCAAGTTGGGTTTGCTATTTGTAAGCCGGTATAGGCAAAAAGATCAGCCATCTTGGTGGTAGCAGTAACCGAGTTGACTTCAGAAGGTTTCATAGCTGTGCTACTACTAGTAGTAGCATTAGAACTATGACTGAAAGTTTCCTGTACAGGCTCTTTATCATCGACAATAATTCCCTACCTGATTGCATCTTTTATCTGGAAACCAATTTCATGTAGTTCTTTAAAAGTGAATAATGGGAGGACTATCATTTTTTGCATCATCTTGCCAGGCAAATTTCTTACCACCATATGGATTTGATCTTTCTCAGGTGGTCTATTGGTCATCATTGCCGCCTTGGCTCTCCATCTGGTAATGAAGGCAACAAAACTTTCATTGGGCTCTTGATGGGTTGCTTCTAACTCCCAGGTGGTCCCTTCAATTTGGGTGTTATATACATATTGGGTGATAAAGGCCTCAGCTAGTTCTTCCCAACTCTGTTTCATTGAGTCTTCTACTTTGGCATACCAGATAGCAGCTACTCCTAATAGAGTTCGTCAGCATAGAGATAGCTTTTGTGAACGAGTCAAACCCAAAGGCTTCAAAACATCATAAAATAGATGGCTATGTACCATAGAATCACAAAATCCATCGAATCTATCAATGTGTGGCATCTTGAATTGTTCAGGCAACTTGACAGTTGTTTCCGTATACCCGTCTTCAATGTCTGGGATAAAGTTGATTCCTTGCTACCTTTTGAACATTTTTTCCATGGGCTAGTTTTAGCATAGTTGGATTAAACTCATTTGTTTCTAGGGGAAAGAGCCCTCCCATTGGTTGTGAAAGGGAAAAAGGTCCAACTGACGATTGTGTGGGAACCCTCTGGTCTTCTTGCAAATTGGGCTCATGAAGCTCGTCAGGTAGTGGAGGTGGATTTGGAATTGTATGAGTCACTGGAGGTGGTTGGGTAGTGGACACCCCAGATAGGCATCGCAATTCAACAAGAGCGTCAGTGTCCGTATTGGCAATAGTATCCATGCTTCGTTGAAGCAGTGTATGTATATAATTGTAGTATGAAGACGACAAATAATATAAGTTTCTCATTTATGACTTTTTGGTCTTTGTATTTAATTTTGTGGAAATTTTGTATAAGCCAATGCCTAGGCTTGTAGACTTTGTTGTAAAGTGTTGGACGTAAGGTAGATATGCAACAATGTTAGGATAACTTTTGGTTTTTGTCTATATATACAAGATGTATTCTATAAATTGGCATTCAAGCCAATGAATGAAGCAATGTAAATTCTCTCCATTTTCGTGCTTCCAGCTTCGTCTCTCTAACTCCACCCTAACTCCATCATAATTCCACAGAAAAATAGAAAAAGCTTCTTTCCTTTTTTGTTTTGTAATTGGTATCAGAGTTTGGTGAAGAGCTTTTGAAAGCAAGATCAAGCTATGTAAGTATTTCTGTCTATGTATAAATTTTGATATATATATATATGTAAGTGTGTAGAGTGTTCTTATTGATATATATAAATAAAAATAAAAAAAATTTCAAAAATATTATTCGTCAAGTTTAGTTTTTAACTTGTGTGTCCTCTGTATTTTATATCTTCATAATTATTTGTTTCATTTATAGTTATTGTAAAACCTATATGCTTAGTGTATGTCAAAGCCTATATACTCATCAAGATCTTTTGACTATTGGCCATAATTAAGTCTTTAAGATCATAAAGAGAGGTTTTAGGCACTAGATAATACACTACGAGGGTCTTAGGTACCAACAACAATTTATAATGGCAATTAATTCTGACGATATAATATGCTTTGGAAAAACAAAAAATAATGTTAATAATAAATATGACCATAGTTTGCATATTACTAAAGAGTCTACAAATAGAAATAGTGTGTGTTCTACTTTAAATAATATTACGGATATTATGTGTTCTTGGTTTTCACATTAATTATGTTCTAAGACTGATAACAGATCAGTGTCTAGAAGCAAAGGTGAAAAAAAAAATAAAAAATCAAATTTCCAACTCACAATATGGTAAAAAATGTTGTGATAAAATTTTAAAAGAAAATTGAAAAATTGGTTGTAATACATTTCCTAAATGAAAAGGATTTTCCAAAAAATGCAGAAAATATAAATGAAAACCTTGGAAAAAGAACAAAACTTTTTTAAAAAGAAAAAGTATATTCGAAAAAAGAAACCAACAAGTGTTTCAAAAAAGAAAACTTGTAAATGTTACATTTGTAACGAAGAAGGTTACTATGCACCAGAATGTCCAAAAAGAGGGAAAAAGTGCAAAGAAAATGATCAAAGTGCTTGAAGAACAAGATTTTAAAATAATATATGGCGAAGAAATTTCTGATGAAAAAGAAATCTTATACGAAATTTCTAGTGATGAAGAAAGTTCAGATGAAGAACTAATCTTCATAATGACTAATATTAATTGTCAAGAAATATTTCAAGAAACAGATAGTATATCTCGAGAAGAATTACAGGCAATTCGACTTGGAGATGTAATTGGAGAAGAAAAAACTTTTACCAACGAAGAATTAGCAAAATTCAAAAAAATGCAAGAAGTTGTTGTTCCAGAAATTTACAAACTTTCAAAATTCAACTTCTTTTCAATAAGAGTGTTTAAACAATACAGTGGTGACACTCAAGCAAAATGGTCAGAAGAAGAAAATATTGATATTCCTTTTTTTGATAAGAAAAAGGTTGCAAGATAGAAAAAGCAATATCTTGAAATTCAATATATTCATATTGGATTAATTCAAGTAACCATAACAGTCTTATTTCGCCAATGGATAGATACTCCTATTTTGGCAGTAATTTTTGATAAAAGATTTTCTAACCCAATGAAAGCAATCATTGGAGGAATCCAATGTAATTTGGCTAATGGAGTAGTTTGGTTTAATGTTAGACCAAATTTCTTTATTTCCATAAATGATCCTAATCTTGAAGACACAGTCAGAATAAGAATTAAAACACAAGGATTAGGAATGAAATCAAATTCCCATGATTTGGCTATTCGTTGGAAAACAATTCACGAATTGACCAAATTTCCTGAAGTAAAAACAAGATCAAACGATAATAAAATCGTTGAAATCTTTGAACCAAGATCATTTGACACGGTAATACAACCTCGTCTAATGAATTAGAGTGATTTAGAAGTCCCTCGACAATGGTTAATCCATGACCTAGTGGGACAAGGAGAATCTTCTAAAACAAAAAATCCTACACAATTACAAATGCAAGTATGAAGAAAAAATTTATATATTGAAAATACAGTTCTCAAAATTAAAAGATCAACTTCTGTATTTGAAATAGATTTTCCTAACAAATCATTTTCAAAATTAAGCATTGGAGAATCAAGTAATAATTCTAATCAAGAATCTATTACTTCAAACAATGTTCAAATTCCTATTTTTTGGGAACAAGAAAACAACTTGAACATATTAAGTCTTTATATATGTATCATTTTGCACAAAAAATGATGATATTATTTTTCTCTAGCTAAGGAAAAAGAAGATATACATATGTATTAGGAACATTTAATTTTGGGTTATAAACCCTATAGCCTCAGTGTTCTCATAGATACAGGAACTACAGCCAGCTCATGTAAATGGAATGCCATACCAAAAGAAAAATGGACATGAATGAAGCATCTAGATTCGTTTAATTCAAAATAATGCACCCTTTCATCTCTCAGACTCCATGATCATATTACCTACACGAAATCCTCACACCCAGTAAGTAAAGGAAGTGATCAAAAACAAAAATAGAGGCTTCTAAAGTAACCACTTGTTCATCAATATTTGATTACACATAGAAACACACTATGGTACATTCGATTATATTTGTGATCAAAGCGATATTGTCGATCTTGCAACCTCGAGATAAAGCCAATATTGTCGATGATCAAAGCCGATTATGCGTTACGCAACCTCAATATTTCTTAAAATGTACATAGATAAAGATATCATAGAATAACATCAATGAGTGAGACTCATAAAATTTGTTTACATAACAACTATTGTCAAACCTCTAATGTGATATAATTTGTAATAAACTATTGTGCTTAGGATGCACATATAAGGTATAAAATGCTTGCTGATCTTTGGATCAAGCAAACAAAATCAAAAGCAAAATAACAGGATTTTTTATATAACTCTAAGCATTCTTTGAAGCGAGAAAGGGGAAAGAAAAAGGACATATAAAAAAATAGATAAGAATCAAGGGGGAAAAGGATATTTGAATTCTCAACTTGCAAGAAACTATCAATTATTGGTCAGAAAACAATCAACATGCTAAGACTAAATCCACACATAAATAAACCATTCAAACAAATCAGCTCAACTCAGCTAAGACTAAATCCAAAACTAGCTAGGGGCATTAATTGACTTTCATATTTCTCTAAAGACAGAAATAACATGGACTTCATATATCGAAATATTTAACCATGACCACCAAGATTCGTATATCCTTAGTGCTCAAAGCTTTTAGTAAATTCAAACCACGATCTCATTTAAATTACACCTGATTTCCTACATAAATCAATATATATAAAGTCCAAATTCCAATTATTATATATCATAAATATGATTATTTCTTTCAAAGATAATTAAAAAATATATGCAACATGACACTAATTCCTAAAGTAATAAAGAGATTAATAATATATTTAAAGCTAAATTGTTTATATCTGTCATTGGACCTCAACTCAAGTTATGTTTTCTGAACTTGTAATGTGTTTCTTATGTACCTAAACAATGTACATGTGTATTTTCAAAGTGTCTGAAACGTGTTTGGATGTAAAAGAAAGATAAAAAAAATAATAAGACACATACGGACATGTGTCCGACACATATCCAACTATTCCGCTTGTTCGCGGTATGAGATTTTTTTCACTAAACCTAACTTGAAGGATTTTTTTACAAATCAGCTCCAAAACCGAGGAGGCAAGTAAACTACCAAGCTGAACCAATTTATGTTGGCTCAAATCGATCGGTTCAGTAACCAACTACCCATCAAAAATGGGGAAAAGGAAAATTCCTTTATATTCAATCATGCCTCTAATTATCGAATGTAAAGTCAATCAAGCGATAATAAAAGCAATCAACAATCAACACAAAAAGAATTGGGTCATAATGATTAATGTTCAATTTGGTAGGAGAAACAAGACGAAGTGGGGGAAGTTATCTCAGCGATTGGAAATACCAACAAATGGGAAATGGGAAATGGGACTGGCCTCATGACTTGGGTGAATTTTATTTATGTTTTACTATATACTTATTTTTAAGAAAATCATATGTGTGAATGTGATGATTGAAATATTGGACATGCTTTTAGTCAACAATTTTGGGTTTTAAAAGAGTAGAGGAATGTCTATCACCCAAAAAAATAAAAAATAAAAAATAAAAAATGAATACAACCATAATGCTAAGAGAGAGAGAGAGAGAGCATAATCGGTGAAAAAAAAAAGAAGAAGAAGAAGAAGAAGATAGCACAATAATAAAATCTTGACATTATGTTGAACTAGCATAATTACTTGTGCTATACACAGGTATAAATAAATAATTAAAAATTAATTTTTAAAATTAAATAATAATTTAAAAAATTTATTTACAATATTTAGCAAAAATGATTTAGAATCAATTAAATTTTCTTATTTTTATCACAGTTATATATAAGAGAAAATTTTTTTTTCTTACGTCATTAATTGTGTGCTCTAAATTCTTAATGACAAATATATGTCATAATTTAAGTAGTAAAATTAAAAAATAAATCAGAAAAATTATATTTATGATAAAATATAAATACATTTCGTCTTATGAGTTTCGTAAATTTAATTTATCATATGATAGTGGTAAATTACATTTGTCAATATGGTTTTTTTTTTTTCATGTTTTGTGAAGTCTAAAAATTATAATTTGTCTTATGTTATAAGATTTACGTAAAAATGAATTAGAATTCATTTGTGATATTAAATTTGAGCTTAATATTAGATTTACGCCAACTTGTCCTTCACGTAATCATTAAAAATTGTCTTGTTTTGCTCCCAAGTTATATGAATTATTTGACATATCTATTTATTAAATTAGTAAATAAATATTTGTAAATATTTTTTTATAATAAAAATAAGAAATATGGACTTATTTTAGGCATACTTATTAAAAACTTTGAACTAATAATTGGGAGGTTAGTATCTAATTTAAAATAATCTATTTCCTTTTGAATTGAATATTTTATCATTGATTTTTGTCAAAATTCTTAACAAATATTATCAATTCAATTAAATTAAGACTATAAAAAAATTAAAAAGTAAATTTGATACAATTACAATCACAAAAACGAAATTGACATTAAAAATTAATAAAATTTCAATACATCAATTACTTCATTACAAATGTTGACGTGTAAGCCCTGGGTGAAGGAGGGTGCCACATACAACACTGTGGTATTAATTGAGCTCATTCACCTTTAAAACGTTATTAACTCTTTAATAGGGTTAATTACAGCCAGCGTTTTCAATTATTAAATCAAATCAAATCAAAACTTAAATTTCATTTACCTTTAAAACATTACTAACTCTTTAATAGGGTTAAATGAGATCATATAATGTTAATCTAATCCGATTGGTAATGTTATTTTTGAAATTGAACTAAAATCGATGATCAAAATGGTTATTTACTATTCCTATAATAATTGAGAGGTTAGCATCTAATTTAAAATAATCTATTTCCTTTTGAATTGAATATTTTATCATTGATTTTTGTCAAAATTCTTAACAAATATTATCAATTCAATTAAACTAAGGCGTAAAAATTAAAAATTAAAATTGATACAATTACAATGTAAAAACTAAATTGACATTAAAAATTGATTAAAATTTCAACACATCAATTGCTTCATTACGAATGTTGACGTGTAAGCCTTGGGCAGAGGTCGGCGCCACATACAACACTGTGGTGTCAATTGAGCTCATTCACCTTTAAAACGTACAAACACTTTAATAGGGTTAATTACAACCAGCGTCTTCAATTATTAAATCAAATCAAATCAAAACTTAAATTTCATTCACGTTTAAAACGTTACAAACTCATTAAATCAAATCAAATCAAAACATAAATTTCATTCACCTTTAAAATGTTACTAACTCTTTAATAGGGTGAAATGAGATCATGTAATGTCAATCTAATCCGATTGGTAATGTTATTTTAGAAATTGAACTAAAATCGATGATAAAAGTGGTTATTTACTATTCCTATAATAATTGAGAGGTTAGTATCTAATTTAAAATAATCTATTTCCTTTTGAATTGAATACTTTATCATTGATTTTTGTCAAAATTCTTAACAAATATTATCAATTCAATTAAATTGAGACTGTAAAAAATTAAAAAGTAAAATCGATACAATTACAACTGCAAAAACTAAATTGACATTAAAAATTGATTAAAATTTCAATACATCAATTACTTCATTACAAATGTTGACGTGTAAGCCCTAGGCAAAGGTGTGCGCCACACACAACACAGTGGTGTCAATTGAGCTCATTCACCTTTAAGCGTTACTAACTCTTTAATAGGGTTAATTACAGTCAGCATCTTCAATTATTAAATCAAATCAAATCAAAACTTAAATTTTATTCACCTTTAAAACGTTACCAACTCTTTAATATGGTTAAATGAGATCATATAATGTCAATCTAATACGATTGGTAATGCTATTTTAGAAATTGAACTAAAATCTATGATCAAAATGGTTATTTACTATTCCTATAATGATTGAGTGGTTAGTATCTAATTTAAAATAATCATTTTCCTTTTGAATTGAATATTTTATCATTGATTTTTCAAAATTCTTAACAAATATTAACAATTCAATTAAATTAAATTAAGACTATAAAAAATTTAAAAGTAAAATGTATACAATTACAATCGCAAAAACTAAATTGACATTAAAAATTGATTAAAATTTCAATACATCAATTACTTCATTACAAACGTTGCCGTGTAAGCCCTGGGCAGAGGTGGGCACCACATACAAGATTGTGGTGTCAATTGAACTCATTCACCTTTAAAACGTGACTAACTCTTTAATAGGGTTAATTACAGTCAGCGTCTTCAATTATTAAATCAAATCAAATCAAAACTTAAATTTCATTCACCTTTAAAATGTTACTAATAATTCTTTAATAGGATTAATTACAGTCAGCGTCTTAAATTATTAAATCAAATCAAATCAAAGCTTAAATTTTATTAAATGAGATCAGTTATATGAATCTTTCTTATTTACTTGACTCAATCAAAGGTTATTTAGTTAGTCAAATTTCGGAGATTCATATATATATTTATTACATGTCAATCTAGCCCTACCCCTTTCCATAGCACTTCTATCTATCGTCACTATATCACATCTCTTCACTACTGCCTCTGTAGACCATTGTATATAACCAAACCATCTCAATATATTCTCTCTCAACTTATCTTCTATCGATGTTACTATGGTTGGGCATAGGGTTATCCAATCTTCAAAAACTGCCAAACCTTAGCACTTGCACCTATTTGAGAGGTTTCACCGAAATTGTTAGGGTCGATGAGGTTATGATTTTCTATTTTGCAAGTTGCTTGGTGGGTCGGGTTTTACCCGCACCCACTTCTACCCACATCTTTATACATTTTTTTTTAAAAATTTGGAACGTCATATTCTTTTGTAAGTTTTGTAGAAGGGAAAGATAAAGTTGGTGGCAATTTTTTTTTATCTCAGAATCTTTCTCAGTATTTGAGTTCTCTGTTATCTTTGGACAAAACTTCAAGGTTTGTTTCACAAATTATTTTCTTTGTTTTCTAAACCACAAAACAAGAGTATAAAACCTTTATTTTTATTTTTTTTCTCTTTCTCCTAAAGAAAATTCTTGAAAAACAACGAGATTTTCTATAAAGATTGAAGATTAAATAAATTATATAGTTTTCATTTTCTATGGAGTTCGCGAGTTTGCAAATGTTTTTATTTTATTTAATGGGTTTGGATAAAGTTTGACAACAATTTATTTTGGTTCCTAACTAGTTATTGTTATTGCATTTTGGGTTTTGGATGAATGTAAAAGTTAATAAAGAATTACTTTTAGGTAAGTTTAGGATTTTGAATAATTTTACTTTAATTGTGTTGTTGGGTACTAGATAGTGAATGAATTTTTAAAGGAAAAAAATTCAATCAGCAAATTGCCTGCAACTACCCGTACGTCTGTGAACCCTATCTGCACAAACCAAAACACACTTCTTATGACGGTTATAATTCAATCTTTCCCAAACCCTTTGAGACATGCGGGCAAGTCTAAACCCATGAGACCAAACTGTCAAAAAAATTGATAGCACCCTAGGTGCCACTCCTACCATTTATGAATATACTCATTCTAATTCTATCTTTTCTAGTCTTGCCACACATCCATCTTAACATCCTCATCTCAACAACATTTATCTTATCTACATGTTGTTTTTAGTTTTCAACATTACATCCAATACAACATTGTTGGTCTAATAGCCATTCTATAGAACTTTCGTTTTAGTCTAGTGGGTACTTGTTTATTACACAGTACCCCAGGCATAGTCCTCTATTTAAGCTACACTACCTTAATTTTATAGATCACATCCGCTTCAATCTCCCTAACCATTGTGATAATCAATCCTAAATAACGAAAATATTCACTCTTAGGTAGTTATTGGTTCTCAATCTTCACTTCTCATCTACTTCCATTGTTATTGTTACTAAAATTACCCTCTATGTACTCTATCTTAGTTCTCTTTATCCTAAATCTTTTAGATTCAAATGCTTCTCTCAAAGTCTCCAACTTAGTGTTAACTGCTTCTCTAATTTCATCCACTAACATGATATCATATACAAAAAGCATACAACATGGCACATCATTCTGAATATTTCTCATTAACTCATCCATAACTAAAAGCAAAAAAATAATAACTTAAGGTTGATCATTGGTGTAACTCCACAATAATTGAAAATTCACTTGTCTCTCCAACATGCGATCTAATAGTGGTCATTACACATTCATACATGTCTCTAATCACATTGTGGAGAAGTGATTTGGAAATACTCTTTTGATCCTGGGGAGCGCTCGAGATCCGCTGATAGTCACCTGAAATGGGATAAACGCTCTGGTCGGGGGTGTCGGAATTAGCACTTTGACGGATAAGTAAGTCTCTACACTCAAGAATGCTTGTATTCTAAGTTAAGCATGTAATTCTCACCTGCCTTTCTTAGTCTGTCAATCCTGGGCCTCATGGCAAGGCCCACTTGTCACTCATTATCCTCTTATTTACTTGGCTCCATAGTTCAGTATCTATTCGACCCACATATTTTATTCGGTATCTTTATAAATGCGAGATAAGCGATGTGATATCTGTCTTCTAGAGTACGCTTCTGATTGTTCTAATTATCCAGCTCCCACAATTGCCCCCCAAACACCTCGCTAGCATCAGTTAGTCGGCGTGTTTGGCTAGAAATCAAAAATTGGCGATTATTCCTTTTCGATCGTGTCGAGAATCGTCGTGTTTTTGGTCCTTAACGCTCTCCCACCCCATTCGTGCTTCTCTCGCATTTATTATGATTTGAAACTTAGGTCCCTTCGAAAACATGCTTTTTCGAATATTTGAACCTCCTGGACTGCTAGTTGGTATGTCTTCTTCGACGCATTTTCTACAACTCCTATCCGTTCTCTCCTTGTCTCCTTTGCCTTTCGTAAGTTTTCTTCTCTTCTCCTTGCAATCTTATTTTCCGCTTTTATTTTTGATTTAGAGTATCATTGGGTCCTTACTAGAATGGCTAAGCATTTGAAAGACCTCCTTTCCGATGGTAGAATTTATGGGTTCTGAAGACATTTTTCTATCCCTGAGGATGTCCATCTTTCTCTGGTAACGGACAATACCCTTGATATGGAGAGGGATGACCAAAATACAATCGTCTTCCCTCTCCTGTCTATTGCGGAGGGCGGAGTTCGCTTTCCCCTACACCCTTTTCTCAGGGCCGTCCTCCGTTATTGGAGTCTGATTCGCCATAACCCAATGTGAATTTTTTTGAATCGTAATGGGAATCGTAGAGTTGAGCCGTCTTAGGATCAACCTCGGCATTAAACGATTGGCATTATATCTTTAGCCAAATCCTCCGGTCGGCTCGGGCGCTACTTTCTCAGGGCCAAAGACACCGACCATCACTTGGTAACGATGCTTGCCAGTTCTGGCAAACGAGTTGACGATGTAATGGTCAATGTCCGAGGCAACTGGGAGTTCGGCGAAGGCGAAGATCGCTTAGACCCTATTCCCAGACGAAGGGGTGAACCAAGTTGCCGTGTAACTCCTTGTTTGTTGATCTTTCTTTTATGCGGCTTTTTTCTCCAAAACTTACCCTTTGTTCTTGCAGGCAATAAGTTGAAGAGGATTTTGACCTCGGTTGACGACGCAGTCCTTGCGGAAATCAAAACTGCACTAAAGTACTTTGGCTGTCCAAACGTACAGAAACAAGGGAGGGCTACCCATACGCTCTTGCGGTACGAGCCAACCTACACTACGTTCTCGGCATGAGCGACATCCGATCGGTCGGCCGAACAACATATTCTGGCTCTTGTGTTCCCCAGTTCCAAGACCCTTAGGCAAATTGGTCTCGATGCTTCTGATTCGGAGCAAGGCTTAGAGCCGGTTGTTGAGGTAGATGCCGAATTAATGAGGGAGTTCGTCACTGAGGCTGAAGAGGTCGACAAAGCTCTAAAATCAGCGTTTCAGGCAACCGGTCTTAACCAGCCTAACTCACCGTCCACTTCGGGATGGACGGAGTTTTCCCTCAGAGATATTTTTACAAACTTAGAAGACCTTCCCGGCACTTTTTCAGAAGGCATGGTGGAAGAATCTCATGAGATGGCGAAAGAGAAATGCCGGCGGATAACCACTCGAAGAAAGCAAATTGCTCGTTACGAGCACCCTGGTCGAATCTCTTCAACCGGTTACTGGAGAAGAGACGGCGCAAGTAGTTGTGGCCGAGACGGACGAGGCTAAAAAGCAAGTTCTGAAAAACTTTGGTTTCAAAAGGCGAGCGAAAAACATTCCCAGGGAAAGGCTCGGAGGATAGCCTGGCGACAAATGGCCTCACTTAGAGGAATCCGACGTGGTTGTCCCCTTCATTGTTCAACCAAAGATCAAAGACACGCCAATCCCTTCTAATGCATCTGCCATGAAGGATCCAGCCGTGGTGTTGAGCTTGGCCGCCTCGGTTTCGCTACCGACTGACAAGGCCACCTTTCGAGAAGAGCCGGATTTGGTAGCTATGGCGTTCGCTGCCCAGTTGGCCCTTCTGGTATGTATATGATGTTTTCTTTTTTGCTCGTTTGGTTTGGTTTGCATACGATGTTGCTTGATGTGGTGGTCCAAACTTATTTTGCAGATGGTTAGAAGGATAGCCAAACTAGGCTGCCGGCAGCATGATGCCATTGAAAGAATTGGCCGTTTAAAGTTTGAAGCTGAAGGCGAAAGAAGCAGGGCTGAGTTCGAGGCGATGAAGGCCGCAATGGAAAGTGCTCGGAAATTTGAAAATGAGAGACTCGGTGCTAACGGCTCAAATCGAAAGAGGATAGAGGCGAATCGAGCAGAGTCGTTCAAGTTAGCCCATGAGGCGCTTTCCAAGGCAGAGGCCAAGTTAGAAGAATTGAAGGTGGCCAAGGAAAAAGCTGAATCTGTAGCTTTTACGGCGCTAGAAGCTGTGAAGATCGTTGCCTTGAAGGAATACGTAGATGAGGTCCCCAAATTCAAGAATTGGGGATCCAAACATGGGTGGCTCAAAGCCCTTGCTACCGCTAGAGTTACATTGGCCTTGCCAATTCCATATGAGCAAGTGGACGTTGAGCCACTTGAGTCTGATCCCGAGGATTGATCTGGGAGACATTCTAGTTTAATTTGGTATCTTTAATTTCAATGTACGTTTTTGTTTAGTGGATTCAAGGTAATTTTCATGTATAAATTAGTTACTATCTGAGCTCGATTTATTAATGAAAATTTCTTTCTCGTTTCACTGTTACTTGTACGCAGTTTTTGCTATTAATGAAGGGTTTTGCCTTCCACTATTTTCGATAACAGTGTAATCTTGGCCATTATATTAGCTTAATTTCAATTTATCCGAATAAATTGACTCTTTGTGCCGAATAGGATTCATAAATCGATTCATGAAGCGGCTGCGGCACTCAAGTCGAATAGATTGATAAGTCTGCCTTTGCCCCAGCTGGTTCATGAATTTGAAATGCCGAATAGTACAATATTGATGAGTGTATTCGTGAAGCGGCTACGGCACTCAAGCCGAATAGATTGATGAATCTGTTCTTGCCCCAGCTACTTCATGAATTTGAAACGCCGAATAGGACACGTTCATGGAATGGATGTGGCGTAAATCAATCGGCATTGGGTTTTAAATGTTTGGCCGATCAAATTAATAAATTTGCCCTTGCCCCAGCCAGAGCATGAGCTTCATCAGCCGAGTAGAACACGTTCATGGAATGGATGTGGCATGAATCGATCGGCATTGGGTTTAAATGCTTGGCCAATCAGATTAATAAATCTGCCCTTGCCCCAACCAGAGCATGAACTTCATCAGCCGAGTAGAACACGTTCATGGAATAGATGTGGCATAAATCGATCGGCATTGGGTTTAAATGCTTGGCCGATCAGATTAATAAATCTGTCCTTGCCCCAACCAGAGCATGAGCTTCATCAGCCGGGTCAAACACGTTCATGGAATGGCTATGGCATAAATTGATCGGCATTGGGTTTAAATGCTTGGCCGATCAGATTGATAAATCTGCCCTTGCCCCAGCTAGAGCATGAGCTTCATCAATCAAGTAGAACACATTCATGGAATGGCTGTGGCATAAATCGATCGGCATTGGGTTTAAATGCTTGGCCGATCAGATTGATAAATCTGCTCTTGCCCAAGCTGGTTCATGAATTTGGAACGCCGAATAGTACAATATTCATGAATTTACCCTTGCGGAAGTTAAGACTGCCTATATTAGTATTTGATGGGGGCACGACTCGGTCAGCCTCGGGCTGTTGAGGTTTTGATATTAATGATATTGCCTTGAAGGCGCTGCCCTCGTAGAGAATTAATGAATGAAGGTCCTATTTAAGTGCTCAATGAGCAACTCAGTCCAGGTCTTTGACAAAGAATAAACAAGCACGAATGTCGAATAGACTCTTCTTTAATAGCAAAAGGAAAGCGAGGACGCTAGCTGAGCTGGGAGGAGACATGAATCGAAGTGGCGAACCTTCGCGCTCGGGAGATAGGATTTCAAGGGATCGGGAGAGGCGTCAATCTCCTCGTCGTCGAAGTAGCTCGCCCAGGAGGGACAAGGAGCCACGGGGCAAATCCCCGCAACCCTGTTCTGGAAGGGAGCCCGGTGAGAACCCACGCCCATTGAGTTTTGCAGTCTTTGTGGGGAATAGGCCCATAATGACGGACTCGATCGTCCGAGATTCAAGTTTGGCAGTCAAATTTGCTCGACAGATTTTTCCTCCCGAGGTCCAGCGGTTGATGGTAGATCGACAGGACTTTGAAGTGTTTCGTGAGGGCATTTACGGTGCGATGAAGGGGCTCTATACCGCCTACGAAATCGGCATGCGTCTCCGTACTTCCCGCCGAGAAATAGAGAAGAGGGATGAACGCATCCGAATTTTAAAGGCTCGCACGGAAGCGGCCAAGCGTGAGCTAAGGAAGGTCAAGGCCGTTCAGGCACAACCCGTCGGATAGGTTAACCCATTCGTGGAAGAAAGGGTCACCCAGTGGCTTATTAGTACCATGCTCGCCGATCGCGATACGGCGAGCATGTTCGCGTTGGAATCCGCGAAGGGGAGGGCTTATGAAAAAGGCTTCCATGATGGCTGAAAAGTAGGAATCTGAAGACCAAGAAGCTCATGAGGAAGTTTGCGATCGAAAATCGTGGATTTAAGTATGGTTGGATTAAAGGCGCTTTAGGCGAAGAAGCTCTCCGAACAGCGAAGTCGATTCGGCATTACCACTATACCAACGTAACCATTTTCCATTTTTCACCTTTGAAGTCGAGCAAAGCGAGGATGACGGCGACGTTGTATAAAAATATTCAATGTAACGTTCGAGCACAAGTCGCGTTCATAACTATGTAATCATTGCCTGATTGAATAAAACATTCTATTTTAAATGTTTCTTTGTAAATTTCATTCGGTACACACGTGTTTGCATGTGTTTCATTGTATAAACATTGACCAGCTCGAATCAACTAGGCGCTCTAATTCCGAACGGTTACATGCTGGACTGTCATGGGCATTCTTCGCTAAATATATTTTTGGCGTGTCACGCAAGGTCAATTGCATCAATGAGATTCCGAATTTGGAAACTTAGCCGGCTTAGAGGTGCCGTGCATCAGGGGCTCCGAATCCAAAGACAGCCAGCCCATCTATAATTGCCATTTATACAATTAGGCCATTTTAACTTAAAAACAAAAAGGCCAAAGAATGGTACATAGAGTGGCTACGGCCAATATTGCTCGATGTCCGTCTTTTGGAATTCAATGTTAATGAAATCGCCTTGAGGCCGCTGCAAGGATTTTAGAAATAAATTGCCTTGGTCTTTTCGCTCCAGTGACTTCGCTTACTGTGTTCAGACTCGATTTAAAATGATTTTATTGCGTGGGGTTAGATAAGTGTGAATGTCGAATGGAGTTTTTTTTCAGCAGCAGAGGAGAAGCTCAAACTCTGGCTGAGCTTGACATTGCAATGAATCGCGACGAAGAACCCATTGGCGTGGGAGGTAGAGGCGTTAAAAAAATGAAAAAAGCGTCGACCTTTAAGTCGTCCAGCAGATCACCTCAAAGGAAGAAAAGCAGTGGCGAAGCTCTCATAATCATGACCAAGAGATGAGGCCGGCGTAAGCGCCGCGACAGATTGAAATTCTTTGCTTTCATGGAATTCCTTTCTTGTCTTGGATCTTGGCCTTAACATTGTCTATGGTGTCAAGGTCCCCTTTGAGGGTGATTGTATCATCATTGTGAGTCGTGGATCCAAGCGGTCGGATCAAAGCATTTCAAGTTACGGTGCTCTCTCGATCGGCGTTGATTAAAGTGTCGCTTGCTTGTACCAACGCAAGTATAGACATTGTAATGCTTTGAGCGGATTGTTTCTTGTAATCTTGTTTGATCGAATAAAATGTTTCATTCTAAAGTTTATGTCATTACGATTTTTGTATGTTGAATTTTTGAATCTTTGGAGCGTTTTGTCTTGTTCATGCGGTTGTTTGGGTTCAACCTACATATCCTGCCGATGTGTAAATGTTTTAATTGCGAGGGTGCTCGAATTGAATATTATTTGGCCCTTAGGCGCGCTCGATGGCACTATTTGGTCGGCGAATTTGGAGGCTTTATCGGCCTAAAGGCGTCGTGGCCGATAGGCTCGAATCGAGTGTGTCGTGACATCTGAAGGCGCTCGAATCTGGAGGCTTTATCGGCCCAAAAAGGCGTCATCGCCGATGGGGCTCCGAACCCGGAGACTTAGTGTGGCCAATCGTGACATCCACGAAGGGCGCACCGAATCCAGAGGCTTTATCGGCCCACAGACGTCATGCGCCGATGGGGCTCTGAATCTGGAGATTTGGTATGGGCAATCATGACATCCACGAAGGGCGCTCCGAATCCGAAGGCTTTATCGGCCCAAAAAACGTCATATGCAGATGGGGCTCCGAATCCGGAGACTTGATTTGGCCAATTGTGATATCCACGAAGGGCGCTCCGAATCCGGAGGCTTTATCAGTCCACAGACGATATGTGCCGATGGGGCTCCAAATCCGAAGACTTGAATTTACGTTTTTTCCTCAAATTTACAAACTGAGACAACCATTTATAAACCAAAAAAATTATCAAACAAGTTTTTATGATATTTTTTAAAAATTTTGTAAATATAAATTGAAAACTGAAAACGAAATGGTTACCAAACAAGCCTCAGATGGTAAAAATGTCGTAAAATTAACAAATAATTAAATAAGTTACCAACATAAGAAATGACTTATCAAAAGATTCTTAAGCTATGTATGGTTTGATTTTTAGAATTTTTTTTAAAATTAAAAATTAATTTGGTTAAGAAATAAAAAATAAAAAATAATTATCATTTTTATATAATTTTTATCTTTTGAGTGTAATGAACATAAAACTCAGGGGATGTCAGTATAATTTTTTTCTTACATTGGTTTTTAAACAGAAATTTAAAAATTTGACTAACAAATTTTTTTTTCAATTAATTTTTGTTTTCAATGAATTTTTTTTCCAACTAATACTAACTGATGAAACAATTGGTAATGCTACTTTAAACCTTGGGGAAGGGATTGTAATTTCTAAAATATGAGGGTGTCAATGTAATTTACCCAGTGAGGGAAAAATTGGTATTTAAAAAAATAAAATTACTAGAAGAAATAATCTATAATGAAATTTTAAACGTCAAGGAGGGAGATGTAATTTCCAAAAAGTGCAAGAGGGAACTATAATAAACTGTACGGGAAATAAATAAACCTTCTCGTATAATCCTGTTGAATGTTGATCAAGTCTGCGCTCCTCCGTATGTCGTCGTTTTATCACCTGAAAACACAAATGTGAGCTAGTCTGCGGGTGTGTGCCAGAAACTTCTCCGATGCCTAAGTCAGCAAACTAGACAAATAGACAAAAGCTCTGTGTATTCAGAAATCAAAGTTGCGTTACCTCTTCATAGGTGGTGTTTGTGAGCTTTTATAAGTTTTACGTGGCACAATCCTAGTAGGACTTTTACTCCTCTATGTAGAGTCCTCCTAGGATTCATACTCCTGAAAAATAATGCTTATCCTTCAACACCCCCCTCACTGCTTAAACCAAGTGAGATGGTTTTACTATGGCCGGACTACCATATGACCGAAATAACATTGCCATGCTAGGCTAACTAAAGTGACCGATCTAACTGTTAGTTCGGCTCTCTCTAGCTTTTCTCTTACCTCGGCTTCTCATGCCAAGACCGAGCTATCCATAGAAGAGTCTAAGCCAAACTAACCCAACACCAAGTCCTAAAGAGGACTCAGTATACCTTGGTTCCATACTCCATGACCAAACTAAATGCGGTGACCGAATTGTCCGTTTGTACTCTTCTGAACCGAGCTAGAACTAATGCCTTCTGGAACCGGACTAACTTCCAAGCCTCCCTCGGACCGGACTAATCTCTAGGCTCGAGACCGGACTAACTTTAAGCCTCTTCAAGACCGGAGTAACTTATGGCCTTTTTACTCAGCCCTTCGCACTGAGGCCCATAACAGCCCAGCTCGGCCTAATTTGCATAGAAATTACCCTCTCAATTGCCCCTTAATTCCATCTGCGTAGCATGATAGGGATTACCTGTTTATAAATCGGGCTAAAGTTCTAACCTTTCCAGCCGAGCTAAAAAACCCTTTAGCCTTTCCAGCCGAGCTAAAAAACAACTCTTAAGCCTTTCCAGCCGAGCTATCCTTATCCGGTCAAAACGTCCTTGATCCTGGCCGAATCGCTTCCCATTCTAGTGACACGTGGCAGGTTCTGATTGGCCCTTTGCAACTGTCACGCCGCCCTCGTACTTCGCAAAATTTGAACAATTCCTGCCTCCAGCTCTTTCACAAAAACAAAAACCCTTTTGTATTTCCAAATCATTCACTTTACTATTCAATCTCTTCTCTCTCTCTCTCCCTTCTGAGTTCTTACTGTTCTTGAATTTGTTCTTGAAGAAGCTGCGTGATTTTGTTGCCATTTCTTGCACCTCCAGTGCTTCTACCTCTTCATCTGGTAAGTTACTCAAATCTGTTTCTCTTTTTGTTTTCCTTGTTGTTGTATTTTGTTTAATCCATAGCATACTGTTCATGTGTTTTTACAAAACCTTTATTTTACCTTAACCGTGTTTTCGCAAAAACATGTAATAGAACCTACTTTGATTCTAGAAATAACATGAGAAACACTAGGTTTGATCCATAAACACGTCCCAACCGAACTAGGATACTGTTTGTGCTACGTGTAAATTTAGTCAGCTTATAACTGAACTAGAACTTGTGTATATACCAGTAGTTTCAATAAGTCACCATCTTATGATTTACCTTAGCCCAGATAAACGAACCGAACTAAGTATGAACTTAGTGTACTTCGGAAACCTTCATTTCGACCGAGCTAAGTCTTTGGGGCTAAACCAGCTTTCTTAGTTTTTAGACCGAACTCATAAAGCTGCCCCTAGAAGCTCAACCAGTCTAACAAAACATTTTCTTTAACCGAGATAACGAATCGCTTGCCAAGACCGAGCTAACAAACCCCTTGTTCAACCCGAGCTACCAAGCGCCTTGTTGTAATCGAGATAGAACCTGTAACATCCTACATAGCCGAAGTAGGACTTCTCATCTTCTTGCTTTTTACTTTGTAGCACGGTCTAATGATCTGTGCTTAACACCTTTGTTTTCCACTTTGCAGACTTAGGTTGCCCAGGCACTCCTCTGAGCGCTCAACTGAGCTACTGAGCACAAATTGCCCACCGATCTAATTTATTCGTAACTTATAAAATAAATGGGGAAGTATAGATTCTTAGTAAACACACTTGGTGGTCTAGCCAAATTCCGCAAAGATTACAATATACCTGACGACGTCCATCTGACTTTAGCCGAACAAGATACCACTCCTTGGGGAAATGAGGGCTTCGTACCTTTTACCCTCTTGTCCATAGTAGAAACCGGTCTAAGATTTCCGGTCCAACCTTTGCTCTGTGAATTTCTTAGGCAAACTAGGATCTGTCCTACCTAACTTTCCACCAACTCATACCGTATAATAAACGGTATAGCCGAACTAAAC
Organism: Camellia lanceoleosa; assembly: GCA_025200525.1. Classification (NCBI taxonomy): domain Eukaryota; kingdom Viridiplantae; phylum Streptophyta; class Magnoliopsida; order Ericales; family Theaceae; genus Camellia; species Camellia lanceoleosa. The sequence continues at coordinate 131,522,636 of CM045761.1, read as the reverse complement.
CGCCGAGCTGGCATTAACCTTGGTCTAGCCGAGATATTCCACCAGTACTCCATAGGTTCAAAAGACGATGGCTGGATGTACTATTTAAGAATACGACGCCGGCGTGAAAAAATAATAAAGGACACATCGAACAAAGACCTGAATGATGACGATTTTTTCTGGATATCTGGCAATTTTGAAGATCACCAAGCCCAGATCCCTGGTCGTAGTATAAATTGGAATAAAGGAATCCCTGGTATACTTTACTTCGGTCACGTTTCATGTTTCTCTTTTATTTCGGTTACCTGCTCCTGAACCGAACTAACAATTGTTTTCATTATGCAAATTCAGCCCATCTTCAATCCCTGTATAGTTACCCCAACCTGAACACACTCCGCGCCGCACTATGTTTTCCAGGAAGAAGTTGGGCCAAACTTCTTAATTTTGAGCCGACATACCGATACAGCAGTCGCCGAAAAGCTAGAGTGACCGATTTTTTATGAGAGGACGCCCCGAATCGGACCCAACCTTGCCCCAAATTAACCTAGGCGCTCTTACAGCCAAACAAGAGATGGCCAAGAGAAACAGAGTCAGGGCCCTTTTGACCGAAACCAACAGACTCGAAGTACCGCCACCAAGCCAAACGCAAGAGACCGTCGTGGCCCTTCCTTCTCAACAGCCTTCTTCATCACGCCCATTCAAGCGCGCCCGGACTACCCCAACCGAGCAGCGTCTAGTAGATGAAGACGAAACCACCCTTCCACCGAGCCACCCACCGAGTCCACAACCGGAGCCTTCTGACCGAGCTACCTCCAAGTGGGCACCCAAGCTCACCTTCCAGAACCGAGATATCCAAGACTCTGACTCGGTGGTCACAGAGAAGGATCACTTATTGGCTTTCAACCTGGCCAAGAGTGTGTGTCTTCCAAAAGATATGGAGCACCATAATCAGTTGAACACCGAGCTGAAGGCCATCCGGTCTTCAACGAAATCCATGATCCTGGTAGGTAGCACTCTTCTTTTTTATCTTTCTAATTTTTTGAACTTTCAGCTCGGCTAAAGAAAAAGTCATTATTCTTTTTGCAGGCCATACAGAAAAACAACATCGCACACAAGCGAGTGTTGGAGCTCAGGAAAACAACGAGGCAGGCCATGGCCGAAGCCGAAGCCAAGTCCGCCGAGCTCAAACAATCACAAGCAAAGACGGCCGAGCTGGAGGCAGAGGTAACTCGTCTAACCAGACTAGTTACCTCGGCTAACGATGACAAACAGAGAGCTCTTACCGTAATGAAAGACAAATATTTACGGGAGCTTGCAAAACTTGAGGGCGCTAAGGACGCCGAAATAGCAGAGCTGAAGAAGAAGGCAGACGACGCCGAGCTTAAAGGCTTTAAAGAAGGCTAAGCTGCATACATCCAGCAGTGTGAAACTGCGAAGGACTTGTTCTTCAAGTGCGGCTAGAGGGGTGCTGTGGAGCAGCTCGGTTGTGGGCCCGACACCGAGGTTTACAATGCTCCTCAGTATTTCATTCTGGCCTCACTGGCGGAGTACGCTGCCGACCTTCAGAAGCAATTTCTTGAAGCGTCTGATGATAAAGAAGAAAATGAGCCAACTGATACTCCGGTTGTCCATGAGCAAGCCAATGATCAATCAGCTCGGTTGGAGCCAACGGTCAAAGGCTTGACGACCAAAACCGTGCTTCCAATAAAGACCGAACTCCAAACCGAGATTGCTTTAACCTCTGGAACCAGTGTTCGTGTTGATATTGATGCCGATCTAGATGATCTTTTCACCTGATTTTATAATTTTCTTTTTTCTTTTGTTTTGGACGTGTAACCGGGCTGCGGCCCCTCCTTTGTATTTGCTCTTGATCAATGAAAGTTAGCTTTTGCATTCAACACTTAACTCGGTTTTGATCTGTATACTTGTACTTGTAATGAGTTTTTCAATGAATTCTTTTGCTCTAACTGTGATCTCGATTTTTATTCCTGTTAGTGCTTGCTTTCTAACTGCAATTTGAAATATTTTTTAATGAGATACCGTATTCCGGTTTTAGCTGGTCAATCTGACTAAGCTTACTTAGCCAACCACTCTTTAGCCGATATAATTACTTCGGCTGAAGAGTACAATGAGTTGGTTTAATCAAGCCAACCACTCTTTAGCCCATACCCTTACTTCGGCTGAAGAGTAATAAGAGTTGGTTTAATCCAGCCAACCACTCTTTAGCCCATACCCTTACTTCGGCTGAAGAGTAATAAGAGTTGGTTTAATCCAGCCAACCACTCTTGACCGATATCGTGCCATTCGGTGAAGAGTACAAAGAGTTGGTTTAATCGATAACCACTCTTGACCCATATCGTGCCAATTTGAAGAGTACAAAGAGTTGGTTTAATCTAGCCAACCACTCTTCAGCCCATACCCTTACTTTGGCTGAAGAGTAATAAGAGTTGGTTTAATCCAGCCAACCTCTAAATTGGTTTTTCCAGCCAACTTAGAATAAAATGTTTGGTTATTCTGACCAAACATCCTGCAGCCTGATTCTTTATCCTGGGCTTAGGAGGGGTGTTGGTTTAATCCAGCCAACCTCTAAGTTGGTTTTTCCAACCAACTTAGAATAAAGTGTTTGGTTTATTCCGACCAAATGTCCTGCAGCCTAGATCCTTATCACGGGCTTAGGAGGTGTTGGTTTAATCGACCAACCTCTAAGTTGGTTTTCCGACCAACTTAGAATAAAGTGTTTGGTTTATTCCAACCAAGCGTCTGCGATCTGGATCCTTATCACGGGCTTAGGAGGGTGTTGGTTTAATCGACCAACCTCTAAGTTGGTTTTTCCGCCAACTTAGAATAAAGTGTTTGGTTATTCCGACCAAATATCCTGCGGACTGGATCCTTATCACAGGCTTAGGAGGGTGTTGGTTTAATCTAGCCAACCTCTAAGTTGGTTTTTCGGCCAACCTAGAATAAAATGTTCTTTACGCTAACTCACTAATTTACTAAAACAAACTTTTACTGAAAAACGTCTATCTTGAAAGAAAACTACTTGTTTTATTGAGAAAGGAAAAAATTACACATGTTTAAAAAGAAAAAGGCTAAAAACAAAATAACTTGAGATTGGCAGTATTCCATGGCCTGGGAATTGCCTTGTCGTCCTCATCTTCTAAGTGGTATGTCCCTTTGCCTGCTAATCCAACCACTTTGTAAGGTCCTTCCCAATTAGGCCCTAACTTGCCATCTCGCGGTACCAAGGTGTTTCCCATCACTTTGCGCAGTACCCAATCTCCGATTTTGAATTGTCTTGGATGCACTGTTTTGTTGTATTTCCTGGATAACTCTTGTTGGTACGAGGCAATGTGAACCAGTGCTCTTTCTCTTCTTTCCTTCGCAAGGTCGAGCTCCAATGTTATGGCCTCGCCATTCAAATCTAGATCAAAATTCTCGCTTCGAATTGTGGGGAGGCCAACTTCTAGTGGGATTACTACCTCCATACCATAGGCTAAGAAAAATGGAGTTTCTCCTATTGACCGCCGAGGTGTGGTGCGGTAAACCCATAAAACATGAGGGAGCTCTTTCGCCCACTTACCTTTTGCTTTATCTAACTTTTTCTTTAATCCATCCAAGACTACCTTGTTTGATACTTACATGACCATTTTCTTGGGGATATGCCGGTGTAGAATTGTAGAATTCTATCTTGTACTCTTCACAAAAGCCTCTGAAAATTTTGTCGTCAATCGAGTCTGCCGTTATGCGAGATTAGGGCTTTTGGTATGCCAAACCGAGTGATGATGTTCTGCCAAACAAACTTCTTTACGTTTTTTTCCTTGATTGATGCCAATGCTTCTACCTCCACCCACTTTGTAAAGTAGTCGGTTGCTGCAAGAAAGAACTTCCTGTTGCCTGGTGCTGTTGGAAGTGGTCTTACTATATCCAACCCCCACATTGCGAAGGGCCATGGGCTGGTTAGGGGTAGAAGTTCTCTGGCAGGTTGGTGTATTTGGTGTGCGAACTTTTGACACTTTTCGCACTTTTTGACATACTTTTCTGAGTCTGCTTGCATGTATGGCTACCAATATCCTTGTGAAATTGCTCTGTATGCTAGTGATCTTCCTCCTTGATGGCTTCCGCATACGCCCTCGTGTATTTCGAATAAGAATACTTCCACTTTGCTGGGATGAACACACTTTAGGTAGGGTCCTGAGAACGACTTTTTGTACAACGCTAGAGATGGGGAGAGCCAAAGTCGCTGCGATTTTGCTCTTATTCTGTTGGCCTCTTTCTTCTCTTCCGGTAAGATGCCGTCTTTTAAGAACAGGATGATGGGATCCATCCAGGAAGGGCCTAGCTCCGCACAACATACCTCTTCTGCCTCGGGGTCTTCAATGCTTGGTCTTGGTAGGTATTCGATCAGCAATGGATGAGGGATGAAAGTATCTGCCATTGAGGCAAAGCCTGCTAGCTCATCCGCTCTGCTGTTTTCCTCTCTGCCGATTTGTTCTATCCTGACTACTTCAAATTTCTTGATCTCTGTTCTGACCAACTCTTGGTATTTGGCCATCCTGTCATCCTTTGCTTCGTAGTCGCCAGATATTTGGTTTACCACCAGCTGTGAGTCGCTGTAAACCATTAGCTCCGCCTTCATGTAGAATGCCGATTTGAGTCCTGCAAGAAGCGCTTCATACTCCGCTTCGTTGTTTGATGCTGGGAAGCCAAGGTTGATTGCTTGCTCCACTACTAGGCCGTCTGGAGAGATGAGGACTACGCCAAGCCCTGCTCCATGCCGGTTGGATGCTCCATCCACGAAGAGTTTCCATATCTCTCCAACGAACAACTTCCAGTAAGTGGAGGGATCAGATGATGCCTTGGGATCTTCCATGTTGCTGGTGTTTTCTTCAAGGTTTATGCTTGCTGTCTGTCCCTCGCCATCTGATCGTACCAAGTCTTTATTTGTTGGTGAGTCTAGACTTCGTGTAGCATGGTTTGCTTCTTTCTTCCTTGCTTTGCTTTGGTCTGCCTTGGGGTCTGACTGAATATCCTGCACCAGGGGTTGCGCTATTCTGGCATCAACTTCCATCCCTAGTTCGGTTGTTTCAGTCAGGTCGACTGGGCAGATATGATGACTTCCTGGTGTGAATTCTGCGACAAAATCTGCCAAAGCTTGAGCCTTTATCGCGATCCTGGGTTGGAACTTGATATCATATTGTCCCAACTCTACTGCCCACTTCAAGATTCGCCCAGAAAAGTTCGCCTTTTCAAACAAAGTTTTTAATGGGAAAGTTGTGAGGACGACTATGGTGTGGGCGTGAAAGTAGTGCGACAACTTCCTTGAGGCCATCATCAAGGCTAATGCCAGTTTTTCCAGTGGCAAGTACCTTGTTTCGGCGCCCAGCAATGTTTTGCTAACATAAAAGATGGGCAAATGTTGGATTCCTTCCGCATAGACCAATACTGCGCTAATTGCGTGCTGAGAGACTGCCAGGTACAGGAAGAGTTCTTCTCCAGGTACTGGGGTGACAAGTAGTGGTGGGAAAGACATCTATTCTTTTAAGCTTTTCAAAGCGTGGTCGCATTCTTCGTTCCACTCAAATTTCGCCTTTAAAGCATGAAAAAATGGTCGCAGTCTGTCTGACGATCAGCTTATGAACCGATTGAGCGCAGCTGCCATGCTGGTGAGATGCTGCACTTCTTTTACTGAGTTTGGTCTTTCCAAATCCTGGATTGCTTTAATCTGGGAGGGTGCCCGATACCGGTTGGTCACTAGGAAACCTAGGAATTTGCCAGATCCTACTCCGAACGCACACTTGGACGCATTGAGGCGCAATTTGTGCTTCTTCAGGATCTCAAACATCTCACTTAGGTCCTTGAGATGGTCGTTCTTATCCTTGCTTTTGACCACCATGTCGTCGATGTAAGCCTCCATTGTTCTGCCCAACAATGGTTCAAACACCTTGGTGACCATCCGTTGGAATGTTGCCCCAACGTTCTTTAGGCCAAAGGGCATGACCTTGTAGCAATACAGTCCTCTTGGAGTTGTAAAGGATGTGACTTCCTGAACTGGTTCATGCATGGCGATTTGGTGGCAGCCTCTGTATGCATCCAGAAAGCTAAGTCGGTTATGCCCCGCCGTTAGGTCTACCAGTTGATCTATCCGTGGTAAAGGAAAGCTGTCTTTTGGACATGCCTTGTTGACTGTTTTGTAGTCGACACAGACACGCCACTTACCGTTCTTTTTTGGCACTACGACTGTGTTGGAGATCCATCTTGGGTAGTGTACCTCTCTGATTGCTTCTGCCTCCAGCAGGTTTCCTACTTCTTCCGCCACAATCTCGGCATGGTGGAGTGCCGACCTACGTGTGCGCTGAATGATTGGTCTGGCGGATGGGTGGACATTGAGTTGGTGACAGATGAAGTTTGGATCAATGCCTGGCATGTCGTATGGTGTCCAGGCGAACACTTCGATGTTAGAGGTCAAAAATTCCAAGACCTCTAATCTCTCAGTGCTGGACAACGACGAACCGAGCAAAAAGAACTTATCCTGGTTCTTTTCATCTATTCTTACCTCTACCAAGTCTTCCACCGCTTTCTGATTAGCTGCTTTGCCGACATCTGCGAACAGTTCATTGCTTTCCGGTTCTTCCATCGAATGAACGTATCCTTTGGCAGCGCGGCTGCCATTTACCATGACAAAGCATTGCTTGGACATAATCTAATCTCCATAAACCTCTTCAATTACACCGGTGTCGTTAGAACCGCATTACTTGGTGGTAGGATGACACCACCGATCGTATGGCATGCAGCCATGTTCTGCCCAAGATGATGTTATAAGTTGAGGGAACTTTCAATACCCAGAACTCCACTTGTTTCGTCACGCTTCCCGCTTTGACTGGGAGGATTATTTTGCTGACGGGCCATTCTGGCATGGAGTTGAATCCGATCAGGGGAGATACGGTAGGTGCCAAGTCTTTATCTTGTAACTTCAACTGTTTAAATGTTTCGTAGTACATTATTTCACATGAACTACCCTGGTCGATCAAAATTCGCTTTACGTCAAAATCCTTGACTCGAAGAGTGACGACCAGGGCATCATTGTGAGGGCAATATATCCTTGCTAAGTCTTTATCCGAGAAAGACATGACGTTCGTGGCCTCTGTCTTTCCCTTCTTGATGGCAGGTTGGGCACTCAGTACCTCTCTTAAATGCTCAGCCTTTTTGATTGACCCTCTGAGCTCGCATACACGCTCAGGTTCGAAAACTCCATGTATCACATTGATAATGCCTTGAGGTGGGGTGTCAATTGGCATTCCATTGGGGTTATTATGGTCCTGGGAGGCTGGTTGCGCCCCTCCTTCAATGTATTTATCCAAGTGACCCGCTACCACCAACTCCTCCAGGTGCTGTCTCAATGGCGTGTAATTTTCAGTGCGGTGCCCCTTTTCTTTGTGGAAGGTGCACCGTGATCTTTCGTCATAGTCCTTCTGAGCTTCCCCTAGCTTGGCTGGCCATCTGACGAAAGGCTCATCCCTTATTTCACTTAGAATTTGGTAGATCGGTTTCTTGAAGACCGTGGTTATGGCAGTGCGAACTCTCAACCATCTTTTATCCTGGTCTTCGCCGTAGCCTCGACAGCCACGTCCGTTTCTGCTCGGACGATCTACCGTGTTGACCTTTGCTGAGGCCTTTTTCTCTGGTACTGCGGTCGTGCAAGATTTTGATTTGGCACGTACGCCGTCCTCCTCCACCCTGATGTGCTGATGCACTCTTTCCATCAAAGCTTCCATGGTGAGGGGTGGTGTCATGGTGATTGAGTCCCTTAGTCTGTTCTCGACTGGAAGGCCTCTTTTGTATTGGGCAATGGCGAGATTGGTGGGGCAATCCCCAATCTGGTTGAAGGTCTCCCAGTAGCGACTGTTGTAGGATCTTAAGGTCTCCTTGTCGCCCATGTCGATGGAGAGTAACTGGTCGATCTCCACTGAGGTTTTAGTGTTCGTTCAGAACCTTGTTACGAACGCTTCCGCCAATTGCGCCCAGGAGGCTATGTTGCATTCTGGAAGTTTTTCGAACCAAGTCAAGCCTAGGTCGCCAAGGCTAGATGGGAAGAGGATGTACATTAAAGCCTCATTTCGCCAGTATACCGCCATGACCTGGCGAAAGTGGCTCAAGTGTGAGTAGGGGTTCGTCTTTCCCTCATATGTAGTGAATTTGGGCTGAAGGAAGCCTGATGGTAGGGGCGCGTTTTCAATCGCCGGAATGAACGGTGAGGTCTGCAGCCTCGCTAATGCCTTGTCCGTTGGTTCGTAGGCAGGGCGCGGTATTGGCATTCCAACCTCGACGCTTCCATGCGTCCGAGGAGCCAACCACTGTAAGGTAGAAACTCTGTGTGGATCGCATGCTTTGGTGTCCTCCTTCCATCGTGCTTTTTCTTCGAGCACGGTTCGTAAGTCGGATGATCTGGGCAACTCCGTTTGCCTGGATCTTGTTTGGTGCGTATGCGAGGGCCAATAGGTGCTTCCTTTAGTGTACGACCTTTCAGATCTCGTCTTCTCAGACCTAGAGTGATGAGTTCTGGAAGACCTGGATTGAGTATCGCCTGTCCTGAGGCTTCTACTCTCTACTTGTGAGGGTATGGTATCCCTACCACGACCTTCCGAGTGGCGAGGGGGCGTCTTGTTTGTGCGCCCCTCTCCTGTCGCCGCTCTTTTTCCCTTCATCTGGCACTTTAGAGATTCCATGTCCGCCATCATCCATCGTATCAATTCGTCCTGCTCCTTGACGCGATCCTCTAAAGCTTGAGGATCAATCCTCTACCTTTGTCTCTCTAGACTTTGCGAACGAGAGTGATAGGGACTATTAGTCCGCCTTCTCCCTCTTGTATCTCTTCTGGGATTCTGTCGTTGTGGCTCCAAGTCCGCCATAGGAGGGATCAAGGGTAGACCTTTGCGCCTCGCACCCCCTTCTGGAGTTTATCCGTTAATGGCGGACTGTGGTAATTCTTCGTTGTGCGCCATTGATTCTCAAGAGGAAAAGCTTGATCAAGAGGTTTGTTCTTGTCTGAATTCCCACAGACGGCGCTAATTGTATGGGAAAGAAATAAACATTCTCGTATAATCTTGTTGATCAAGTCTGCGCTCCTCCGTACGTCGTCGATTTATCACCTGAAAACACAAACGTGAGCTAGCCGGCGAGTGTGTGCCGGAAACTTCTCCGATGCCTGAGTCAGCAAACTAGACAAATAGACAAAAGCTCTATGTATTCGGAAATCAAAGTTGCGTTACCTTTTCATAGGTGGTGTTTGTGAGCTTTTATAAGTTTTACGTGGCACAATCCTAGTAGGACTTTTACTTCTCCATGTAGAGTCCTCATAGGATTCATACTCCTGAAAGATAATGTTTATCCTTCAACACCCCCCTCACTGCTTAAACCAAGTGAGATAGTTTTACTATGGCCGGACTACCATATGACCGAAATAACATTGCCATGCTAGGCTAACTAAAGTAACCGATCTAACTGTTAGTTCGGCTCTCCCTTGCTTTTCTCCTACCTCGGCTTCTCATGCCAAGACCGAGTTATCCATAGAAGAGTCTAAGCTGAACTAACCCAACACCAAGTCCTGAAAAGGACTCAGTATACCTTGGTTCCATACTTCATGACCGAACTAAATGCGGCGACCGAACTATCCGTTTGTACTCTTCTGAACCGGGCTAGAACTAATGCCTTCTAGAACCGAACTAACTTCCAAGCCTCCCTCGGACCGAACTAATCTCTGGGCTCGAGACCGGACTAACTTTAAGCCTCTTCAAGACCGGAGTAACTCATGGCCTTTTTACTTAGCCCTTCGCACTGAGGCCCATAACGGCCCAGCTCGGCCTAATTTGCATATAAATTACCCTCTCATAAACATAAACTTCATGGTGTCTCGATATAATTTACCTAAATATATAAATAAAGATTATTATTTTGAGACGGATGAAATTTATAAACTTTATACTTACCAATCATTTTCCATTTAATGTTTCTTTATGATGCCCCATTACTTCTGTCTTTGTGGGCCTAAATTACTTTCCTGGTAGTTGGTTTGTTAAGCCACTTTCATTAGGACCCATTACTTTTGTCTTTTTGGCCATTCGCAATTCCTTAGCCTTTGAACTGCATGTATGTGTTAAGATTTAGTAGTTTAGGCCCCGTTTAGAGATTATATATTTTAGTTAAAAAGTTAAAAAATTATTATAAATTATTATATTATTTTTTTTATTTTCCTGTATATCTTTTTATAAAATATTAAAAAATTATTAAAATAATATGTTTTTAAACGAAATCTTAATGTACAAGTTTTATAGGTTATTTTTTTTTAAAAAAATTCTTAACAGAAAGAGAATTTGGTTTTGCCATGTTACCTACGTAGGGTTGGTTTGGGAAGTTATTTTATTTTATTTTAAAAAAAAAATTAGTTAAAATATGAGATGAAATAAATTGAAATGTTTGAGAATTACTTTTTGAATTTTTTTTTAAAAAAATTACAAAGTGAAGCAAATGGAAATAATAAATCTTTGATTTCTTTGTATGATGTTACTTTTGACTTTTTTTCTCCCACTTTTTAAATATATATATATATATATATATTATGTGTGTGCGCGCGCCTAAAACCGTCTCATCCCAAATGGACCCTTAATCACAATAAATTTATCTTTCAGTAAAACTATAGACACCCTCTTTGATTTTAAATATATTATTAGTTCTCAATCAAGTATAAACCAATACTTAGGAAAATATGAATAAAAACTAGTTTTGGTCTCAAAAGTATATGTCTATTGTCATTTTAGTCCCTCAAGTTTTATATTTTGTCATTTTGATTCTCAAAATTGTCAATTTGAACCAATTTGATCCTAACTCAAATTGACAACTTTGATAACCAAAATTATAAATTTTAGAACTTGGGGGTACTAAAATGGTAAGAAATGCATACTTTAAAGATCAAAACTATCTTTTACATAAGGACAAAATATTCTAAAGATAGGACCAAAATGATAAGATTGAAATTTGAGGGACTAAAATAACAAGTAACGCATACTTTAAGTACTGAAATTGTTTTTTATCCAAAAAGATATGTTCAAAAAAACTCTAACCAAACATTCCATTAGTTGAAATATGATTGACTGACAATGGGCTTATTTAGTACAACTTATTATAAAATAAAAATTGATAATTAAAAAGCAAAAGTCAAAAACACACTTCCCCAACTTCCTCATAATCATTTTATTTAAGCTATTTTTATCTAATAAGTTTTAAGCAGAAATTATACCAAACATAGACTCGCAAAATAAAATAAATTATAGCCAACTCATATAAGCTATACCAAATAACCCCAATATACTTCAGCCAATGCAGAAGATAGCAACACTAATTGGTGTTTCTCCCATTCCATTATGGCCCAATTTCGTTTATGAATTTTTTTATTTTTTTTTTTGGTGAATAAATTATTTATTTTTTTTGTTTATGAATGTTGCTCTATTTCCTTGTAGTGTCATGACATTTCTCCTTCTGCTTCCAGCATTAAACATATGAGGCAATTAAAAAAAAAATGAAAAATGATTCACAAGTTTGCATATTGATTATCTAAAATGGCAAGCCCAATTTGGCAATAACCTAATGAAATGATTCAATTATAAACACCTCCTAAGATGGCATTATATAGTCTCATAATACCATATGTCATTATTTTTATACCAACTGCAAAACGCACTATGTAAGTCGTCCTTTATATCCTAACTACCTAATAAAGATGAGTTAAAATTATTCCCCCCGTAAAGATTTATACACGTGAACAATATTAGATAGTATTCTAAAACTACTAAATAATCACCACTTTTACCTTACCAGTAGACATTATTTCCATTATATTTAAAGCATTAAAATCAACAAAAACATCAGGAATTGCCCCTAAAAGAAGTCCTATTGTCCCTTTAACTAGATAAGCGAAACTTTAGATTCTACACAAAATGATTTATGATGGCATGTTTTTCAACTTCCATAATTCCATAACATGAGGCAAATTAAAATATATATATCCTAGAGAATTAATGCATGTACTATGGACATCTAACAATGTAAAGAAATCTAGAATAAATCATGATTTATCTAATCAGTAAATTAGACCACGGTCTAAACCCTTTAAAAACTATCATTTGCCTCCCATAGAGAAAGCATCAATCTTCAAATCTCACAATATGGAAAGCAGCTCTAAACAATCATGAACACAAAAAATCTTTTATTAGTGTAGGCATCGACAAATCTTCTTCTTCTTCAATTTCATAAATTAGCTTCAATTTAAAATAGGATGCCCTGTGATTACAACCTAGGAGCCGAATTGCTGCTAAACTGCAATACAGAAGCCAAAAAAGTTTGTCAAGAAACAATTACAAGTCCTTGTTTATATAGATTCGTATATAAGCAGTTGAAGAGAATCAATCTTAAATGTTAGATATTTTAATGGAATAATTTAAGTTATTACTATTGTGATTTATGACTGCATCAATGATCAATCTTGCAAGTCACAACTAACTGTGGTTTTGGAATCAAATCTTATTTATTGTTAAGTCAACCTAATAATTTTTTCAATCAAGTTCAAATACAATTAGCTACATGTAAAATGTGATATCTGTTGTTGAAGAACCTGCAAGCAGTGAAGCATTCCGATGGGTTTAATTTTTCTCTTATCAAGAAGGTTTGGAGCATCATTAAAAAGGATGTTATGGTCTTTGTCTTAGGAATTTTACAAGAATGAGAGAATTGTAAAGGGCCTTAATGCTACATTCATTGCCTTAATTCCTAAGGTTGAAAGAGATTCATGCTTTGAGGAGTCCAATCCCATTTAGTATATATGATAGGATTTATTTACAAAATATCATCCAAGATGTTATCAATCAGATTAAGTGAACCACAAGCTGCCGTTGTGGGATAGTGTTAAAACTGATTTTTAAAAAGGCATATGATCATGTTAATTAGCCCTTTTCCTTATTGGATATGCTTGATAAGTGTCTCATGTAGGGTTGTGTGACTTGAGAAAAGACTGACATACCTAGGCAATCAAAAGCAAAGACCCAATAATCAATCATGGGAAATTTTTTTTTTTTTTTTTTTTTTTAAAAAAAAAAAAGATCACTAAATATGTTTGTCCTTCAATGGATTGGGGACATTTCTAATTCTGAAAAAGAGGAATTACAGCTGAAAAATGTGTCACCTGTTTTACTATACTGCTAAGGAGGCCATCATCATCCGACTAACCGCCGCTATTATTGTGATGGCTCTTGATTTCACTTTCAGATTCTCAAAAGGATATCGATCTTTGCATAAACCGCCTTTTTGATTGAGTCTTCTGTGATTTGTCGCATGGCAAATGGAAATTTAATTGGTTCTTCTTTTACTTTGAGATTAGCTAAATTTCTTCCTTCACGTGGCCTCAAATCGGAAAATAACAAAATGATGAGCTCTATAAAACTCAAAATTGTTCACTCAGTACATATATATGTAGCTGACTTAATATCCATACCAAATACAAGAATAATAAAAACAAAGCAAAAATAGTGTCTACTGAAACTCCATCAATCAAGAATTTATTAAAAGAAGAAACCCTTTTGTTTTATGTGGACATACAGCGAAATCTGCTCTCAAATTTAAGTGTAATAATTGATATAACATTCTTATTTTATGGTCTGAAAGCTTGAAATTCTGTCAATTTATAGAATTATTTCAATTTTGGTTCCATTGATATAGGAGGGGACAAAGAACAAATTAGCGAAATACTAAAAACCAAACAGAATTCAATGATATTGGGGAACAAAATTATAAAAAGAAATATACCAAATAGAAAGATAAAGGGATGATAACTAACATGGAAGCAGCATGGCAAGAGAATCAGGTTGAGAAATTGGATTCAATTGATTTGAAGCATTGGGCATTTGAAAAGGAACACCGCCAAGGTTGAAGGCTGCAGGAGGACATGAATATGGCCCAAAGCTAACAGGCATACTGCTTAGACCAGATTGTCCTGTGTGAAATCTAGGAAGTTGAGAAGAAGACATCTTGAAATTGTCATCAAAAATCTCTGTTCTCGAATTAATAGAGTGAAACCTCATCCTATTCAATTCATGATGGGGAGATGGATTTGTCGCAAAAAATTGAGATGGAGGGACACTTCCAAGCACGGTTGGGCGCATTTGATCTGCTACTACTTTGGGAGGTAGTTGGTTTTGTTGGAGGAGTTTTGCATTTGATGTAGAAGCACCAAATGTTTGAAGCCGGCTACCACATGAGGTGATCCCAGTACTCATGTCTTGTTCTGCAAGTCTATTGTGATGATTGATGGTGTTTAGGCTTTGATTAATACAAGATGTGGTGATTGTATCAGATAGAAGACCATTTGTTCTGTTTGAATTGATATTGTTCTCGCTTTCTTGGGTCATTTTAGCTTTTGTGTTCTCCTTCCTTAAGGCATTTTTGTACTTCTGCAATCAAGAAAAAGGAGTATCAAAAAACAAACATTTAAAGAATCACAGTCTAGTTTCACTTACATTACATATGTGACTAGTCCATGATGCAGGATATAGATAACAGAGGACTCATAGCCTAGAATGCCATCTTGGAAGCTTGATGGAAAGACCAAACTAACCTGAAGGTGGTTAGCAACACTTGCTAGAGAGATTGCCGGTTCATTCATGATTTGGAGTATCTCTTTTGGAACTGCTTCTGCAAAGGTACAAAACCACAGACCCAATAATGTTAGGATACACCCCAATACATTCTTTTACCTTTGTCATGCTTGTGTGATATTAGCAGCTAAGCTAGTGCAAGGAGCAAGGTCTTGCATAGTGGTATCGAAAGATGATTACATATGGATTACGGTAACCTTATTGGAAGTATCAAGCCTTATGTATTGGGAATCAATCAGGTGTATATTTTTTAAGCTTGTAAAATAAAATAAAATTAAGATCCAAGACTTACTATCTACTCCTAGCAGCCGAACAGCATCCACAAACTTGTTATGCAACTCTCCAGTCCAACAAACCCTCTTCTTCTTCTTCTTTTGAGCAGATGGAATTGAGGGGTTTTGATCTGTTCCTTCTTGCACGGTGCCAGATTTCATTGTATTAAATAGGTTTTGCCGGACCACATGCTGCCAAATATTCTTCACTTCTTCCAACCGAAGTGGCTTAATCAGGTAGTCTCGAGCTCCATGCTTTACCCCCTTCATCACCGATTCTTTGTCATCGTTTGCAGACATCACTGCAATTCCAAACTTATGTTTAAGATTTAATCTCATCCAAGTTAATGTATACTGATTAAGAAATGATGAGCTTACTTATTACTGGCATGTCCATTTCAAGGCCTATTATCTCCAAAAGCTCGAAACCGTTCATATCGAGCATTATAACATCAGTAATCACAATATCATATTTTTCTTTGTTCTTCCTCAGCATTTTAAGAGCTTCTGTTGCTTTTGTTGTCGCCATTACTGCATACATATCAAAATGCATAAAATTTTGGAATAAATAGGCCTAACAGTTCATTGACCCTTTCAATAGTCAAGATTTCTATATCTCTACTCTCTAGAGTAAGGAATGTTGTTTTAGAAAAAATTCTATGAAACAGTGCATTAAATTTAATTTGTTTGGCTTTATATGTTTTGATTGAACTCGCTCAAAAATTTTGTAAGAGTAACTACATAAAAATATTGGAATATAAATCTTGATTCATAAGGAAGACATGATCTTCTGCCTAATCCCCAAACTGTAAAATTCAAATTCATTTTGTGTTTTTATAACCGAGAACTAGTCAGACCCACAATAATGGTCAATTTTGGGGGAAACTCTAGTTTGACCATTGTAATAAAATAAACATTTTTTTTAATTTTATCAATTTAAATCATAAAATTTTTATTTATTTTTCAATCTAAACCATCTACCTCCCTTTTTCTGATAAGTAAAATCAATGAAAAATATGATATTTTAGTCATTAAAATTAAAAAAAAAAAGTGTTTTAGATATTTTATGTAAAAATACATTGAGGTTAATGGATAAAATAATATGTTTTTCATCCGCTTTTACTTAAGAAAATAGGTTGTCGGTTTAAATTAAAAACAAATTAAATTTTAAAATTTAAATTGACAAAATTAAAAATTCAAATTCTTTTGCAATTTTCTTTAAATTTAAATATCCGACAATTTAGTAACATTATACTTACTTGGCTGTTGCCTTTAAAAATAAAGAGAGAAAAATGGAGCAATTGCCCAAAGTCTGCCTTTTTTTTTTTTTTTTTTCTTTTGAAGCACCAAAAAAGCACTTTATTTATAATAAACAAGCCACAATACATTGACGTCAAACAATAAAAAGCAAAGGATGCCGAAAACGTCATAACAAAGCTACAACAAAAATGCTATAACTCCTTTATGTTCACAAACACACACAAACTAGGAAAATCATTTTAAAAAATGAAAATAAAATAAACAAGCAACCTAATAAGATGTCCACAATTAATTCATAAATTCTACAATTCGAAATTATCAATTTATGTAACTATTGTAGTTATGTTACGCACAATATATACATTTAAAATTAGGAATCACATGTATACATTGAAAATTCAAAGAAAAAAGTCTAAGAATCATATTCTGTAAGTACTCTCCACATAAATTTTCATATCCTCAAGAATTATGAACTTGTTCAAATAATAGACCAAACCCTATTTGTGATCTTCAAGCATATAAGTCTATATATATATTGGGATTAAGAGTAGAAACCTTTATAGCGACACTTCTTGAGAAGAGCAGCAACAAGTTTGAGGCAGACAACGTTGTCATCAACCACAAGAACACTCAAACCCTCCGGAAAGTTGGCGTTCACTCTGCTTTGCAGTGGTGCCGCCGACTCACATGAACAACCTCAATCTTTGACATAATGAAAACACTTTTATTATTATTATTCAAAGAAAGAGAATATCTTCACCAAGATATAAGCAATTTGCAAAGTGGGTTTTGTTTTGGTTTTCTCTTGGGATATCACTAGGATTTTCTCTGGAAAATCAAGTAGGAAAATTGCTCCAGGAAAAAGTTTATGAAGAGGGCAAGGAATATAGGAGAAGCAAATTTAAGAGAGAAACGTTACCAAAACGTTACATATAATAATTAAAACGTTCCACAAGGGGAAACTAAAAGGGGCAAATATTGAGTTTCCATAAGTGGAGTTTCCTTGTAATACAAGCAACACGTGTTTGAACTTAAATTTTTTTTTTTTTTTTTTTTTGGGGACAAATTTCTCTGGTGGTTCTTCTAAATTTATTTGCATCAATTTTGATCTTAAAATTTTCATATAGTGTCAATCTAATCCAATTGGTAATGTTATTTTAAAAATTGAACTAAAATCGATGATCAAAATGGTCATTTACTATTCCTATAATAATTGAGAGGTTGCTATCTAATTTAAAATAATCTATTTCCTTTTGAATTGAATACTTTATCATTGATTTGTCAAAATTCTTAACAAATATTATCAATTCAATTAAATGAAGACTAAAAAAATTAAAAAGTAAAATTGATACAATTACATTCGCAAAAACTAAATTGACATAAAAAATTAATTAAAATTTCAATACATCAATTACTTCATTACAAATATTGACGTGTAAGCCCCCTGGACATAGGTGGGCGCCACATACAACACTGTGGTGTCAATTGTGCTCACCTTTAAAACATTAATAACTCTTTAATAGGGTTAATTACAACCAACATCTTCAATTATTAAATTAAATCAAAACTTAAATTTCATTCACCTTTAAAACGTTACTAACTCTTTAATAAGGTTAAATGAGATCATATAATGTCAATCTAATCCGATTGGTAATGTTATTTTAGAAATTGAACTAAAATCGATAATCTAAATGGTTATCTACTATTCCTATAATAATTGGAAGGTTAGTATCTAATTTAAAATAATCTATTTCCTTTTGAATTGAATATTTTGTCATTGATTTTTGTCAAAATTCTAAACAAATATTATCAATTCAATTAACTTAAGACTATAAAAAATTAAAGAAAAATGCTTGAGAGCTCTAAAATAAGAACTCTAAACCATGCACTAATGACATGGAAGTGTGTGGAGTCCAGCCTGATGTGATGTTTTGGTTTGAATTTTTTTTTTTTTTGGACATGCCAACTCATTAGAGCTCTTTTAGAGCTCTACTTTTAGAGGTCTATAACATTGTTGAAAATTAAAAAGTAAAATTGATACAATTACAATCGCAAAAACTAAATTGACATAAATCATATAATGTCTATCTAATTCAATTGGTAATGTTGTTTTAGAAATTGAACTAAAATCGATGATCAAAATGGTTATCTACACCATATGTTTAATTCACAGGTCCCCATATGTTTCAGTAAATCTGGACATTTTAGTAACCTACCGCAAATACGATAAGAGTAAACATGCTTATTTTTATGTGTTACAAACATGTTTAGTAAAACATTATACAATACTTTATTTTATTTTATACATATACAAAAAGAAGTTCTAAACACCAAACTGTTAACATGTACAGAAATTTTTAGGTAATGCAGCCCACATAGTTTAATCATCTTTCCCTACGAACTGGATACATAATTTAGGTAATCATCAAATGGTACAAAAAGGCCCAATTAAAAGCTTTTGAGAATGAGAGTAGCTGCCCAAAAATTTCTTTTCCATTTTAGTTTTCAGAACTATTTTACTATAGTTTTCCCCTACCGGGGACTAATTAAGATGAAAGTTTTATAAAAAATAAAAATAAATAATCCCTATCAATATCCAAGCTTTAAAGGTCAATAAAGAGCGTTCCGCCTCTAGCAGACACAACCCCCTACCACCACTTCAAATATGAATTTCAAATTCTAGATTCGTTTAATTCAAAGTAATGCACCCTTTCATCTCTCAGACTCCATGAGCATATTACCTTCACGAAATCCTCACACCCCTGCAAGTAACCAAAGTAAGTGATCAAAAACAAAAATAGAGGCTTCTAAAGTAACCACTTGTTCATCAATATTTGATTACACATAGAAACACACTATGGCTGTTCAGTTATATTTGTGATCAAAGCCAGTATTGTCAGTGCTGCAACCTCAGATAAAGCCAGTATTGTCAGTGATCAAAGCCAGTATTGTCAGTTCTGCAACCTCAATATTTCTTAAAAATGTACATAGATAAAGATATCATAGAATAACATCAATGAGTGAGACTCAAAAAATTTGTTTACATAACAACTATTGTCAAACCTCTAATGTGATATAATTTGCAATAAACTATTGTGCTTAGGATGCACATATAAGGTATAAAATTCATGCTGATCTTTGGATCAAGCAAACAAAATCAAAAGCAAGATAACAGAATTTTTTATATAACTAAGCATTACTGAAACAGAAAAGGGGAAAGAAAAAAGGACATAAAAAAATAGATAAGAAACAAGGGGGAAAAGGATATTTGAATTCTCAACTTGCAAGAAACTATCAATT
This sequence comes from Camellia lanceoleosa, assembly GCA_025200525.1. NCBI lineage: Eukaryota > Viridiplantae > Streptophyta > Magnoliopsida > Ericales > Theaceae > Camellia > Camellia lanceoleosa. The sequence goes on along the minus strand of CM045761.1, from coordinate 131,503,129 downwards.
ATTGGTCAGAAAACAATCAACATGCTAAGACTAAATCCACACATAAATAAACCATTCAAACAAATCAGCTCAACTCAGCTAAGACTAAATCCAAAACTAGCTAGGGGCATTAATTGACTTTCATATTTCTCTAAAGACAGAAATAACATGGACTTCATATATCGAAATATTTAACCATGGCCACCAAGATTCGTATATCCTTGGTGCTCAAAGCTTTTAGTAAATTCAAATCCCGATCTCATTTAAATTACACCTGATTTCCTACATAAATCAATATATATAAAGTCCAAATTCCAATTATTATATATCATAAATATGATTATTTCTTTCAAAGATAATTAAAAAAAAAAAAGGTTTTTACAGCGCGCAATGCACGCCGTAAAAACCCTTCTACGATGTGCAGCGCGCATCATATTATAACCAGTCATGAAAAATCATTCACTTTCAACAACATACGCCGTTAAAAACTATTTAACGGTAGATTTTGTGCGTCATTGTTACTTTTTCTACAACATGCTATAGTACGCTGTTAAAAACTATTTAACGACAAATTTTGTGCGTCGTCGTTTACTTTTTCTACAACTAATTTTGCATGCCGTTAATTGGTGAGACAAATAACGACGCTAATTGAGCGCCGTAAAATATGTAATACAACGACTTATTATGCCTGTCGTAGAATATACAGTTTTTTTTTTTTAAAAAAAAATAAAATTAGTACGTTCAATTTGACCAATTTTGTACAATCTAACAAATATTACAAACAAGCATCACAAAACATCAATCAACCATCAAAATATTGTTTGAAACATCAAAAAGAAACTATATCCATAAATTATAAACATTCAACAATTATCTATACATTCCAAATATTCGAAAACTATATCCTTAAGTTCTAAACTACACAAAAAGTTTAAACCATCCAACACTATGCATATCTAACTTTCTAAACATATCGACAAATATTAAGAGATTATTTAAAACTACCGACAATAATTTCTATAGCAATTGCAGCTACAGTTGTAGCAAATCCACTTGCTCCTATCACAGGGATGATGTGCCCAATGTATGTATTAAGGTACCTAAACTCGCGGCAATAGCTGGAGCAACTAACCCTGTTGCATTTGCTGTCTGCATGACAAAGGAAACTTCACAGAAATACAAAAACCAATGACTCATGGACAAAAATATTTCTTGAAGTATTAAGAAATGATCAAGTTTTATCTTTTAAAATATGATAAATTGCAATGCACAAAACAGAACTAGTAAGACACCAGAAACAAGTTTTGGAAAAATATGGGCACTTGCTGATTTCTGCATCATTTGCTTATGTTGCTTTGAGAAGATGTCCAAAGCATATAAAAATAATTTTTTTTTTATTTATAAGAAAAGGACAGATTTGGACATGTTAATCAACATGTGTCAAGAAGTGTCCAACATGGAGATATGACACCTTAGAAGTGGTTATGTTTCTTAGTTATGAGTCTTATTTGGTTTTAATTAGATTTTAGAAGCCAAAATCTTAATTCCCAAAAGAGAAAGTCCAAGTCTCTTTAGATTTAGGATCCATTTTAAGTCTATATAAAGTCAGGTAATGATTTTTAATTAATAGAGTTAAGTTTTTAGAGAATCTTCAGAGCTTTTACAGCTTCTTTGAATTAGTGTGATACAATTCTAACATTAGGTGTGATGCCCAGTTCTGGGAGTGATTCCTAGATACCCACCCTCTTTCTTCTTTTTATCTTGCAATCATTGGCCTTTTCAAGCCTCAGCAAAATCTGCCCAGCCACTGGTTCACTCCTCTCAAGTTTTCAACCTTATTTTGCAAGCTTATTTTCACTCTTCCTTCAAAGTTCAACCTAACAACCAAAGCACGCAAAAGAAACCCAAAACCAACCTAGCTACTGTTCACATCCTATTAGAACAGCCCCTGCACCATTTCTTTTCATGCCAAAGCTTACCCTTTTGTTACCACCTTGAATCCTAAAATTCTATATTCTTTCCAAGCTTTTGGCCACATAAACTAGAGAATTCAACCCTAAAATTAGAGCTTTTTTCTGCTTCATTTTATAAAATTTAAAAGCTTGCTACTCGTAGGAGTGTTCCAATACTCATCCTACATCAGAAAAATAACGTGATTGTCTTGGTTTAATTTGAACATATGGCTAGAAAGGAAACAAGCTAGTTAGAGAAAATATCCATGTAACAAACTCCAAGTAATTGAGACTTCGCCTACTTGAGTTGAATTTTGAAGTTCTTTCCTGGCCTTGGTCAAATGCAGTAGCAGGCAACTATTATCTCAGTTAAGCCCTTCTGGCATATGATGGAGTTTTATATTCAATTACCTTACATTTGCATGGAATAACTGCTCACAAGGCATTAGTCTTGTGTTCATGACACACACATACAAACAATGATTAGCACTAACATTAAACTTATGGTTTACAGGGACGCAAGCTAAAGCATTGAAGTTTTTATTTTTATATTTATTTTTTGGTAGGGGGAGTTCAGTGTCATGTATGGTTACAGCAAGAAGAATGAAATCAACCTAGTAATATCGTCTAGTTTGTCCATTGAGTATATGCATGTCTGCCAGTTTACTTTTCCTTCAAAAAAAAAAAAAAAAAAGAAAAACATGTTCTAGGCTTTTAACATCCAACTCAACTGACACTAGTGAAACTCAAAAACTCATTGTGCAACTAAAAGTTTCCGCACAAATCTACAACGACGCAAACATAGTCCACAGTAACTAATTAGGAGAGTTCAAAATAAAATCCAAAAAAAATAAATAAAAAATGAAGGATCATCGCAGGGTGGCAGAAGATAAAGAGGGAGAGAATTGATTTAATGCAGTTCTTAGTTATTACCTCCTCAGCAAATTTTATTAAAATGGTTGTTCGAGGTCATTGCTGACCCTCTGCAGGCACAAAATGTGCTGTAACCACAGTCAGAAATCCTGCACCATCCAAAACACCCTTCAAAGGAAAAAGAAAATTCATCAGAGCTTTTAACTACTTTTTAACCATTTAGGAGAAAACAAAGGTAATGTAGTACACACCCTTACTATTCCTGCCACAAATGCACCGTAATTAAATGTCCCCATGTCTTGGTATTGAAATAAATCCACAATGCAAACATAGACTATTAGCAACATTTAATAAACTATAACAGTAACAGCTATTTGTAAGTCCCAATATAAATGCCAATGTGAAGAACTGTCACCTATTCACAAAGAGTTCTTTCTCACTAATCATATGTTTGTCTTCATGTTCAGTGCCCTTCTCAAGTGAATCAGCTACCTATACAATATTATGCAAGAAGAAGAAGAAGAAGAAGAAGAAGAAGAAGAAGAAGAAAAATAGTCAGTGTGTTTGGGCAACTCACCAAAATTTTAGCCTTAAAACTTAAACAGTACTGCCCAGATTTGCCAGAATTCTTCAACAAATGAGCTGTCAAGAGATTTGATCTCCTGGAGAAGCACTTCAGGAACCTGAAGATGTGCCTGTGAGAGTTCAAAAATTTCAGTACATTAGTCAAAGGAGGATAGCACACTTCCATCTAATAGTATAGAAACTTTGCAATTTGTTCCATCTCAATTCTAGAATTCATTGATACATATTGCATTATCTTCAAAATTAGGATACACAAACAACCAGCTTTATAGGCAGTAGTTCCCAGTGATCTCTCAGCTCTCATGTCAATGAGAGAAAAAGATGATGGGGGTTATGGATTTGGTGGAAATGGGTTGAGTTTTAGGTGGGGTTTTGGAATTGTGATGATCTACTTGTTATGTTTTCAATTAACTGACTGATAATGTTGTTAATTGTTATGGTAAAACTATAATGGTCAATATATATACTTTGGTCAAATCATATTCCTAAGAAAGCAGCTAGTTACCAATTTTAATTGAGAAAAAGAGAGCAATGTATATTCTTTTTTTTCTTTTCTAGATTAATTGAGAAAAACAGAGCAATTTATCAGAGCTATTTTCATTTTCTTGCTCTTGTTGATTAATAAGAGTACCGTACATTACTTTATCCATAAAAAGACCTCAAGACTCCATTTCTGTACTCAGCAACTCGGCCTCTTCAACCCATCCTCTCTTACAAAAACTATGAATCAATGACCTGTACAAATGCACAGTACATGGAATCCCTCTCTCATGCATTATATCAAACACATACATGGCTTCATTTAAATATCCTTTGAGGCACAACCCATCAACCAGCATATTATAACACCAATAACCCAGAAGACTACCAGCATCATTGACCCCAATAAAGTACTGTATTGCTCCTCAAGGAGAGCATTACAAGCCCCTCTAAAATGAACAGATTTCATTGAAATAAGCCTATCAAAATGGGTTTTTGCTTCTTCCAATTCTCCTAATTTACAATAACTAATCACCATAGAATCTAAAAAAAATGAATCAGGATAGACACCTCTACTTACAATGCTATCAATATACAACACCTTAGCCACCTCCCTCTCTATACCGCATTACGACATCATCATGTTGCAAGGTATACTAAAAAAACATTAAAATAAAATCATGTTGTAGGGTTTGTGCTCGAGTAGAGGTTGACATTTTCTAATGGACATGCCAAAAAATACCCACAAAAATGTGTAAAAATTAAAGCCAGTTCAGTTCTCTGTTCCAAGTCACTGTTCAAAAGTTTATTTGAAAAATAAAAGCAGCTACTGAAGCAATACAGAAAGCTAGAATCATATTTGGGTAAACAATCAACAAATAAAATACCCAATACACACACATATTTGGGCAAACAATCAACATACAAAATACCCAAAGATTGTCAGAGGTGATGATTAGAAATTGTGGCGTAGAAAACAAGATGTGACACAGAAGCAGAACCAGGAGCAAAATTGCAAAAGCACTTGTTCTTCAGAGTTGGGATGTGGCCAGGAAGGGTGGCTGAGGCTGTGTGTACAGAGAGGGGTTTGGGTGGAGGAGAGAGGAAGGAGATGAGGGTAGTAGGATAATTTTCTTTTGGTATGTGAGAGTAATCAGGTAATTTTAATTTTTCTATAAACTTTGTTAAAAGACAAACTCTGGTAAGGGGAATTTGTAATTTCTCAAACTAGAAGGAAGAATCTGTATTTTCCATAAATCTTAGGAGTGGTATGTGTAATTTACCCAAAGGGAAAATACCAAATCTGTTTAGACTTGACACCAGTATAAGCTCTCAGCTTTGCCTACTACAAACATAACTGGAACATTTTTTCATCACCTAACTTGAAAAACAGAATCTCTTATGGCCAAACAACAAGAAGACAATTTACAAAAGAATTTGAGCAAAGAGCACCCATGGGCATGAGTGCTCTTGAATAGTCTACTAATGATTACTATACCCTCAATATATGTGTTGCAATATAAACAAAATCAAAGTAACTGAAATTATGCTAGTTGAGTTGAGTGTCACTGAGATACAAAAATTGTTTGAAATAGATAATATTTCAGAAGTCACAAATATTTCTCACCTTGACCATTGCAATATGCTCAATCCCATCTAAGACCGACCTATAACAGTAGGCTGTGAAAGGCCCCGACATAGTAGGTATCGTTGCAGCAGAAGAACGTTCCACTAATTTATCTCTCTTCCTACTATATCTGTCAATTGTAATCCATATTTGAAGAGTCAGCGCATTTACAATCTGATGCTATTACAATTTACATTTGAAAAAAAAAAAAACCTGCTGAAAATTATCTCAGAGAAAAATCTAAAATGTTTCTTGTCAGAAGAACTAACAAAATCTTGTGCGTTGCAACTTTAAGTTACAATGCACTTGTGCCAACAATCTATCTTCTATGGATCTCTAATTTTTCAACAAGTAAATTTGATTAAAAAGAGGAACCAAAGAAGGCACAATCTTCGTATGCAGGATATATAAAACTCATCTAGACATTCCTGCAGATCATCTAAAAATCCACAGAATTAACAAAACGAAATAATTTATCTTTGGTGAAGGTTTGGTGTTGGTGATGGTGGTTGCGGTGGTGGTGGTAATAGGGTGGCAGTGGCATGATAGCGATGATAGCAGTTACAGTGGTGGCGGTGGCCAACAGACGCTATTTTAAGATTATTCCTTGATGGAATAGAATGCCTATTCTTTAACTTTGAGACAGAAATAGGTATTCTCATTTTTTATTGAAATAATGAATAGTTATTCCAATGAAATGGCTATTCCCACTTGCATAAGCCGTAACAAGAAGACAAAGGGAATGCAAAGCTAGAATGGCCATTCTATTTCAGCCAATTCTAGCATAGTAAACGTGCATCTCTTAGGAGGGCCAAATCACCCAAACTTCAGACAAAAACAGTATACATGATACTACTCTAAAGATTCCAATGATATATGTATTGCAATTCAGATTATTTTTGTACAAAATTCGATGATAACGATAGCTAGATGGGTCAAGCTCCATACCTCGATTTGTTACATAATCGACAGCTGATATTGCATCAGGGAGTGAGGAA